>JARHVA010007521.1:0-52500 GCA_037957365.1 Torreya grandis
GACCTCATCTTACCTAATAAAGATAAAATTAATTCTCAAATATTATAAATGTAACATTTATATAATATTAATTCATTTAGTTTATTTTTTCATAGAACTACATAGGGCCTTGACCCTATGTAGTTCTATGAAAAAATAAACTAAATGAATTAATATTATATAAATGTCACATTTATAATATTTAAGAATTAATTTTATCTTAATTAGGTAAGATGAGGTCAGGTCTAATGAATTAAGGTTTGGTAAGGTCAACCTATGTCAAGAATATACTTGAATCCTTAAAATCATCTTGCATAGATATCGATATTCACTTCATATGACACATTTACCAAAGCACACATATTTTTTGAGGGTCAAAATCCTATATATGGGGACTCTATTAAGAAATAAAGAATCTCTCTCTCTCTCTCTCTCTCTCTCTCTCTCTCTCTCTCTCTCTCTCTCTCTCTCTCTCTCTCTCTCTCTCCTCTCTCTCTCTCTCTCTCTCTCTTCTCTCTCTCATCTCTCTCTCTCTCTCTCTCTCTCTCTCTCTCTCTCTCTCTCACACACACACACACACACACACACACACACACACACACACACACACACACACACACACACACACACACACACACACATGTGGGGGCATACACCCATTCTAATTTTTTTTTCCAACATTTTCATAATGGACACCTTCTTATTCTCATCACCTTATATAATGGTAAAAATTGACATGTGACACTTAAAAATAGTAATATTTTATATGAAATTATGGCCTTCTATCAAATGATTTTTTCAATCCCACACCCATGAAATATATAACTATACATAGCCACTACAACATGGGGTTAGGGCCCGATGTAGTTCTATGGAGAAATAAATTAAATGAAGGTATTTTATATTATAATTTTCAAATTTATAATATTTTAAAATTTATTTTATCTTGATTAGGTAATATCAGGTTGGATGTAGTGAAATAAGGTTAAGTTGTGTCAATAATACACTTGAATCATTAAATTATCCAACATCAATATCATTATTCATTGCATAAGACACATTTATAAACACACACATTTGTTTATAGAGTGATAATCCTATAGATGGAGTCTTGATTGAGATATTAATACAATCATATATACTTAAAAAATAAGCATCTACCCATTCTAAAAAACTTGGTTGAAACAACATTTTTAGAAACAACATAGCCCTTTGGAATATAACAATTTAGAATGTGACACTTGAAAATAATAATATTTTATTTTTTTAATGTGAAATTATGACCCCATGCCAAATGATGTTTTTAATATTATGCAACATGCTATTATGATACAATGTAGTTATATGAAATAATGAAGTAAATAAATGGATATTAATTTATATGTGGCACATTCATAATCATTTAGCATTTATTTTATCTTGATTAGGTAATATGGGGTTGGATGTAGTGAATTAGGATTTTTTAAGGTAAAAATATGTCAATAATACACTTAAATCATTAAATTTTCATTAATTTATATCAATAATCATTGTATGTAACTTATTTATAAACACACACCTCTTTTTGTAGGGTGAATAGCCTATATATGGGGACTGGATTGATAAATAAACACAATACTCTATATGTAAAAAGTCGTCATCCATATGTTACCATAACCCTTTTTAATGTGACATAAATGATAGGATTTTATATATTATATGAAATGATGATCCCCTATCGAATGATGTTTTTAATTTGAACCATAAATTGGGATGCCATATGTACCCACTACAAAATCAGATCAAGGCTTGACTTAGTTTTATTGAATATTAAATTAAATGAATTGATATTATATTATAAGTATCACATTTATAATATTTTATAATTATATTTATTTTTATTATCTAAGATGAGGTTTTGTGTAATGAATTAGGGTTTGGAAAGGTCAAATTATATCAATAATACACATGAATCTTTAAAATTCTCCTATGTCAATATCAATATCCATTACATATGAAACATTTACAAACATGCACCTATATTTTGAGGGTGAGGATCCTATATATGGGGATTGAATTGATAAATCAAGACAATCATCTCTATGGAAAATCAAAAAGGGAAACTTCCCATTCAAATAATTTTGGTTGAATATTTTTTTTATAATGGGTGGACACCCATTCTCATATCATTTTGAAATATTAAACTTTAAATAATTGGATTTTATAACTTATGATAAATTATAGCCCTCACTAAACTATTTTTAATGCCCATGCCCATGAAATGGTATGCCATACATACCCAATGTGGCATTAGATTAGGAACTAATGTATTTATACAAAATAATAGATTAAATGAATTAAAATTATCCTCATCCAAAAAGTGTTAAATTATTATTTTTATAATGGAAGACCTTCCATTTTATATTTAATAACTTGTAACCTCCTAATCCAAAATGATAAAATAATTCATTACCCATAATCCACACTAAATTAATTAAGAGATAATGAATTCAAACATATTGTTTTCCATTTTTAAAGGTGTTAAATGATATTATATTTTTTTTTGCATATTTTAACTTGTGTAAATTTTAATATAAATAAAATAATTCAACGCCTTTTAAAATGTAATTTTTTTTTGAAGTGCCACATTTAGAATAACAAAGATTTTTTAGGTGTCACATTCATAGTCTTTTAGAAATAATTCTATCTTGATTAGGTAATATGGGGTTGGTTGTAATGATTATGGGTTGGGTCAATTAATTTATATAAAATTTTAGATTGGTTAGCCATCCACTCTAAACTTTCAAATTAGGTGACCATCCATTCTTAAAAATAAGCTCTCACATTTTTTTTAATTGATGAAACATTTTGGAAATAACTTTTGGTAACATTCTAGAGTGGGAAGTTTCCCATTTTAAACTTTATAATGGGTGTCAACCCACACAAAATTTAGAATGTGGATCCACCTACTTAAAAACAAATTTGAACACAAATTTTTATTATTTTTATAATTTAGATACAATAATTAATCTCTTCAATAAGATGTAATCTATATAAATTAGATTATGTAAGGTTAATATTTCATCCTCATGGTAATTGGGTTAGGATAAATAATTAATATACTACATTGCAATGGGTAGCCTTCCATTCTTAGATTTTGGAATGGGTATTTGTTCACTCTAAAGAACTTTCTAGACCAAAATTATATTGTTTATAAATTTAAAATACTCTAATTAATATATTTTATAAGATGTGTTTTAAAAAACTTATGTATATTAAATCTTTGGTCCTCTTAGTGATTGGTTTGGGGATAAATAATATATATATAAGGGTTTAAAATGAGTGTCCACTAGTTCTAAAATTTTACAATAGGTGGTTGTCTACTCTAAAAAATAATTTCACATATCACTCTCATAAACTAAGACTAAAAAGACACTTATCAACTAATACTCTCACACATGCACAAGTCTTACATCATGAATAATATGCATTTTGTTTATTTCCATTTATTTTGCCAAATATGAGAACATATGAAATAAGAATCAATATATTTTAGTTCATTGACACTTAATGGTAAGAACATGTATAACAAGATGCCAAGTGTCATGCTAAAATAAATGGAAAAGATTTTTTATATTAATATTTTTTATCTTAGAGGAAAATGATAATTTTAATTTAATTCATATCCAATTCTTACTATTATCAAACCAATAACATTTTAAATTAATTAATTACCCACTCTTACTAAACCAATAATGAATAATGCTCCAATGACATAAAACCCATAAGGGAAATAATAATAGATCATTTAAGATCTTAAAATACATATGAATAAGAATTAATACTCTCTAATAAATGGGATGAGAAAATGAATTTGGAAAAAAATTATTGTTTTGAAACCTTTCACCTATTTACAATAACAAGACTTTGGATTATCATATCACCTTTGATAAACACTATTCAAAAAATAAATTAGGAGGAATTTGGATGTTAGTCCCACAAACCTAACCAAAGAATCTAGTAGGAATAATTTCAAGATTAGTCCTAATTCCAAACCTTTATCTAATTAGACATTTATATTATTTTTTATTTTATTCCTAATTCCAAACCCTAATAAAATAACCATTATGATGACTTTTGATGTAAGTTTTCATTCTCAAACCCTAATCAAGTTCAAATAGTAACAACTTATATAACCTATCTAACTTAATTTTTAGATTTAAAAAAAAAGATAACCAAGATTCAAACCAAGGTATATGTAATATGAAAAAATAATCCACATATTTTTTAGAGGTATAAACCCCTGAGAGGGGGGTGAATAAGTGGTAGCAAAAAATCCAATTCAATTTACAAACCCTTCAAACACTTAAGCATTCAATACAGCCATTCATGAAGCATTTGATATGTTTATTACAATGAACAAATAGATAATGCAAGATTACACACACAATACAAGATCTATGTGAGAAACCATCTTGGGTAATAAAACCCACTCTCAAGCCTATAGACATATGGAATACTTGTCCTATAAGAAGTATGCAAACATGAGACTTTAGTGAAACACCTATTCCATAAGGATCTCCTACCCCTACGATGGTCAAGTCCTTCTGACCAGACTTTAGTGAAACACCTATTCCATAAGGATAACCTACCCCTAGGATGGTTAGGTCCTTCTAACCAGACTTCAGTGAAACATTTGTTCTATAAAGAGAACTTGCACCTACGATGGTCAAGTCCTTTTAACCTAGATGATGAGCACATTCTAAACACCTATGACATGAACATCTCCACCTTTTAATTGATGTATTCAAAACCTAATGATGGAACTCTAATTTTATAACCCCTGTAAAAACACCATTTTTATCTCATATTCACCTCTCAAATAGGCATGCTGAAATCTCTCTTCTTCTTCACTCAAACTGCCCTCACACTTAGATCTGTAAATCTTTCTTCTATTTTATTCTCTTCCCAATATTAAAACCTATAAGATAAATATTTTTTAAATCATAAATGTAAACTAAAATTCATACACATATTCATCAACTTTCTCTACCCTAAAACTCATCCACTGGGTACACTCCCTTTCTTCTTTCCTTTGCTCTTCAACTCTTACACATGCTTTTCTTTCATAAGTATTCAAACCTACAAGATCACTATTTTTGACATCATAAATATGAACTATAGGTAATACAAACTATCATTAACCTTCTTTATTCTTCATTTCATCTACTAGGCACCCTTACTCTCCTTTTTCTCTCAACTCTATACTCTTCCTCCACTTACAGGCCCCAAAAATCATCATCTTTAATTTCACTATTTATAGAGCCTTCATGAATATCAATTTCTTGGTTGGCCATTATACATTCCTTAAACCTTAAGGTTTATATCACATTAATACATAAATTAATACCATCCTCATAGGTTTTTCATATCATCCATGGGTCACCTTTAAACAGTTACATTTTTGAATTAGGCCTTAATAGCCCTTATAGGTTTCATGGAGACCCATCCATTTCTTTGACACTTATCTAAGAAAATTATAAACACAAGACAACTTAAAAAATCATATTTCCAATCCAAATGACCTATTAGACATAATTAAATGATTATATTCATCATTACACACCTATGCGTATGTTCAATCTACTCAAGCATTGTACACAAGAACACCATGAATGAACACCTAGTTATCTTATAAGAATATTTTCATACCAAAGATGGATTGGTAAAACCTATAAAATACATAAATATGATCCTCATGGAGTATAAAACCTTATAAAATATCTAAGAAACCTTGAAATATCCAAATACCATTAGAACAAACTCAATTATCCTTCTCAGGTCACTTACAGACCATGGTCAAACATATAGTTAACTTTGGAGCTCAATATATACAAATTTATGGATATTAAAACCTTATAACCAATTTTTTTGGATGTGTCTTGGATTATTTTACAAATTTTCATTTTACACCATGATCAAATTATACATAAATCAAAAGTTATAAAATAAAAACTATATACTAGTCTTCCCTTACAAATTTGCATATTTGAAGTCCAACTGTCATTGAGTAACTTCTAAACTTTGAACATATTGACCTTATCTTATTAAACATTGTAATATTGACCAAATACATGTATACAATCTCCTTGGATAATCCAAGTCTTTATCTTGTAATACTCATTGTTAGATCTTGATTAAAAATACCATGATTACGACACTTGGCACCCTCACATGACTTTTGAACAATTTGTTGTTAGTCCATGCACTTGTTCCACTTGGTATTCACACATGATTTGTTGAATATTTTTATTGTTACAAACCATTTATCTTCATAATTAAAAACCATTTCTCACGCTTTATCTTCTATTATATTAGCAAGCTTGTGACACTTGTCACTAGTTCATGAAATCTTTAACTTGTTGACTTAATACACATAATTGATCTTCATTTGTATGAACACCAGCTCACCGTTAGATCCTTATTTGATCCATGTATTTACTTTTTGAAAATATGGATAAGTCTGGGAACCATTGCAATCTAACTAGAAGGCTCACTTTGAATGTTAATAAATTTCACTATGCTCAATTGCATGTCCTAAAATTTAAACCATATGATCTTCTTTCATAGGGAAATCCATCCATATATCAAGTTACTCATGAAACCTTCATGAATGTGAAATATAACACCATAAAAATAATTACTTGTCTTTAATTTAACTTATACATTAAGCTCAAATTAATTTTGTATTATAGATCTATGATGTGATTAAATTCACACCATTAGATCTCCTTTAAAAATTTGGCTAAGTATGGGATAATAGTGAAAACTGCCTAGGAAGACAACTTTACATAGTTATATATTTTGTTATACACAAAATCACAACCTAAAAATTAAAACGTATCAACTTGGGACTAATTTTATCACATCCATATGACCAACTCCCCTAATTCATCCATACACAACAATGGTGATGTCATCAAACTACCTAATTCAATTTTTCTATCACAAAAACAATAATGCCAAGATGAACATAATAAAGAACTAATTTAATAACATGCACTTACAACAAGCCCTCTAATCATCCTTGACCTTTGATAGGATCCCTCACACATTCTCAATACTTTAGACCCATCCCTAATCATGCCAAAACTAAAGACCAACCAAGAATACTAAGATAAGCACACTACACACTTTGTCATTAAAACTTAGTCTATCAAAAAAATTCATCCAATAACATAGACACCTCCATTATATCACTAAAAAAATCTATAAAAATATCCCCCTTTGTCATTGATGTCAAAACCCATCATACATCCCACCTTCATTGTCTCTCTCTTCAAGCACTCTCACAATAAGAACATTCTCCCCCTTTGACACAATAACAAAGTTGAAAAAAATTAATCCTAAGGACCTAAAAATAACACCAAAATGAGAGTACAACATTATAAATATGATACAAACCCCCCTTTACCTTGAGCCTACCTCTGCATTTCCTTGACAACTTCCTCTTGCTACATTCTAACACTCTCTTCAACCAAACACTGCAACTAATGAAGAAAGAATGCACAAAAGCACTAAAATATAATTGATATCACCAAGAAACATCTAAGAGGGACTCCCCCTAAGATCTATGAGCCATTTCACTTCTTGAGCATCTTTAAATATCCACACATCATGAAGAATCACCACACAGGCTTATTATCCTTCTCTCTCAAGTCACCTCAAAGACCACCAAAATAACTTCATGCCACTAAAAAAATAGGAAAATGACCCCAAACAACCTAATAACTCAAATTGAAACTCTCATTCCTTTCTCTTTTGTATAAATTGAGGAAAAAACATCAAATATTCACACTAGGCCTATCTAGACTCTTTGTAGCCCTACTTGGAACTTTCTAAGCCCAGAACTTTCACTAGACATACTTTCAAGACTTAAAACTTCATATATGGATCATTTTCATATCCCCCCTTAAGCACACCAATTTTCATCACCTAGGTCATCTTCTATAACATTGTTCCTTCACAAATCTACTAGCCAATTAAGCATCCATTATGAGAAAAACTAGAATAATTTGAAAAAAAATCTTTCAAATCTATGTGAAGATTGATTTAATAATATACTTAGCCCATTAGACCTATTCTTAAGCCTTATACCTCAACTCACAATGTAAACCACTTTTCTAGCATAGCCCAAAACTCAAGAATCTCAAAACAAACAAGGTCAACAAACCTCCTTCTGTTTAATGCCCACCTATGATATTTCTTGTAAACCTGGAGACAACCACCACACACTTCTAGACCAAGATTTGAGCCTTCACACCTTTGGTAACCTTGAATTCCTATATCATGGCTTTGATTTACAATAAGAAAGTTAGACCCAAGAGCACAAAAAAACCTTCAAAACGTAGAAATAGGATCATCAAGACATAAAACCACCTAGAACACATAAGAAAGAAGTGCACAATTTTTTTTGAGAACCAAGATCTTCTATAATTACATCAATCTCATTATGCCACCTAAAAACACCCATTTTAATCTTGTAGATATTTCATACATAACAAAAATAGCTTATGACATCACTCTAACCTCATCAAATCACTTCTCCCATCTTGACACACCAAATCCAATTGGAAACACTCATCTCTTTCCTTCTAGGACATTCTAAATAAAATCATAACAACACTTGCTTCTCCACTAAAAGGAGTCTTTTAAGAAGCATAGATAAAGACCTCATCTACACCTTAATGTTCTAAAACAAAGTGAATCTAAGAGTGGCCCATATCTCCTCAATAACCACTAGAATCCTTTTATAGATATAAGACTTATTGTTCTTATTATTCTTAGTGTGAAATTTGACAACTTTTTCCTTTTCTACATCAATCACTTTCTCTTATATGATAGGATATATGACATTTGGAGCAACTATAGAATCTTGACATACCTCAATCACTAAAGTATCTTCTTTGCATTCTAAAAAATCACCTTTAGACCTTGACAACATAAGAACCAAGCTTGAAACTTACTCACACACAATAAGTTTCTCATTATCATCCAAAGACACCTCATAACTAACCTCAACCAAAACCTTGCTCTTCTCCTTGAGCTTGGTCTCTTCATTCACATCATGAGAAGATAATGAGTGTTCTTGGCACTCTCCAAATTTTGTAGCATTCTCCACCATAGCAAAAAAATTACTTGGACCTATAGACTCATCATGACTCAAACTTACTACCTTTGCTTTCCATTAGTTAACTTGCCTTATTTCTTGCACTCTAAGAGCCTAATTAAATCTATTCTATATTGTAGGCCTTTTCTTACAAAATCTAGCTATGTGACCTCTATGTTGATAGTTGAGACATAATATACATTTTTCAAGAAGCTTATCTTGCCTTTCCTAATCATAAAAAATATTGAAATACATCCATTCTTCTAACAATTAAAACAAACTACTTCTTTTGAATAAGGCTCACCTTACCTTACCTTATTTGGATAATGCTTAGTAAAATGTCCCTCATCAAGACAATTAAATCACTTAAATTTATTCACACCTTTTAATTTATGATCCCCATCATAGTTCCATGCAAAATATTTTCTAATAGGTCTTATACACTCTATATCCCTATGATCAAATTGATTACATGTGTAAAGTAACCATTGAAACTTGCATACCTCATATAATTTGGTTGTCTAATCTGATTTGTCTTTAGTCTATTTACACCATCATTTCTTGACTAATTGGTGACATTCAAGGGTTGAACCACCTAGATCTCATTAACCTTCATGTCAACTTGAGAAGAAAATTAGGTCTCTTCATTGAAACCCAATCCATATATGTCACTAGCAGATGTTTGACTCTTTATGAGATTATCTAGATCATTATAACTTTTATCAAACTTAACAAATGATTTCACCTTACTTTCAGACTTCTCTACCTCCTCTTTTAAATACATAATCTTAGAAACATACCTTTAACATTATTCTTCTTTGGTTATAGACTTGTAAACATATATTCTAACTTAAAAAAGAAACATGATTTCACCTTCATGATCCTTAGTGGCTTCATTCATTATTGCTTCGTACACACTAAATTGCTCCTCATCCTTGATTTGAAACTTCATCTTCATTTCTATCTTATTCTCAATCTTTAGTTCTTCAATAGCATTCATCAATTTAGTCTCACAATCCACCTCATCTTTATCATCATTTGAATCACTACAAGTAGACTCCTTTTGATATGAATAACTTCCTTCTTCAACCATCAAGAGGTCTTCATCTTCAACATGACCATCATCTTCATTACCATACTTTGAGTCACTGTCTTCACTCTCATCTGATGATTTGCACTCTTCTTTGGTGTAGAGACTCTTCTTGTCCTTGAATTACTTCATCTTACTATCAAGCCTTCTTAATCCCTTTTTACTTTTACCAGACCTGAATGATATTTTTCCATCATCATGACCTTGACCATGGTCTTAATCATCATTTTTATTATGCTTATGAGGTCACATGTTAGCAAAATGCCCTACTTCTCCACAATTGAAGAATTTTAAGGGTACTTTACCCTTATACTTGCCTAAAATTATTTTCAATTTCCTTCTAAACAAAATAATTAATTCATCATCATCAATATCAAATGTGTCATCCTCCTTGAGTTTCTTACCTTGAAACTTCTTCTTTGGATTCATTTTTGTCCTAAATGTTACTTCCTTCTTTGGTGGTATATCATCATTTATTCTCATCTCATAGGTAGTAAGGATGCCATGTAATTCATCCATCTTCAACTGAGTAATATCATGACTTTCTTCTATAGAAGATACTTTAGAATAAAAATTGAGATAGAGATACCTTAACACCTTTTGAACTATATTAGTTTATTCAAGATTCTCTCCAAGACCTCTGATGATGTTCAAAATTTCATCAATTCTCTACATAAAGGATGCCACAAAATCTTCTTCCTTAATCTTAAGACTTTCAAATTATCTTCAGTGAGTCTACAAATTTACCAACTTAACCTTTGAATATCCTTAATAAATAGTCATATATTTATCCCACATTTATTTAGGAGAATTGCAATAGATTACCTTGGTGTATTTAGTCTCTGAAAGACCACAAGTGATAAAATTAATTTCCTTAGAATTATTCTCAAATAACTTATTATTTATAGCACTAGATGGAGGAATAATAGGTTTAGAATAACCACCACAAAATATTTCCAAGTGTCAAAACCTAGGGACATGATGTAGGTCCTCATCTGCACACTCAAAAAAGCATAATTAGATCCATTAAACATTAGTTGTTACTTAGTGGAAAAACATCCTTGTATTTGATGGCTACCCATATTGTAACTTGGATCTCCTTCAAGATGTCAAGCCTTTACCAAAGGACTTGGTCTGATACCAATTATTAGAGGTATAAACCACTGAAAGTAGGGGAGTAAATCAGTGGTGGCAAACAATCCAATTGAATTTCAAAACCATTCATGAATCATTCCAGATGTTTATAAAAATAAAAAATGGATAATTCAAGATTACACACACAACACAAGATCTATGTGGGAAACCCTCTTGGGGAATATAACACACTCTCAATCCTGTAAAAATATAGACTACTTATCCTATAAGAAGTATGGAAAGATGGCAATTTATTCAAACACCTATTCTATAATGATAACCCACCCCTAAGATAATCAATTCTTCCTAACCAAACTTTAGTGAAACACATATTTCATAAGGATAACCCACCCCTAGGATGGTCAAGTCATTTTAACTAGACTTTAGTGAAACACATGTTCCATAAGGAACACCTACCCCTAGAATGGTCAAGTCCTTCTAACCCAGATGTTGATCACCCTACTAACACCAATGATATGAATATCTCCACCTTTTAACTAATCTCTTCAACACTTGATGATGGAACTATGATTTTATAACCCCTAAAAAACACCCTCTCTACTACATACAAGCCTCTTACATAGGCATGCCATAATATCTCTTCCTCTTCACTCAAACTACCCTCACACTCAAACCTATAAATCCTTTTTCTATTCACTTTTCTCCCTAATCTTCAAACCTTCAAGCACACTATCTTTGACATAAAAAATATAACCTATAGGTCATACCCATATTCACAAACTAATCTTCTCTATAACCCATCCACAAGGCACACACCCTTTCGTATTTACTTAACTCTTCAACTCTTACAAATTCCTCTCTTTCACAAGTCATCAAACCTAAAAGAGCATTATTTCTAACATCATAAATATGACCTATAGGTCATAAAAATAGTCATCAAACTGATCTATTCTTCATTCTATCCACTATGCACCCCTAATCTCCTCATCTCAACTATATAGTCTTCCTCCACTTATAGCCCCTACAAATATTCATCTTTGATTTTAATATCTATAAAGCCTTCATGAATATCAACTTCTTGGTCAGCCATTAGACATGACTTAATCCTTAAGGCTTATATAACATTATGACATAGCTTGATACCATCCTCATTGGTTATCCATAACATCTATGGGTCACCCTTAAGTAGCTACACCTTTCAATTAGGCCTTAGTCACCCTTATAGGTCTCATGGAGACCCATCCATATCTTTGACACTTATTCAAGAAAATTTGAAACATAAGACCACTTCCAGAAGCATAGGTCCACTCTAAATGACCTCTATTACATCTTCAAATTATTACAATCATCATTACATACCTTTGTGTATGTTAAATCTACTCAAAATTTATCCTTGTACACAAGAACACCATGAATGAACACACAATCAAATTCTAAGAATTTATTCATATTGAAGATAGATTGGTAAAACCTCCAAAATTAATACAAATGATCCTCATGGAGTCTATAAGCTTTTCTAATATCTAAGACACCTTGAAATATCTAAATACCATCAGAATAAACTCAATTATCCTTCTTGAGTCACTTAAAGACCATAGTCAAACACACAATCAACTTTGGATCTCAATATATATAATTGTATAGACAACAAAACCTTCTAACCATTTTTGTGGATGTATCTTTTCATTTTTTACAACTTTGACTTTCATACCATGATCAAATTATATATAAATCAAAAGTTATAGAACAAAAACTATAGACTAGTCTTCCCTCACAAATTCAAATATTTAAACTCCAACAGTCATTGAATAATTGTTAAACTTTGAACATGTTGAAATCATCTTATGTAGCCCTAAAATATTGACAAAAAATGCACCTTTGATCTCCCTAGATTATCCAGGTTTATATCTTGAAATTCTCACCATTAGATCTTGATCAAAACTCCTATGATTACAACACTTGGTACCCTTACATGCCTTCTAAACACTTTTTTGTCAGTCTATGTGATTGTTCCACTTGGAAGTCCCGCATTTTTTATTGAATGTTTAAATTATCCCACATCATTTATCTTCATATGTATGAATTACTACTCACCATTGATATTCTTTCATATTATCAAGCTTATGGTACTTGTCACCAAGCATGTAACCTTTGACATGTTGACTTAATATGCATCATTGATCTACATCTTATGAGCACCCACTCACGATTAGATCCTTATCTAATTATAGTATTTAAGTTTTGAAAATTTGGCTAAGGGAGCCACTAAAATTTACCTAAAAGGCCAAATTTAAACCTTAATATCTTTTACTACACTCAATTGCATGTCCTAAAATTTAAACCATATGATCTTCTTTTATAAGATAACATATCCATATATTAAGCTACTACTAAAGCCTTCATGTGAGTGAAATATAATGCCATCAAATTGACTACCTATATCCAATTAAACTTAGACATTAAGATCATATTAATTTTGCACCATAGACATATGATGTGATTAAACGTGCACCATTAGATTTCCTTTGTAAATTTGGCTAAGTATGGAAAAACATTGCAAACTACCTAGGAAGCCAACTTTGAATAGTTATATCTTTTGATCTAAAAAACCTCACTAAAAATTGGAACATATTAACTTGGGACTAATGTGATCACACCCATATGAGAAAATCCCCCTGACTCATCCATCTGTGGCAATGGTGACATCAACAAATTGCCTACTCAATTTTTTTTGTCATAGAACCAACTATGCCAAGATGAACATAATAAATAACTTAATGAATACCATAGACTTCCACAAGCTCTCCAATCATCCTTGACATCTAATAGGACACCTCACACATGATCAATACTTCATACCCATCTCTAATCATGACAAAACTAAATATCAACCAAGCCTACTTCAATCATACTAAGACAAACACATTGCACACTTTGTCATTAACACTTGGACTATCAAAACACTTCATTCACTCACCTGGACACCTTGATGACATCACTAAAAACTCTCCAAAAATATTCAT
Source organism: Torreya grandis (assembly GCA_037957365.1). Classification (NCBI taxonomy): domain Eukaryota; kingdom Viridiplantae; phylum Streptophyta; class Pinopsida; order Cupressales; family Taxaceae; genus Torreya; species Torreya grandis. The sequence continues at coordinate 14,336 of JARHVA010007521.1, forward strand.
TCATTATATTTATGACGTAATAATGTGTTATTAACAACATAAAAAAAATATTATGGTTAACATCAACCATATATAATTTAAAGATGAATATAAATGAGATAAATATCTCCTATTTTTATTTAAATTTCCAAAATGTGTCCTAATAGTATCCCATAAGCTAAAACTAATGATATTAAATGATTTCAAAAGAGTCATACCATGATAAGTATTGATTTGGGTTTCATATGTGGTGAATATTGATATTTAGGTGTGTAATACAAAAATCAAATAGAATGAATAATGATATGACTCCTTCCATAGAATGAACTAATAATATATTTCAGTCTTAAAACCATATAGATGAAATCCTAAATAGAAGATGGAAAAAATCAAAGATGCTTGACAGAGGTTGTCAAAGATGTTCTTCAAATGCTAGTATAAATGAAAATAAATTTGCTTACTGACAGAGAAAGGTGAGGGGCTAAATAAATTTGAGTTTCATGAAACTAAAATTTCATGTACTATTAGAATGCTCTAGAGAGACTCATATAATGGTATTTATTTGGATAGGTGTTGAGAGTAGTGAATATTGATATACATATTTATTTAGATAATCTTTTATTTATAAAGTTTCACATAATGGAGTTTGTTTGGTAAGTCTTAAAATTATTGATTCAAGAGAAATTGAAGATTCAAGTGTATTCCTTCTATCTGTAAATAAAAATTATTAATAATGACATAATGGAAAATAAAAATCAATAATACATATATATTTTTTAGAAAACAATGATATCCTCTATTTATTTATCATTTTAATGTAATTAGCATTTATAATTTAATGTGAAACCAAAAAAATTATATAAATTTTATTTTAAATTTTAATGTCCATTTTTAATGTATTATAGAGAAATGCCCCAAGTCCCCCAAAGGGTGAGAACCTTTAGGGAATAGGATTTGGAGTTGTAAACATAGATCAAATACATTATTTGTGTCATATTATACATCATTCCCCTTAACTAGGGATTAAATTTGATAGTTGACCTTCCAAATAAATATAAACACACACATGTATTAATTATGATACATAGTTGTACTAATTGTTTCAATTCTCTATTTCTCTACACATTGGGAATTTTATTGCATTTTAAAAATTATCTAATCACTTAGGTAATTTTAAACTTGCATATCTTATGACTTATTAATTTTTTTAATAACCATTAAATAATACTATGGCTTAATCTATTTGGGTCAAGGATCTCAAAAAGAGTGCAAGGTGCTTATTATGTATTGCAAAATATTTACATTCAATTGTTTATTAACTTGAAAACATTACACATCAGATTTTATTATTTTATCTAGAATGTAAATGTGTTTTTTAATTTTAGTAAAAAAATTGGAAGGATGATATATGTCCAACCCTTTAAAAAAATATTTGGTCTTCAAATTTTATCCCTTTATATTTTTATTATCATTTATTTTTTATATATTTTTATTTTTTATTTCTTTTTCTAAGATCATTATTACCTCATTATGTCTTAGTTGAACTCAATCTTTATTACTATCTTCTCTCTTAATATACTTTTATTTAACTTGTTTTTTTATACATTACTTTAATTATATATTAGTTTAGAATCTTTGTAATCATGTTATACACTTTTATATCTATGATGATTATTTATAGAAGTAGATGCATTTTAAAAAAATTAAACTTACTAAAATATAGAAGTTATATATATATATATATATATATATATATATATAATATTTTTTTTAAAGTTAAAGTTTAAATATTTATACTAATTTCCATCATACAATTATTGGATAAATATTTTCCTTTCATGGTGAAATTAAGACCATCCCTTTAAATTTAATCACTTAAGATTCTAAAACCCAATCTTCATTGCATTTTTATTTTTTAAAGTGTTTTTATTATAATAATAACATGTACATGTGCATATATATTTTACTAATACATATTAATTCAATTATATAATATTTTAATAGACATATAATTATGTTATCAACTTTTATATAACTGACCATCTTCATTTAATTTTAAAAATATTAGATTAATAGTAATTATTAATTTTTTTGAAACCTTTCTTTTGGGTTTAAGATTATGTTTCTTTATTTCATTGAAAATATTTTATATATTAAATTTGATTATTATTCAAATGGATTATAAATATTCATTTTTAAAATTAATTAAAAAATAAAAATAAAAATCATTTATTTGAAATAAAAAGTAGAAATATAATATACCAATTTGAAATAAAATATATAACATTTAGTTTTACAAAATACATATTTTAATTTTTTGAATGGAAATATAAATATTTATCCAAATTTTCATCATGGAAGGGTTATATATGCCTTTCACATTGAATTTAGGACTTGCCTTTCAAATGTGATCACTTGGGTGTGTGTGTGTGTGTGTGTGTGTGTGTGTGTGTGTGTGTGTGTATGTGTGTAAATAATATGATTAATTTTCTCATATTACACAAAATAAATTCTCTCTACTCTCTTATCATAAAGTATATATATATTTACTTTATGATAAGAGAGTAGAGAGAATTTATTTTGTGTAATATGAGTAAATTAACAAATTCTCTCTACTCTCTTATCATAAAGTGTGTATATATATATATATATATATATATATATATATATATACACTTTATGATAAGAGAGTAGAGAGAATTTGTTAATTTACTCATATTACACAAAATAAATTCTCTCTACTCTCTTATCATAAAGTAAATATATATATATATATATATATATATATATATATATATATATATATAGTTGTATATTGGTTAACCTATTATGTGCTTACTAATTTATATTTATTTGAAAGAAAATGGTCACCACGTAACATTGGAAAATTTGTATAAATAAGTAATAAAAAATTTATGGATTAAATTTGGACTAATATAATGATTAAACCCAATTCTCTTTCAATTTTATCTCTTTTTTAATTTTTACATATAATTATTTATTATATTATTATTTTATATATAATTTATTATTTATTTTCTATATCAATTCAATTTTAAAAGATAAGAGGATAGTGATGGTTAGCATTAACATATACAACTCAAATAATATACTCTACAATATAAAATAAAAACTATAAATATGTTTCGATAGGTTATAAACACCAACTAAGGTATAAAATGAATTAAAATTCATGGTTGGCATCATCTTTACATTCAAATTAAGATAATGAAACACAATTTTAAACTTATAAATAGATTTAAATGTGTATGGGATTTGATAAGCCCTATAAAAATTTTGGTACAATGAACATTATTTCCATTATATTAATCATGACTATAATTAATAAGTAAATAATATTGACTATTAAGTCAATAATACTTATTTTTATGGGACATGAGATCCCATTACTTTTTCCAAGTTATAGATAATAATCCTTAAATTTGTAATTATTTTTTACATATATAAAAGGTTACTAACAAAAAATACTATATATTTCCATTCATCGGATAATGATCATTTCAACCCTATTTATAGATTAAAATGTTAGGAAAAAAGACTAATTTTTTTATAAACCTATGATGATATTTTTTTCATATAAAGAAAATCTAAAATAAATAATCTAAACTAATTATCTCATAACAACTATTAGATGTGTGTGTATGCGCACGTGCATGTACACATGTAAAATTATAAAAACATCATCAGTACCAAACATTAGCATCCTTCTTACCCACCTCAATGTTTTATATTGAAGATATAGAAATTGTGATTATAAGATTAAGAATTGAACTGCATGGGATATATAGTGAAATTAATAGATGGACACATTTGAAAATAGATAATAAAAATAATATATAAATTTTCAAAATTAAAATAATAGAACATTAAATACATTTTTTCTAACAAGTTGATTATATAATGATTTCAAACATGCTTAAAAATATATCTACAATTATAACAAGGATTAATTTTGTATTAGGTTTCATATCAAATTTTATTAGACAATACATTTTTTAGTCATCCACTCATAGAAAATTTCTTGTGTTATCTTATATTTATTTCTTGTAGCATAATATCATTTAAAATTTTATCACATATATATGAAATTTAGTTGTGTTTTAAGTTATTTTAGAATAACTTTTTGGTTGTGTGTTCACTTTTGGCTTCTCCTTTTTAATAAAATATAAAAAATAAAAGCATTCAATATGATTCCCATTCCTATTTGTTATTTTAAGAATTAACTTTAGGTTTATTTGATGCTTGAACTAAGTTAGGTATAGTTTACAACACCTCTTGTTTGATTATTTAATATGATTAAAGTACCTATATATTATGTTTTCATGACAATTTTTATATTTGTATTTAAAAAATAATAAGTATTTGAAATATGAATTATTATTTATTTTTATGTCCATATTTCAATTATGTTAAATATATTTTATGATGGTTATGAAAACCCATTTTGAAAATTATAATTTATGATTATTTTCTAACAATTAAATTCATCAAATCCATAAGCCTCTTGCTTAAAACCTTAGCATTATACTATCTACCAACATGGTATTGTTTCTAATTTTTGTCCCATATGTTAAAATGATAGAGTTTATGTCAAAGATTGTCTCATATATTATCTTAAATATAAAATAAAAAATACTTTAATATAATTAAAAAAATTTAGAGCTTCTTAAATTATAATTACATAATGAAAATTACAACCATAGTTTTTACTTATATTCATTTTATACTTCATGTCAGAGATATATTAGAAACCAAAACAAGTTAAACAATATTGGTTACTTATTTATGATTCAAGTTTCTCCCATCATATTTTTTATGAATAATGTTTATGGATTTTATTTCACAATCAAGATATTTCCATAATTAATTTAATTAAATTCATAATTAATCCAAAGTATTGGTTACCATGTAATATTTTCCTTGAAAATGATTCTACCAAAATGGAAGAGCATTTGGCTATGTATAGTGATCACATTTATTACTAAAATTTATTCGATTCAACTTATAAATAACATGTCAATTAATCCACATGGATAAAACATAGTTAGGAGTAGGGATTAAATTTGATAGTTGACTACAAGATTCTTATTAGTATACCCTTCTTCCTACTTTTATCACTAAAAAATTATATTTTAGAGGTTCAACTATGGAAATCAACACTCCCTATTCACGAATATTTGATATATATACTATTTTTCCATGATAAGGCACAATATATTATACCTTCCCCTCAAATTAGCTTAGTTGCATTAGTTAAGTGTTGGATTTATAATAAATGTGAAGAAATGAACGGAGAAGATAAGGCCAAAATCTCAAAAGGATATAAAACTATAACTATTTAGATTTCAACTTTGGAAATTCATCCTAACAAGAAGGGTAAGTCTAATCCAATTAAAGGTCACCTTGGTACGGACTAACCTATTTATGAAAAGGGTCATAACTCTTCTAATTCCCCTAAACTTGATTTTTCTATCCACAACTATAGAAGTAAATACAATCATGATAATGTAGACTTGCAACACCAAAATATTTGTGAAAAGAAATTCTACTCAAATGATCAAGAGGGTGATCAAGACATGAAAGACTTAAAATGTAAGAAGAGAGTTTTTGAATATTTTGAGGATAACGATTAGGACAAGATTAATTACTTGGTTAATGATGTTGATCTACATAAAAGTTCAATTTATGAAAAATAATGAGAAATTAAAGGAAAGAAGTAAAAAAATTTAAAGGTAAATCAATTGTGAAAATCTCTTATAAACCCACTAATTGACACATTTATATAACTATTAGATATAGTACAACAATATGTTTCATCTAGTTCTGATTGGTATTTTGACTGTTTATGATAGATTTTATTATGTTGTGGATGTATTTTTTTAGTAATTTATTATTAATTATGATTTATATCATTATTATTGATATGAAAAATTATGTTGATTTAGTTCTAGCACAATTTTATTTTATTTAGTTTATAATTTATTATTATTGATATTGTGACTCAGGTCAATACTACTAATGTATTGTTCTGATGGATATAGGAACATAGATAATGAGTTAGGCTTGATGGGTGATTGAAAAAGAGAGTAAACATATAAATGAGGTTAAATTTTAGTCATATGTGACTTTGAAAGGTAAAATAATTTAATCAAGGATACTAGATCAATTGGTCAGTTAAGTCTTTTTCTTATCATTCTTAGTTTAACTCTATTATTGCTATTTTGATCTTGTGTGTCATTCATCTTGGTTATGATGACTTTATTGTTATGATTTTTTCATCTAACCTATTTTTTATCCTCTTAATTATCCAATTCCCATCTCTTGCCTTTATAAATGTCATCCTCATGAATTTCAAGCTCTTCATGCCTTTATGTCAGTCTTGAATGAATAGAATGGTAATCCAAGGTCATGGGTGAATGACATTGATTACAACACTTTATCTTAAAATTTATATGCCATAAAGTATTATATATATATATATATATATATATAATTATATATATATATATATATATATATATATATTAGTCTATCTACAAACACATTTAAGTGGGGCATAGGTTTTTTTATAGCTAGAATACTAAATTGGTTTCTATGTGAATAATTAGAGATTAAAATATAAAATAGAATTATTAATATGCATTGGAGGATGCATCCTTGGCTATATATAAAAATTTTATCCATTACAGAGAAATCATATTTGATGTTAGAATCATTAAGGTAGGTTTTTGGCTTGGATTAGGTGAGATGACGATGGGGAAGGGATGAGACATTTTTGGAAGGGAAAAATAAGGAAGAAAATGAGAAAGAGGGGGATGTATGGAGAAAAATAAGAGAGGGTCAGTGGAGAGAAAGGAGGAAATGAGAAAGAGGGGAACATGTGGAGGATAAGAAGAGAGGCATGATGGAGGAAGGAAGATGAGCACATAGAGGGGTATGGGAGATGAGGAAGAAGGAAGAGAAAGAGATATAATTTAAATGGAGGAGTATGGATCATAGCTTTGGGAGATGAAAAAAAATAGAGTAAAAATAATAAGTATAGAGGAAGCCTACTGATAGTGGTAAAGTTGTTCCATTACAACAAACAAATCACTCATCATCTTTACAAGTAAGTAAATTTGTAAATGAATAAAATAAATTTAATTAGGGTTTGTTTTAAATAAATTTTATTCTATTGGTGAATTAAAATTTGAATATTTTAAGAATAAAATAAATGGTTGTATTTTAATAGACGTAATTAGGGTTTTGGGTAGAATATAAGTAGGAAAAACTCAACTTGGGTAGTTTCATTCCATTTTTTATGAACAAAATATTTTGGATTAAAACACTATATAGGGAAAACTTAGTTTTATTTTCCAATAAATATCTCAAAATAATTTAATAAATTATTAAAATTCTTGGTTGTGCTTGTCTGGTTATGGCTTGATTTAATTTTATTGTAGGGATCATTGGGAAGAATTATTTGTTTTAAAACTATTAATTTATTATGAGAGGGGTTGGGAGTACCTAAAAAAGTCATGGGACTTCATGAGGAATTGAAAATACTTAAATCAATTTTCTCTCTACCCAAAGACTATCTGAACCTCCATATAATTTTCTAAAACTTATGCACAAGTTTGCTTTTATGTATTTTTATGAGATTTCTTTCAACTACATAAAATTGGTTAAATAATATGGGTTACATTTGAACTTAAATGTAAACCCAAACCAAATAATTAATTTTATAGTAAATACTATAAGGAAGTGGTGGGGAATTTTTTAGTGAACTATTTTGTATTATGTAACACTATTTTAAATTATTTTCTGAATATTCGTAACTTTTATGGTACAATGGCTTTAAATTACATGCCTCATTAAATATATCATTTAATTGATTAATGACTTAGAAATAAAGTATAAATATTTATAAAACCATTATTATTGTTTGTATGTTTGATTCCATAGCATTCTTTGTTTAAATAGTCATTTATTAGATTCATTAACATAGAAATGCATTACTACTATTATTATTTGCTTTATGGTTTAGTGAGTGTCCATGATGGATGCATGTGTCATTTATATCTAGTTTTAATATTGAATCATTTAAATGTTAATTAACTTATATTAATGAGTTATTATTATTATTATTATTATTATTATTATTATTATTATTATTATTATTATTATTATTATTATTATTATTATTATTATTATTATAAACTATACCTTACTTGCTTAAAATAGCCCCTTGGCAACATTGGACCATTTGCTTGGTTATGAGCATGCTCTTTTGGAACATAAGAAATTTAATCATCCTTGATTTGTTTTTATAAGTTCACCTAAAGGACAAGAGGCTATCTTGATCTAGTAGGATCCTTATGAGTTTCTTAATATTATTTTCTATCCATTGGGTTGTGATTATTGTAAATGTTATCTTGCTCAGTTGTTGTTGTGTGAGTCCTTTAGTGGCTTAGTAACCTTCTTGAACCATAAACCTTTTTACTTACTCTACTAAAAAATCCACCATCCAATTGATGGATGGGGTGGTTAGGTATATTGTATGTATGGTAAAATTGGATTTTGTGCATGGGTTTTCCATCTTACTAATCAATGTTCTTCTATCTTGGATTGATGTAATAAAATGAATTTATAGAAGATTATGTAAATTTTTGCTCTTCTCATGATTGTACTTGAACAAGTTAATATGGTTCTTCGTAGTGAAATAATTTTATTTAGATGTTCTAAAATTATGGAATTTATTCCTTCTTGTATAATATTATTTGTTATATTTGAGCATGTGATTATACACTCTTTTAGAAGATGCATAGTGGTATACATACATCTCATACAGGACATTGTTGTTCCTAAATCATGATTTTTGTACTAAAATTATTTAAAGAAACTCATATTTGGTTGGCATTGCTAAATTACTTGTCTTAAAAACATGAATCATGATATTTATAAAAATGTGTTGGTTGTAAGAGATTAACACCTAAAACCAAGTTACATGTTTCTCTTATTATTTTATGTGGAAAGAAAAGTCATGTAAAACCATGCTAAGAATCTTTTACATCATATGTTAAATTTTGCATCACTTGATAGCATGCTAAGTGTATATTATTTAATTAAAAATATTGTGAAATGTAAAGTGAGGTTATTGTTGAGGATAACATACCCCCATTTAAAAAAAAAATTGGGACCCTTGAGAAACCCTGAATATTAAACATGAAAATATGGCATGTTAGGATCATTTGTAGAATTTGAAAATCATCCACTTTATCAAAGTCAAGCTTACTTATTATGTTTTTATTTAATTTTGTCTAACATTGATAATACATTGTATTCGTGGATTTTAGTTGTAGGTTATATGGTTTTATTCCTAAGAAATTCACTTTCCAAAACCCTAGTAAAACCCTCAATTCAAATTTCAATACTGGTAGGAACGAAATTGGTGGGATCCTTTTAAAACCTATTTGGAGATAAGCACAATTATCATGTTTAAATATTTAAGTAATGTTTCTTAATACAAATAAAACTTAGCCTAAAAACACGTGATCCCCTTTATTATTTCCCCCTTTAAGTTCTTTATATTCCTAACTTTGTCTAATGTCAATTTTGTATGGTCCCTTTTCATATTTCCTAACTTGGTATCTTTAATTCATAGCTTAGCCTAAAGTTTTAATCCTAAGACCCCATCATATTTATTAATACAAATAAGTCCTTTGCCTTAACACCATAACCTAAGTATTTTATGTCACCTTGGGTCCTAAATTAGTTTCCTTGATTTTTGTAGATCAAACGTCCCATGCTTCATCATGGGGCTTGATCCAATGGAGTGAGGAAGACCCAAGATCTAACTTAAAATTCATGCAAATTGAAATATCTAACGATCCATGCTTCATTATGGAAGGGATATTGGATAGTGCAAGGAAACCCTGACATAATCTAACACTTAATCATTTTGACTAATCATGTTTGAGCTCTCTAATCTTGATTAATGGTTCTCTCTTCATTATGGACCTAAGATCAAATAGAATGAAGATAGTGTGGAAAAGTTAAAAGCCCATGAGCTTTGTGGTGTTAACATGTGGCATCCCTAAATTCAAGGATTAAAATTAAATGGGCCAACTTAACAAAAGTAACCAATCATGAACAAGCTCTCAGATCAAAGTCTTGTGGCTCTCACTTCCTCGCAAGACCATAATCCAATGGAGCACATTGAGTCCAACATATTAAGAAGGCCCATGGAGGTGCCAAGTGGAACTCTCACATTGGGTCATGGGAATTTGATGAGATTAAATTTGATTTTCTTGTAACCATTATTTAATGTTTGTAAGGATGTATTTGATGTTCATGCAATTGTCAACTTTAATCCCATAAACTTAGAAGTTTCACTAGCTTAAAATTGATGTTCATGCAATAGTCATTAAATAATCATGTGGACATATTTGATGTTTACGAGACCATCAAATTTAATCTAAAGAATTAATTTTCTCAAGACTAACATAGACTCTAAAATATTTATATGAAGCTCATAATTTTCTTTGAAGACTAATGGAATCCCTTAGAGGATGCTCAAATACTGGAAATTGTTGAATTAAAAATATTGAAATGGTCTTATGATCTAAATATTTGCAAAAGTACACATAGTCTAAGTCTATATTTTAAGGTCCACATTACTTTTTTTAAAATTTTATGAACCTTAGGCCAGAGACTTCTACTAATTCTTATCTTAAAAGGGTGTTTGTGACATAAAATGTATGCCAAATACTTTTAATTAAAGGTTTTAGTGTGTTTATTAATACAATAAAACTATATTGGGTACTTGATCACTATATCATTTTGACCCCTTTTGGACATATTCAATTACTATTTTAGCTCAAAACATATGTTGTGTTTATTAAACACAATGTAAACTTTGACTTAAAATACTTATCTATGGTCCCCTTTATATGGATAGCCAAAAATTTAGGCATAAACACTCTATCCTAAAGTTTATTTCATGTTTAATAAATATAAAATAAACTTTATCCTAAGATGTTTTAACCTAAGTCCCTACCTTAATAATGTGCTAACTTAAAGCTTGTGCATATTTATAGATTTATGTCTTGTGTTTCATCATAATAGAATTATCTGATGGAGTGAGGACAACCTAAACTTTTCAATGGAGTCCCAAGAGCCTATGGGCTCAACACATGGAAATAACACATTCAAAATAGAATTGATAAAAGATATAACTATTCACACTTCATTATGCTCATTGATCCAATAGAATGAAATCTCTAATAAATTTATAAAGGTTCATGAGTTTTCCACATTACCAATGCTCATCCAATAAAAGATTGACATATTATACAAAGCTTGAGAAAGCACATGAAGATAATAAATGGCACAACTATGAGGTTAGGTACTAAAAGAACCAATGATAAATGAGGATGCAAATCAGGATCAATGGCTTATGGTCAATCATAGGATCTTCATCTAATAGTTTAAAATAAAAGAGGGCATTTTAAGTGCCAACAACTAGTGCTCAAAGGTATTTATGAAAATTTTTATGAAAGGTATAGATCAATGCCACATGAGCGCCATGCAAGAAGAAAAGGACAAAATAAAAGATCTTGTGGGCTTGAAAATATGAAAGTTTAAAGGTAGTTGAAATCAAATCCAAGGCATGTATAAGCTAAAGTCTAGATACATCCTACCATTAAATCTCCAAAACCATTAACCATACATAAAAGAGATCAAAAGTGGATTTATTTGGTTACAATTTAATCTGATAGAATATTAATTGTGTTTTGATCACAAAAGATCTTTCACAAATATCAATTGGTTATCAGATAGTGAAAAATTTCAAGCAGAAGCCATGGAATTTTATAGGAAATAGTTGGAGGAGATAGATCTTTATCTATCTAAATATAATGAGGGAAGAGTATTCAAAGATATCAAATTGGATATTGCAACCCTAAACAATGGAAACAAGAATTGGTCTAAAATATTCTTCACTATATAAGAGCTAAAGCCCATCACTAAGGAGGAGTAGAGAGCTTACACAATTAGCAAGAATCACTATGACCTAGTCATAGTTTAGATGGTTGGCCTTCATTACATTGTTGTTAAACTAGAGGTACTTCATTGTATTGATGTACTTCAATTTTTATAGACTATAGGATAGACAATGATTGGATCATCCATGAAGGAAATTCTAAGAAGGTAGCCAACATTTCTCCTATTTCCTTTGAAAAGCTTTATAAACTCCTAAAACTCCATGTATACTTGTCCAAAATTATGGAGTGGACTAGCAAGGATGACCTAGATACCATTTTCAAACCATGGTTTCACCAAGGGAACCATGTCTTTAGAGACTTTGAGGGTAGGATCCTAGTTTTCCATGTTAAGGGATCAGGGTAATCATGACCATGTTCAACAGAGCATCAGGAGCCCTGTCAACCACATATGTGAACAAGACTTGGGTCCTCAATGTATATTTCATGGTAGAAGTGAATCTCACCCTTCTAATTGGAGACTTGATCAACATCTTCTTAGGAAAGTAATTCATCTCTATAAAAAAGAAGACAACCAAGTAATTTAATATGAGGGCATACTTAGTAGATGCCCTAATTACTTCCATCAACTTCCCAGTCTTTAGAAATTGGTCTCTTAAAGGTATAACCACAATATCCCACCATTATTTAAAATTTTATATCTTCAAATATAAGAACCACATGTAATTCATCTATGATTATGTCTATCCTACTCTAGTGGAGGTCATCATAGGTTATCCCATGCCTAGGGTCCACCCATTGATTAAGAAATATGTAGGTATGATGGGAGATATATACTTTTATCTAGATTACACAAGAATTTGAATTGAGGGACTCATGTCCCAAACCTATAGATTACTTATGTATGTACCTACTAAGTTAGCAGAATAAAAAATTACCTCTCAAATCATCAATGGTTTTGATGGGGTTTATACGGAGAAGAGGAAGAGTCTTCTCCATCCCTTTCCTCTAATGATTGGAAGAACCATGCTACAAGACTAGAATCAAGTGGAGATCATGTCCAAGCATAGGGAATCATTTGGATTCAAATTGGATAAAATCCAAATGTGAGATCCCATAAATATAGTGGGTGATCATTTGAAGGTAAAACATCTCCCCAAGATAGTAATTAAGTGCATCAACTTAGTCTCCATGACACTATTTACATCAAGGCAAATAAATTTGAAGAAGTGTTGGCTAGGCTCAAAGGGTACCACATTAAGCTAGAGCATAGGTTAACAATTAAAGATAAACTAGTAAGAGAAGTATGGAACATGCATCCTCTCTAATATCATTTGATGCCTAGACCTTCTAGGACACCTCAAGGAACCACCAAACCCTAAAGACAAATTGAGTAAGGACATGGAAATGAAAATATGGAAGAGAGATTTAGAGAGGGACCATCATTTTTAGCACTACCCCAAAGGCCTCCATCTCTAGTTGAGTATCTAGACATGATTTCCCTAAATCTAGATGAAATAGTTAAAGGTGAACTTAGGGATCTTGCTAAAGCATATGGCACAGATGAGGAAGGGGGAAAAATTAAAGATGCACAAGTTTAAATAGGGGAGCCTAGGCAGGAGAAAGGAAAAGATATTGGTCTTGATGTAGTCATAGTGGCACCCCAAGGAAAGAGGAAGGTAGAGTTGGCATTGGTCCCTGTTGGACCAAGGAAGAAGCCAAGATTGACCCTTACTCACCCTACTAGTGAGGTTAATCTATTTAGTGAATAATTTCGCGTTCATGGACCAATCATCCCTAATTGGTTTATCTATGGGAAATTCCAAAAGATCCCATATTCTTCCCACTCATGGGCATTGACAAATTCTCTTAACATAGATGTACATGATGACATCAAGCCATGGGTTAAGGCCATAATGAAGGAAGAAGAAGAAATAAGGATAGTGGCCACTATAGGGCTAAAAATTAATATACTCCTAGAGCATCAAGCAACATATGAATTACAGTCCTAGAACCTCCAAAGTTCATAGATCTAGTCACCATGGTGTAATTTAATCCAAAAATAGTTGGATTAGAGAGGGTAACCATTAGGAAGACCATGGTGGGAACCTAAAAGTTCACCTTATAGAAGTTTGAACCTTTTGTAGGATTGACCCCAATGGATGGACAACAACCATGTGAGCATCCCATTCATGAAGAGTATGTTGAGAGCCTACTAGAAGCCCAATCAGCCCAAGCCAAGGTTGGGATCAGAGGAATGAAATAAGGGATCCATAACATGGAAAAGGAGAAATGAAACTTTAAGGCATATGCTATTTTATCAGTGCTTAATGCTATTATTGACATCTTGAAATCTTCATTCTTTGATATGTTTGATTCTTTGAAATCAATAAATTTGAGGTAGGATGCCCTAAACCAACAAAGTGAGGTAGCTAAGGGGTTAATGACATAATGGTAGGAGACAAAGACCAGAATAAAGGACCTCATTAGAATTGTAATTAGGAACAAGATTCCTAAGTTTAAATCTATTAGCTTAGCCCATCTGAATGTCATATTAGGAATAATAGTAGACAAGATCTAGAGTCTGAGTGCATGGACAAAGAATTTAGATAACCTCCTAGCTAATGATAAAGAGTTAATTACTAGGATTGAGCAACTCCTAGGTACTATGTTGGAAAATCCTACCAAGACTATAACCCTCTGGATCATTGAGGATGGAGAGTATAAGCACAGGGTCACTTTGGTAATGAAATCAGTCAAAAGCAAGATCTAAGGCCAATATGGTAGAGATAATAGTATAATTCTAGGCATGATTTTCATGGTAGAAGAAAAGATTATCTAAATTGAATGTGTTAATTATTAACATAACTTTCTCTTAATTGGTGATTCTCCAGCTTAAGTTTGAATAGTTTCTTTGAATTTTGAATTGGCATATTTGATACAGGTTTTTTAATTTATGTTTGTGCTAAATTAGTTAAATGATCTTAGATTTGCTTCATTTTATTTATTCCATATTTATATGTGTGAATGTTACTTGAGTCTGACAACAAACCTTTATAGTGAATTATATCTCTTGTATAATTTCATATCATTCTTAGCAATATGCTTGGTGTATGGTGAAATTTTAGCTTCACTATTTTGCATCATATACTGGTTAAATGTAGGTTCATTTTTAATTAAAACTTTGTCATGATATTTGAGTTCAAGATCAATAATCACTTATTTTTTCATTCCCTACCCTTATCGTTGATCCTTTTTTACACCAGATCACTATAGCTTAGATCTCATTGTCAATTTACATATAGATTAGTTTGTAGCTTAAATTGGACCATGATTCATTGAGTGTTAACATAGACCTTCCACAATTCACCAAAAATGGACCATGATGGCTCCCAACCATCATTTATTATAAAGTTTGTGGAACACTCATATATTATTGTACCGCTATTCCACCATAAGTAATATCAAGCTACCACAACTTGCTACTCATGCTATGAATTCCTATAATTCTAAAATGAAAAGTGTTATTTCAACACTAAGAACCCTTGTGGTAAACTTAGATGCATCAACAAGAGGCATTCTATTAGCACTATAATGAGGCCTACCTTTGTGAAGTGGTTGGATATTTATCCATTTTTGTGTGTTCTATCTAAGATTGATGTTATCCTTACAATTTTGAATAATTTATTGCTTATAAGTGTAAATATCATTGGCCTTTGTAGTTTGTGACAAATCTTTATGCTTTCTTGAGACAAAGATTAGGGTTCTAAGAGATTTTATGTTTGGTTTTCATAAATTTAACATGAAATTTGAAAATATATAGTATTTGAGATTAGGACATCTTGTTTTGATCACAGGTTGGCATATATTTCATAGATATTAGTTCATTTGAGCTTAAACTTATAAACATAAATCATATTAGTGTAACTGGATACATCTTTGAGCTATTTTAGGCAAATATCAATGTCCTTTACTATTATTTATGAAATATTTGCAAAATGAGATTAATGTGTAGGTTTAATCCTTGTTCCTTATAAATATTAGATTGATACATCATATTTCAAATAGGATCTTCAACCTTCAAGCTGGAATTGCCAATATTCAAACTAGATCACACTCAAAGGCAAGGGAGTCTTTGCTTGAACTTGAAGTTCACATAAAAGCCAAGCATGATAAATTTAGACACATGAGATCTAAATATATTCTAATTTCACCTCTATAAGGTACTTTTGCCTTCAAAATTCATCCAAGTATGTCTTGGTTTAGAGAGTCTTCAATTAATGTACCAAGTGTGGAATATGATCTCCCACATAAATTTGAGAAGTATTTGCCTTCCTTTAGTCTAACAATTATAGTAACCATTTAAGAGTACATAAAATGTTTTAAATCTACCTTAAGGTTCCTAAATTTTATGCATGAGGATGTGGATTTTAGGTTATTCCCCTTTACCTTTAAATATGTTGTTTATAAATGGTTCTTAAACTTGCTTGATGATTATATCACTAGTTGGGATGGTTTTACTGATGTGTTCATAGATCAATTTGGTAAGATTGTCAATCCTTGTGTTATTTACCATTAGGTCACCACCATTAGAAGAGATGAAAGTGATAATATAGGTCCTTTAATGATAGAT
This sequence comes from Torreya grandis, assembly GCA_037957365.1. NCBI lineage: Eukaryota > Viridiplantae > Streptophyta > Pinopsida > Cupressales > Taxaceae > Torreya > Torreya grandis. The sequence goes on from JARHVA010007521.1 coordinate 30,950, forward strand.
TTTATAAAATGTATAGTAGGACCATAGAACCTTATAAATATAATGATGTTTTAGCTCTAAAAATCTATAAGGATATAGTAGATCCTATGGCCTCTATATTCTTGAAGAGATCCATGCCAGCTATAACTTCATTAGCTAGGGCCTATTTTAAGCTAGTGACCGTTAATGATCAAAATCATCCCTAAGGAAAAATGTCCTATTCTATTCCAAACATAAACCCACATATCCCTACTCTAAACATATTTCCAAATAATAACCAAAATATCCTAACCTTAAATCCACTTCCAAACCTCAACCAATCACCTTTGAGTCATGTTGCTCTCAATCAAAAACTTTGATTTTTGAGTGATCATGCCACTAATGGATTTAATACAAATGATCAAAGAGGCTTATTACCAGCTGGTGTTACTAATAATAATGAGGTACATAATTCCAACACTCTAAAAAATAAGAATGAATCTATCTTTAAAATGGTCAAAAAGTTGAGCATTGATGTTCTTCAGTTGTAAAAACAAGTTGGAAATAATAATAAAAGCTCTAGTAGGAACTTCTCATTTCAAAGGTTTAATATGCTAAATAATAGGTTTCAAAATGATATATTTCATAATAATAAGAATAATGAACCATCTTCCAGCAATAATACTATAGACATTAACCTTATGGATATTGCGTTACCTAATTCTTATAGAGTACATTACATAGCCAATCATGGTGAAATTGATTGCATTAAGTTTTTCAAGGATTTTGAGGCTTTTCAAGAAGAATTAGATACATTTTATGTAGTCCCTAACAAGGATAATGGTGCAAATAATTCTATATCCAAGTCATTTGATCAAGCCTTCATAGTGTAAACTTTTGACTTTCCGTTTAAAGAGGAGAATGAACTTGATGAGATCCCTAAAGAGATCTAGGCCTTCAAAAAATTATTTAATAATACCTATCCCTTATATAATAGAGATCAAATGCAACCCTTGACTACCTCAATGCCTTCAAACAACTTTAGAACTCCTCTAGACACTTCTTCAAGCAATAATCTTCAGCCACCTAAAAAGAGTACCCCTAAAAATAGTATTGATATTAATAGTTCTAATAAAACTAAATATAATATATTTTAGGATATGAAGAAGATAAAGGATAATATCTCTTTACAAAAACTAACACAAATTATAAATCAAAGGGACCTTCTACTAGAATCATTGTCAAAAAAGTCCAACAAGCCACCTAAGGCTGACCATGCTAATGTGACTATGCACAAAAATAAAGCTGAATCTCCTCTTTTATTTCTCACTATGAGGATGTTTGGTAAGAATTATCATAATTGTTTGTTATATTTACGTGCATATACCAACACCATGATATCAAGTATATGTAAACAACTTTGCTTGACCCTTATTAAGTCTAATAGAGTTATAAATCAATTATACAAATCTAGAGTCAAGGTAATTGGGGAACTTTTAAATGTTCATATGTAGTTGGCTTCTAAACCTAGAGTGAAAAAATTAATTTATATTTATGTTGTTGATATACCTAATGTTTATGGAATCTTTGTAAGTAGGGAGTATAACAAGGCTCTGAATGGTTACATGTCCATAGATTGATCACATTTATGGCTACCTTGGAAGGGAGTTCTTAATAAAATTAGGGTTGAAAGAGAGCCAAGGATAAAGTAAATGATCATTGAGTATAATTATATAAATTAAAGGGTGAACATTATTGACTTAGACCTAGGGGTTTTTACCCTAAAGACTGATAAGGTATGTGATCCTAAAAATGCTCATATTGTACTTGGACTATGGAAATTCCATTTTGATGGTGCTAGGTGTAAGGCTAGATCTAGAGTGCACATTTTCCTTATTGACCCTATTGTTAAGAAATTTCATGCTTCTTATAGACTCCAATTCCCTTGCACAAATAATCATGTTGAATATGAGTCTCTTATCCTAGGTTTACAATTTACTATAAAGAATAAGGTCAAATAACTACTAGTTTATGGGGATTCATAATTAGTGGTCAACCAAGTAAGAAGAAAATACCAATGAAAGATCTCATACCTTAAGAAGTATAAGTTTATGGTCTAGGATTTGATTGAGTCCTTTCATGCTTTTATCATTGCTTCCATCCCAAGGGAAGAGAATTAAACTAGTAATGAGTGGGCATTTGTTGTAGCCAACCTCATGCCCAGCCAAGATTCCCCCAATTTTAGCATTGATTTGATCCTTTGTCCCTCAGTACCTGATAATGTTAACCATTTTCAAGTTTTTAGTGATGATCAATAGATATTGGATTTCATGACCAATTTTGGATCATTTGATGCTCATATTATTGATGATACTGATGAAAATGCATCTAAGGAGGAAAAGTTTAATGGTAAAGTCATTTAGTTGATTTAAAATAATATCCCTAAGGGGATTATTACTTTAGAGAAACTATTTGATCAAGACAAACTAGATGAGGTTTCTAAGATTCCCAAATAAGTGGGAAAGACTATAATGTGGTTGATCTTGGTTTCCAAGATCAACCCCAACTAGTAAATGTTGGAAAAGACTACACAAACATTGAAAGGGTAAAGTACATAGAGATCCTTACATACTATAGGGATGTCATAGCATGGTATTATGATGACTTAAAGATCTCTGAGCCAATAGTCATTACCCCTATTATACCCTTTAAAGAAAGATGCAATCCCTTTAGACAAAAACAAAGACTAGTGAATCTTGTCCTAGAATAAATGCCATTTAAGGAGTTTAAGACACTGTTAGATTCTAGGATAGTCTTCCCCATCAAGTATTCCACTTGGGTGGCTAATTTGGTGGTAGTCAAGAAGAATAATGGTGAGATTAAGATCTATATTAACTTTAGGAACTTAAACAAAGCATCTAAGAAAGATAATTATCCTCTTCCTTGTCTTGACTAGGTTATACAAATTATTTTAGGTTTAGCCATGATGTATTTTCTTAATGGATCTTTAGGTTATAAATAGGTGTTAGTTTCTGGAGAAGATAAGATGAAAGTAGCCTTCACAACCAAGTGGGGAACATTTGCTTATAAGAGAATGCCTTTTGGGCTAATTAATTCTAGAGTTACTTTTCAAAGGGCCATGGACCATGCCTTCCAAGGTCTGATAGGTAAATGCATCATTATATATATATATATAGATGATATAACAATTTTTTCTAAAAATAGGGAAGATCACTTTATGCACTTACAACAATTTTTTGAGAAATGCAAAATGTATGGGATCTCCTTAAACCCTACAAAGTGTATACGTTGTGTTACAAATGGAAAATTACTGGGTCATGTCATAACCAAGGATGGGATCTCTATGGATCTTAAAAGAGTGGAATCCATATCTAGACTAGAACCTCCAAATAGTAGAAAAGAGTTAAAGTCATTTTTTGGTAAGATAAACTTTGTAAGAAAGTTTATTTTTGGCTTTATAGAGATTATCAAGACACTAAATGAAATCCTCAATAAGGATGCTAAGGTCACATGGAATGAATAATCTCGGAAGGCATTCAATGATATAAAGGAATCCATTAGCCAAGTTACAATCCTTATAATTCCTAAATTTTTAAAGGACTTATATCTCTACTCCTTTGCATTTGACTATATTATGGCTATAGTGTTAACTCAAAATATTGATGGGTGTGATCAACAAATAGCTTTTATGAGAACTAATTTTAAGAATGCTAAGTTAAAATATTCATTTATTGATAAATGAGCATATGAATTACTTAAGGTAGTTAATAAATTTAGTCATTATGTCCTTAGAAAAAAGGTACATACTATCTTACCTGATCCTACCATAAAGCTTATGTTAAGTCACAATAAGCTGGGAAAATGTAGAGGTAAGTAGATTTTAGTTTTGCAAGAGTATGAATTGGAGATGAAAATATAAAAATTGGTAAGGTGCCAAGGTCTGATCTATATGATTTCTAAAACTAACCCTAGGCTAAGTATTATTCAATTAGATCAATGTGACTTTCAAGCTAGTGAGTGGCATGATTCATCTTTACATTTACTAATTAATGGTACTTTTCCTACAAGACTATCTAGGGATAAAAAGAGGGACCTGAGATTGAAGTCAATCCATTATCTAATCAAGGATGGGGTGTTATGGAGAATAAATTTTTAAGGAATTTACTTGAGATACATCTCACAAGAAGAAGCCACATAAATCATGAGCACTTTCCATGAAAATCTAGGTAGTGGACATCCATCTGGGAGAACCACAACCCATAAAATTCTCAAAGTTGGATATTATTGGCCAAATATTTTTGAGGATTCTCAAAAACATGTGAGGGAATGTCACTCATGTCAAGTCTTTAGTATGAAGGAGCCAAAGGTAGCAATGCCTCTACAACCAATCATGGTTGATAAACCCTTTGCTCAATGGGGATTAGACTTTATTGGGGTCATCAACTCTAATTAATCTCAACGTCACAAGTATGTCTTGACTACCATAGACTATTACCCAATTTGGACTAAAGCTATAGCCACAAAATGAAGCAAGACTAATACAGTGATCAACTTCTTGGAGGAGAACATTTCTACTAGATTTGGAACCCTAATCTCTCTAGTATGTGATAATTGATCTACATTTAAATCCATATAAATTATTGAATGGGATTATGATAAAAGTGTTACTCTTAAGTTTGCATCCAACCATTATGTCCAAGGAAATGGAGTATCTAAGTCCACAAACAAAAGCCTAATGAAGGCAGTCAATTATTCTACTACAGACAATCCCATGACTTGGCATAAGATCGTTGAGTTTGCATTATGGGTTGATATGATAATAATTGGGAAAGACATAAGTGCATCACATTTTCTATTGGTGTATGAACAATAACTTATCTTTCATATCACTCTCATGTTACCCACATACATATTCATGTAGGAATATATGGAAGAAATCTAAGAGATTTCTAACTCTAGATTGTTAGACATCATTCAGATGGAAGATGCAAGGGATAAATCCTCTATTTATTTTAGCAAACATAACACCCTAATGAAAAGGTGGTTTGATAAAAGGTCAAAGGTAAAGGTATTCATAAAAAGAGACTTGGTCTTCTTATGGGACAAAACATCTGAACCAAAGGGGAAGCAAGGCAAATTCACAACTATATGGATTGGCACATATCAAATATATACATACTTGGGAATAACACCTACAAGTTGATAGACCTTCAAGGGGTAGAGTTCACATTTCCCACCAATGGGAAATATCTCAAGCATTACTTTGTTACTGCTCCATCAACGGTCTTCATGGAATAAACTATGCAAGATGATTAAACTTAGTGTATGTAGGCTAGTTAGTTTCTTTCAATATCTTTCCTTCTTTTCCCTTATTTGTATATAAGTTTGCATATATTTATCTATATTTGTTTCCCTATTTTTTTTGCTTTCTATTTCCTATTTGTTACATGTTGCCTATTTCTTTTTCTCATAATAAGTTCTCTTGGATAATCTTGAGCTCAAAGTTAGGCAATTTGCTTAAAAATTCCCAAAATTCAAAAATGTAGGTATGCACCTCATACATATGATGACAATGGTTCTGAAATATAAGCCTAATTTTGTAATGTGAAGAAAATAATAAAGACCAATAGAAGAAGATAGTTGTTTTGTAATAACTTTAGACATTTTCTAGACCTCAAATTGGTTTTAATAAGATTTGCACTTCTAGGATGAAATCTCAAACTACCATGGTATATCCATACTATCATTTAATCAACATCCTTGCCTATGATGAAGTTTATAGCCATAAGTGAATCTCTAAAAATCAAACACTTGAGAAAATCCTAAAATCTAGCTACCTTGGTTCCCAACCTTGATAAAAGCATAAAGGCCTTAAGAAAATACAAAAAAGAAGGATTCAATGCAAAATTATAATAGTTTTGAGCATATGTGATTTTGGTAATCTCCATAAGGGCTATAGATACCTAGATGATAATGGAGAAAGGCCTTGAGTGGAGACAAAGGCATCTCTATCAAGGATATGGATGTCTAGCTAAAACCAAAGTAATGCCCAAGCCTTCCCTTAGAAAAAAGCATGATTCTCTAAACATGCTCCAAGTTAGTGTTAATGATTAAGGACACGAAACTTGGAAGTTATTTCTTGAACCCCATGGCAAACAATAAGTGGAATCAAATCACCCACATAGTATGGCTAGGTCTTTATGTTTGACCCTAATTATGTAAGTGTAAGGTTTGTTTCAACCATAATCTGATTTGGATAATGATATTGATGAAGTGGAGTGGATGACCCAATTATTTGTCTATATCAAAGTTTCTAGGTTTTAACATATTACTATATTCCCCCAGAAGTCACCATTTGTTGAGGCCAACATACCCCAATTTTTTTTGAAAATTTGTTCCCTTGAGAAACCTTGAATATTAAACATGAAAATATTTCATGTTAGGATCATTTATAGATTTTGAAGATCAACCACTTTATCAAAGGCAATCTTACTTATTATATTTTGCTTTAATTTTGTCTAACATTGCTAATAAATGGTCTTCATGGCTTTTGGTTGTAGGTTTCATGGTGTTCTTCCTAAGAAATTCATGTTCCAAAATCCTCAGTTCAAATTTGAATACTGGTGAGAACTAAATTGGTGGGAACCTTTTAAAACCTATTTTGGACTTAAGAGAAATTATCATGTTTAAATATTTAAGTTATGTTTCTTAAAACAACTCAAACTTAGCCTAAAACACTTGGTCCCCTTTATTATTTCCCCCTTTTAGTCATTTATATTCCTAACTTTGTCTAATGTCATTTTTGTAAGGCCCTTTTTAATATTTCCTAACTTGGTCCCTTTAATTCATAACTTAGCCTAAATTTTTAATCCTAAGGCCCTATATACACCTAAATCTGGTCACCAATAACCTTCAATTAGGATTTTGGCCAATTTACACTCAAAATGCACAATTTGGCTTAAAAACAATAAAACACACTAAACGATGTGAAACTGACATATTCAAGTGTTGATTTTGGCCAGGCTATCCCTAAATGAGGTAATGAGATTTATGGGCCAACTAACTTTGATCAAATCATTTTGAGTCAAAACACCAATTTTGCACCTAGGTGCTCTAGATTGATCTTTCCTATCAAATCTCTTGCACAAGATGTGTGCCTTTATTATGTTCTATTGGTAACATCCTAAATGGGATAATGATTCCAATGCATCTGACATAGACTTCCAATTCTAATCCAGTCAAATTTTAGACCAATAACAAAGCATTTTAATCAATTTGAGTAATTTGTGCATAAAGTGCTTAATCATTCTTAAGAGATAATTAACCCAAATCAAGGCCTAATTAATAATTCCATGGAAACTTGTTGAAATTTTATTTTTGGAAATGACTATTGAATATTTGTATCATCAGGTGACCTCATTTCTTGGGAAGACATCCATAGGCCATAAATGCCACAAATATTAGGATTCATTTCTCCCATGCCTCATCAAAGCCCTCCATTCCTCTTAATTTACCATTCTTCTAATTTCATGATGAGGATAATTATAAAATTAATTCCAAAAATTAAATTAATCTTCAACCACACATCTCAATCTCAGGATGGATGGTTCAAGTTGATTTTAGACATTCTCAAAAATGTATAAATAGAGAGGCCATGAATATCATTTCTATGCTATTTTGGTGCAAAGTTATAATGCAATAATGATTCCAAAATCCATTGCAATTAGTGTTAACATGCCAAATTTATTCCAAGCCAAGTGAAGTGACAAACCAAAGGTGTGAAGGAGAGATGGAGGTAGTCAAGCTTCCATTACCAAGGACTTTATGAGAAAAAATTGAGCAAGCCACAACTACAAAGGCATTTGGAACATCCAAGGAAGGTGAAATAATTATTTTATTTTCATTCCTTACTTTTTAGTTGTGTTTATCATTTACTTTTGTTAACTAAGCTCTCCCTAGTGTCTAGGCCTAGAGATGTTATGCTATTAGTGTGTTCATTTCATTTCATTTTATTATTAATTTTAGAATTAACACCATACTAACCATCCTCTCTTGATTCAAATTACTAGATCATAGGCCCCATCATATTTATTAATACAAATGAGGCCTTGGCCTTAGCACCTTCACCTACATATTTTATGTAACCTTCGGTCCTAGTTTAATTTCCTTACTTTTCATATATCTAATGGCCTATGATTCATTATGGGGCTTGATTCAACAAAGTGAGGAAGACCCAGGATCTAACTTAAAGTGCATGTAACTTGCAATATCTAACAATTTGCACTTCATTACAGAAGGGTGATCAGATCGCATGAGGAAACATCAACACAATCTAGCACTTAATCCTTGGGATCAATCACATTTGATCTCTTAGATCTTAATCAATGGTTCTCATTTCATCATGGATTGAAGATCAAATGGAGTGAGGATATCATGGAAAATTCAAAATCCTAGGAGTTCCATGATTTTAACATGTGCCATCACTACATTTAAGGATTAAAAGTAAAGGGGCCCACCTGTTAAAAGCAACCAACCATGATCAAGCTCACAAATCATGATCCTATAGCTCTCACATACTTATAGGACCTCAATCTAATGGAGCATGTTGAGTCTAATATCTTGGGAATGCTTGTGGAGGTGCCAAGTGGCACTCTCACATTGGGTCACATGAATTTGATGAGCTTAAATTTGATGTTTATATAACCATAATTTGATGTCTATGAGGATGTATTTGATGACCACATGACCATCAAATCTAAGCCCATCAAATTGAAATCTTCACTAGCTTAAAATTGTCATTCAAATGATGATCATTCAACATTTGTGAGGATGTATTTGACATCCAAAAGACCATCAAATTTAAGCTAAGGAATTATTTTTCTCAAGACTAACATAAACTCCAAAATGTTCTTAGGAAGCTCATAAATTGCCTTGCAGACTAAGAAAATCCCTTAGAGGATGCTCAAATACTAGAAATCATTGAACTTCAAATATTAAAATGGTCTTATGATATGGATATATGCAAAAGTGGATATCGTCTATGTCTATATATTAAGGTCCCCATTATATTTGATTAAATGTTGTGAACCTTAGGCTAGAGACTTATATTAATTCTTGTCTTAAAAGGGTATTTGTGACATAAAACTAAGCCTAAAAGATTTTAATATAAGGTTTTAATGTGTTTATTAATATAATAAAATTCTATTGTGCACTTGATCACTATATCATTTTGACCACTTTTGGACATATTTAATGACTATTTTAGCTCAAAATATACATTGTGTTTATTAAACATAGCGTTAAATTTGACCTAAAATACTTAGCTAAGGTCCCCTTTGTATGAATATCAAAAAACTTAGGCATAAATACTTTAGCCAAAATTTTATTTCATGTTTAATAAACACTTAATAAACCTTAGCCTAAGATGTTTTAACCTAATTCCCCGCCTTACTAATGTGATAACTTAAAGTTCATGAATCTTTATAGATCTATGATTTATGCTTCATCACAAGAGGATGATTTGACAGAGTGAGGACACTAAAAAGTTTTAAATGGAGTCCTGAGAGCACATGGCTTGATGCATGACAAAAGCACATTCGAAGCAAAACTGAAAAAATATCTAATGGTTCATGCTTTATTATAGTCATTGATCTAAAGGTGAAAAAGAACCAATGACTTTCTAAATGGCTGTAATTTTACCACATGGCTAATGCTCATCCAATAAGAGACTGATGTAGGATACAAAGTTTGAGAAGGCATGCAAAGATGCCAAATGGTACAACTATGAGGCTCGATACTAAAAGAACCAATGACAAATAAGGAACCAAACCAAAATCAATGGATCTTGGTCAATTATAGGATATTAATCTAATGGTGCAAAATAAAATAAGGCATTTTAAATGCCAACAATTAGTGCTCAAAGACATTTATGAAAAATGCCATGAATGTTCAAGATCAATGCCACATAAGTGCCATACAAGTAGAAAAGGATAAAATAATATATCCTATGAGATCAAAAATGTAAAGGTTCAAATAAAATACAAGGCATGTATAAGCCAAAGTCCAGATACATCCTACCATTAAAGCTCCAAAACCCTAAACCTTGCATAAAAGAGACCATAAGTGGATTCATTTGGTTAAAATTTGATTTGAGAGAAGATTAATTGCATTTTAAGCACAAAATATCTTTCAAAAAGATCAATTTTTATCTGATTGTGAGCAATTTACAACAAAAAGCCATGGTAGCTCACAAGCAATAGTTAAAGGCGGAAATAAAGCTCTATCTATCCATAAACAATGAGTGAAAAGTATTCAAAAATATTGAATTAGATATTGTAGCCATAAATAATGGAAACAAGAATGGGTCTAAACTCTTCTTCACCATAGAGGAGATGAAGCCCACCAATAAGGAGGAGTAGAGAGTTTCCATGGTTAGCAAGTAACACCATGACTTGGTCATAGTTTAAATGGTTGGCTTTCATTATACTATTATGAAACCAAAGTTACTTCATTATATTGATGAATGAGCTCCAATTTTAATAAATTATAGAATAGATAATGATTGGATCATCCATGAAGGAACTTTTAAGAAGGTATCCTACATTTCCCCTATTTCCTTTGAAATACAATACAAAAACCCCAAGCATACTTGTCTAAAATTAGGGGGTAGACAGCAAGCATGGCCTGGATACCATTCTTATACCATGATTATACCAGAGGAAGCATGTCTTCAGATACTTTGAGGGTAGGATCCCAATTGTCCAATTTAGGGAAGGATTTATGGTACTCATGACCCTATTAAAAGAAAACATTAGCATCCCCCTCAACCACATATGTAAACAAGACCTACACCTCCTATGTATATTTCATGGTATAAGAGAAGCTTACCCCTCCAACTAGAGACTTGATCAACATCTTCCTTAGAAAGCAATTCAACACTATGAAAAAGAAGATAACCAAGAAATTTTATATGATGTCATACTTACTAGATGCCTTAATTTATTCCATCAACTTCCCAGGCTTTAGAAATTGGTCTCTTTAGGGAGAACCAACATATACCACCATTATTCAAAATTTCACATCTTAAAATATAGGAACCACATGCAATTAATCTATGACTATGTCTATCCTACTCTCATAAAGGCCATCACTGGTTATCCCATGCTTAGTGTCCACCCATTGATCAAGAAATTTGAAGAGATGATCAGGGATATCTAGTTTTATCCAGATTACATGATAATTCAAATTAAGGGAACCATGTCCCAACCCTACAAATTATAGATGAAATAGTTGAAGTTGACCTCAGGGATCTTGTTAAAACATATGTAACTGATGAGGAAGGGGGCTATATTGAAGAGGCATAAGTCTAAATAGGGGAGCCTATGGAGGAGAAAATAAAAGAGATTTCTCTTGATGTAGTCTCAGTAGCACCCCAAGAAAAGAGGAAGGAAGAGTTGACATTGGTCCCTGTTGGACCAAGGAAGAAGACAAGATTAACCCTCACTCACCCCACTAGTGACGTGAATTTATTCAGTGAAGAATTCCCCATTCATGTACCAATCATCCCTCATTGGTTTATCTAAGGGAAATTATAGAAGATCCCCTATTTGTCCCTTATAAGGTCCAGAGTTTGAGTGTATGGACAAGGAATTTGGATAGACTCCTGGCTAATAATGAGTTAATTACCAATATTGAGAAACTCCTAGGTACTATGTTAGAAAATCCTACCAAGACTATATCCCTAGGGATCATTGATGATGTAGAGTATAATCATAGGGTCACTTTGGTGATATAGTCAGTTAAAATCAAAATCTAAGGCCGATCTAGCAAAGACAATAGGAGAATTCTAGGCATGATATTCATGATAGAGGAAAAGATTACATAACCTAGGAACACAAAAGAATCTATGGCCAGAGATGACAGAGATTTCGATGACCTAGTTGATCAATAAGAAGTCTACCTCATGAAGCCAGCTATGGACCTTGAACTTTTCAAAAAGAAACATTAAAAGAAAATGAAATTCATATAGGAACAAGAAGGGGACCCTTCATTAATGGGCCCACCAATCAATTAATATTTCTTTTGTAAGGCATTATAATATTTAAAAGTAGGGAATATTCTTTTGAAAGGCATATACTAGTCTATTAGTATATTGCCCCTAGGTTATTCCAATTTTGAAAGATATGTATGTTATAGAACTTTCTAGAAAGGACAATTATCCATACTTTTGTACATTTTGTATCTTATGGATAACTGGTGTACTACCCTATCTTTCTATAAAAGGTAGTATTACCATTTGTAAAAGACAAAATTTTTTGAGGAAATTTGTATACTTCAATCAATTAATGCAATCAAGAAATATTGAAAGGATTGTTTAGATTGAATGTGTTAATTATTAACATAGATTTGTCTCAAATTTTTATTCTCATGCTTATGTTTGAATATTTTCTTTGAATTTTGAATTGGCATCTATGATATAGGGTTTCTAATTTTTGCTTGTGCTAAATTAGTTAAAGGATCTTAGATTTGATTCATTTTATTTGTTCCATATTTAGATGTGATAATGTTATTTGAGTTTGGAAACAAACCTTTGGATTGAAATATAGTTCTTACTTGTATAATTTCATATCATCCTTATTAATATGCTTGGTGTGTAGTGAAATTTTAGCTTCACTATTTTATATCATATACTGGTTAAATGTAGTTTCAATTGTAATTAAACTTTTTCACGGTATTTGAGTTCAAGATCAAAAATCAGTTCTTTTTTTTGTGCCTTACCTTCTCTTTCCTCCTTTTTTACACCAAATCATTGTATCTTAGTTCATTTTCAATATCAATATATATTAGTCTATATCTTAAATTGAATCATGATTCACTGAGTGTTAACATAGACCTTCCAAAATTTAGAAAGAATGGACAATCATGGCTCCAAACGATTATTTATTATAATTTATTTGGCACACTCATACATTATTTTGTCATTATTACTCCATAGGTAATATCAATTTTCCATAACCTACTATTCATGCCCTAAATTCCTAGAATTCTAAAATAATAAGTGTTCTCTCAACACTAAGAACCCCTATGGTACACTTATAGGCATCAATAGTAGGCATTTCACTATTGTTGTTTCCAATATGAATTTAATTTAAGTAAAATTTAATGGTTGTAACTTTTCACCTCCTATATCTATGTTAGATGATTTATTTAATTCTAATGAGTACAAGAATATACATGTCCATCCATCTAGTGGTTATCCTAAATTTACATTGTACCTTCACTCTTCTACATTTGGTAATGTTATGATGAAAGTAATCTTTTTGTCATATGTGTTTCCTCTATAGATAGAATCTATGTTATAACTATTTCATGCTATGGATGATTGGTTATATTATTACAGGGTGATTTTAAATCATTTCCTCCCTTTCATTTGTTACATTCTTTACTTGTGTATAACATATTGATACATCCATAAACTATTACTTGTTTTAACTTAATTATTTATTACAATTATTTCACTTGTGACTAATATCAAGGTTGGATGAATAATAAATCATATTATTTCTTAATTATTTTATTATATGAAAAATAAATTGCACATATATGAAGGAATAGGTATTGCTTAATTATATGGTATAATATCACTTGGATACAATTATGTTTCAATTATGCAACAAAATAAATATAATGATTGAATAAAAATGGTTTTTGTATATGATAGTCATGTAATTTAATTATGCCCTAGACAACCCTCAACGGTTGTGGTGGCATAAATTACATTGTGAATAATTACCATTCATGGACAAGTTAAAGTTATACTAATACAATTTTTTTAATTAGTGATATAGAAGCTACATTCATGGAAAGTGTAATTGTTGACAATACCCTTTAGTGCATTTAACTAATGTTTTTATCCATAATGAGATGATGGAAGATGTTACTTATAATATCTAGTTATAGATCTATTATACATTTTATACTCATACTATTACTACTTGGCCAGTACAATATAATTAATTAAAAGTTATTAAGTGGTAAGATAACGTTATGTGAGGACCCAAAAACCAAATTTCAAGTTTTAGCCTAGTGGGTAGCATTATGATAAGGAGTTATTCTTATGCATTTATATTATAACGTTGACCATGATAAATTTTAAAATCTAGTTAAATGATTTCATTGGTCTTCTAAATTATCTCATAATATTATGGCTTATTGATATAAATACTTTCTTGTATTAGAACTCACAAATGGTAATCTTACTTTGATAAGAATTGTCAACTTGGGGTTATTGTATATAACCAATTCAATGATGCATATCATTAAATGGGAATAAATTGATAAGTTGGTCCTTAAGTAGAATAAATTATTAGAATCTAAAATTATTATTGAAATTTAATTTTATTTGTATACCCTTTTTTCAAGTAGACAATCCTTGGATAATAATTATATAGTGGGAATTTTAGGGGGAAAGGACCCCAAATTGAGATTTAGATATGCAATCTTAGTGGGTAGCACCTATTTAATTACCCTTATCACCTATAGTTTTATTTATTTATAAATGCCTCTTAAATGTTGGAACCAAATAAAATGAGAAGGATGGAACCTTTAAGCAAGGTTAAGGATAATTGAATGGTCCTATTTAGAAGACAAATCCACATATGGATTTAAAAGTTTATCAATGTGCACTACACATCCATACATCACAAACTATATATTCTCAAAGGACAACAAACTTTCCTAAAAAATCCTTTTTGGATGTTTACCATTGACTAAGTAGCCTTAATATTTGTATAGGTACAATAAATGATAAGGGGTGTGAATTAGTGATACATGATAAACCAAAATTTAATTCTAATCCTCTCAAACCCTTAATCAGTCACAACAAAGCATTCATAAATCATACAAGTCATTCATAACAATGAACAAGAAAGATGATGCAAGACTAAGCACACAACACATGAATTATGTGGGAAACCATTATTGGGAATAAAATCCACTCTCACTACTACATACACATGGAATAATTATCTTATAAAATGGTCACAAATGTGAGACTTTTTAGTGAAGCACCCACTTCATAAACAACACCCACCCCTAAGCATGAACAAGCACCATCTTATTCTAGATGATGGGCACCCACACAAAACCTATAAATATAATAGACATATAAATCTAATTTAATTTTAATCTAATGGATAAATAATTTAAAACACCACTCATTCAACCCTTCACACTCTCAATCTTGCATACATAAGTAATGCATCCAAAACAGCCTTTTGGATCACTTCGGACCTCTTAACTCATCCTTAATCTTAAATACTTTAAGTACACTATTATGACATAAAACTTATGACCTATAGTTCATAAAAAATACTCAACCTATTATTATCTTCAATTCATCCACTAGGCACACTCACTCTTCCTCTTCATTCACTTCACTACATCTCTAAAAACCATTACCTTTAATTTCACTCTTTATAGAACCTTCATGAATATCAACTTCTTAGTCAGCCATAATACTCAACACTTAAGTATTATCACACTAATATATATCCAAATACCAACCCCATATGTTGTCCATAGCATCCATGGGTCACCCTTAAGTGGATAAACCTTTCACATAGGCCTAAATAGCCATTATAGGTCTCATGGAGACCTATTCACCTCTTTAACACTTCACTAAGTAAATTAAGAACATAAGACCACTAATATATATATATATATATATATATATATATATATATATATATATATATATATATATATATATATATATATATATATATATATATATATATATATATATATATATATATATATATATATATATATATATATATATATATACCTAAGACACTTTCAAGTGATTACATCCATCACTACACTCTTATACATATGCACAATCTACTCAAAAATTAGTCTTGTACACAAGAACATCATAAACAAACAAACTATCAACTTTTAGGCATTTGTTCATACTGAAGATTGATTGGTCAAACCTAAAAAATTCATACAAATGATATTAATAGAGTTTAAAACACTTTTCAAGAAATAATTCACCTTTAAACAATAAAACACGATCATTGCAAACACAAACATCCTTCTTAGCTCATTTAAAGAAGATTGTCAAATACATAGTCAACTTTGGAGATCAATAAATACAACTATATTGATATTAAAACCTTATAACCAACTTATACACACACACACACACATGTATATATATATATATATATACATATATATATATATACATATATATATATATACATATATATATATATATATATATACATATATATATATATATATACATATATATATATACACATATATATACATATATACATATACATATATATATATATATATACATATATACATATATATATATATATATACATATATATATACACACACATATATATACATATATACATATATATATATATATATACACACATATATATATGAATATACATATATATAAATATATATATATATATATACATACATATATATATATATATATATATAAATATATATATATATATATATAAATACATACATACATACATATACATATATATATATATATATATATATATATATACACATATATATATATACATCTCCCATCGAAAGATATAAATAAAACAATGATCACTACCTTCACTCTTCTACATTTGGTAATGTTATGATGAAAGTAATCATTTTGTCATATGTGTTTCCTCTATAGATAGAATCTGTGTTATAACTATTTCATACTATGGATGATTGGTTATATTATTACAGGGTGATTTTAAATCATTTCCTCCCTTTCATTTGTTACATGCTTTACATGGGTATAACATATTGATACATCCATAAACTATTACTTGTTTTAACTTAATTATTTATTACAATTATTTCACTTGTGACTAATATCATGGTTGGATGAATAATAAATCATATTATTTCTTAATTATTTTATTATATGGAAAATAAATTGCACATATATGAAGGAATAGGTATTGCTTAATTCTATGGTATAATATCACTTGGATACAATTATGTTTCAATTATGCAACAAAAGAAATATAATGATTGAATAAAAATGGTTTTTGTTTATGATAGTCATGTAATTTCATTATGCCCTAGACAACCCTCAAAGGTTGTGGTGGCATAAATTACATTGTGAATAATTACCATTCATGGACAAGTTAAAGTTATACTAATACAATTTTTTTAATTAGTGATATAGAAGCTACATTCATGGAAAGTGTAATTGTTGACAATACCCTTTAGTGCATTTAACTAATGTTTTTATCCATAATGAGATGATGGAATATGTTACTTATAATATCTAGTTATAGATCTATTATACATTTTATACTCATACTATTACTACTTGGCCAGTACAATATAATTAATTAAATGTTATTAAGTGGTAAGATAACGTTATGTGAGGACCCAAAAACCAAATTTTAAGTTCTAGCCTAGTGGGTAGCATTATGATAAGGAGTTATTCTTATGCATTTATATTATAACGTTGACCATGATAAATTTTAAAATCTAGTTAAATGATTTCATTGGTCTTCTAAATTATCTCATAATATTATGGCTTATTGATATAAATACTTTCTTGTATTAGAAATCAAAAGGGGTAATCTTCCTTTGATAAGAATTGTCAACTTGGGGTTATTGTATATAACCAATTCAATGATGCATATCTTTAAATGGGAATAAATTGATAAGTTGTTCCTTAAGTAGAATAAATTATTAGAATCTAAAATTATTATTGAAATTTAATTTTATTTGTATACCATTTTTTCAAGTAGACAATCCTTGGATAAGAATTATATAGTGGGAATTTTAGGGGGAAAGGACCCCAAATTGAGATTTAGATATGCAATATTAGTGGGTAGCACCTATTTAATTACCCTAATCACCTATAGTTTTATTTATATATAAATGCCTCTTAAATGTTGGAACCAAATAAAATGAGAAGGATGGGAACTTTAAGCAAGGTTAAGTATAATTTAATGGTCCTATTTAGAAGACAAATCCACATATGGATTTCAAAGTTTATCAATGTGCACTACACATCGATACATCAAAAACTATATATTCTCAAAGGACAACAAACTTCCCTAAAAAATCCTTTGTGGATGTTTACCCTTGACTAAGTAGCCTTAATATTTGTATAGGTACAATAAATGATAAGGGGGGTGAATTAGTGATACATGATAAACCAAAATTTAATTCCAACCCTTTCAAACCCTTAATCAGTCACAACAAAGCATTCATAAATCATACAAGTCATTCATAACAATGAACAAGAAAGATGATGCAAGACTAAGCACACAACACATGAATTATGTGGGAAACCATTATTGGGACTAAAATCCACTCTCACTAATACATACACATGGAATAATTATCCTATAAAATGATCACAAATGTGAGACTTTTTAGTGAAGCACCCACTTCATAAACAACACCCACCCCTAAGCATGAACAAGCACCATCTTATTCTAGATGATGGGCACCCACACAAAACCTATAAATATAATATACATATAAATCTAATTTAATTTTAATCTAATGGATAAATAATTTATAACACCACTCATTCAACCCTTCACACTCTCAATCTTGCATACATAAGCAAAGCATCCAAAATAGCCTTTTGGATCGCTTCGGACCTCTTAACTCATCCTTAATCTTAAATACTTTAAGTACACTATTATGACATAAAACTTATGACCTATAGATCATAAAAAATACTCAACCTATTATTATCTTCAATTCATCCACTAGGCACACTCACTCTTCCTCTTCATTCACTTCACTACATCTCTAAAATCCATTACCTTTAATTTCACTCTTTATAGAACCTTCATGAATATCAACTTCTTAGTCAGCCATAATAATCAACACTTAAGTATTATCACACTAATATATATCCAAATACCAACCCCATATGCTGTCCATGGCATCCATGGGTCACCCTTAAGTGGATAAACCTTTCACATAGGCCTAAGTAGCCATTATAGGTCTCATGGAGACCTATTCACCTCTTTAACACTTCACTAAGTAAATTAAGAACATAAGACCACTAATTAATATATATATATATATATATATATATATATATGCCCCCTAAGACACTTTCAAGTGATTACATCCATCACTACACTCTTATACATATGCACAATCTACTCAAAAATTAGTCTTGTACACAAGAACATCATAAACAAACAAACTATCAACTTTTAGGCATTTTTTCATACTGAATATTGATTGGTCAAACCTCAAAAATTCATAAAAATGATATTAATAGAGTTTAAAACACTTTTCAAGAAATAATTCACCTTTAAACAATAAAACACCATTATTACAAACACAAACATCCTTCTTAGGTCATTTAAAGAAGATTGTCAAATACATAGTCAACTTTGGAGATCAATAAATACAACTATATTGATATTAAAACCTTATAACCAACTTATACACACACACACACACACACACACACACACACACACACACACACACACATACACACACACATATATATTTATACATATATATATATATATATACATATATACATATATATATATATACACACAGATATATATGAATATATATATGTATATATATATGTGTGTGTGTGTATATATATATATATGTATATGTATATATATATATGTATATGTATATATATATATATATATGTATATGTATATATATATATATATGTATATATATATATATATATATACATCTCCCATCAAAAGATATAAATAAAACAATGATCACTACCTTCACTCTTCTACATTTGGTAATGTTATGATGAAAGTAATCATTTTGTCATATGTGTTTCCTCTATAGATAGAATTTGTGTTATAACTATTTCATACTATGGATGATTGGTTATATTATTACAGGGTGATTTTAAATCATTTTCTCCCTTTAATTTGTTACATGCTTTACATGGGTATAACATATTGATACATCCATAAACTATTACTTGTTTTAACTTAATTATGTATTACAATTATTTCACTTGTGACTAATATTATGGTTGGATGAATAATAAATCATATTATTTCTTAATTATTTTATTATATGTAAAATAAATTGCACATATATGAAGGAATAGGTATTGCTTAATTCCTTGGTATAATATCACTTGGATACAATTATGTTTCAATTATGCAACAAAAGAAATATAATGATTGAATAAAAATGTTTTTTTTTTTATGATAGTCATGTAATTTCATTATGCCCTAGACAACCCTCAAAGGTTGTGGTGGCATAAATTACATTGTGAATAATTATCATTCATGGACAAGTTAAAGTTATACTAATACAATTTTTTTAATTAGTGATATAGAAGCTACATTCATGGAAAGTGTAATTGTTGACAATACCCGTTAGTGCATTTAACTAATGTTTTTATGCATAATGAGATGATGGAAGATGTTACTTATAATATCTAGTTATAGATCTATTATACATTTTACACTCATACTATTACTACTTGGCCAGTACAATATAATTAATTAAATGTTATTAAGTGGTAAGATAACATTATGTGAGGACCCAAAAACCAAATTTTAAGTTCTAGCCTAGTGGGTAGCATTATGATAAGGAGTTATTCTTATGCATTTATATTATAACGTTGACCATGATAAATTTTAAAATATAGTTAAATGATTTCATTGGTCTTCTAAATTATCTCATAATATTATGGCTTATTGATATAAATACATTCTTGTATTAGAAATCAAAAGGGGTAATCTTCTTTTGATAAGAATTGTCAACTTGGGGTTATTGTATATAACCAATTCAATGATGCATATCTTTAAATGGGAATAAATTGATAAGTTATTCCTTAAGTAGAATAAATTATTAGAATCTAAAATTATTATTGAAATTTAATTTTATTTGTATACCATTTTTTCATGTAGACAATCCTTGGATAAGAATTATATAGTGGGAATTTTAGGGGGAAAGGACCCCAAATTGAGATTTAGATATGCAATCTTAGTGGGTAGCACCTATTTAATTACCCTAATCACCTATAGTTTTATTTATATATAAATGCCTCTTAAATGTTGGAACCAAATAAAATGAGAAGGATGGGACCTTTAAGCAAGGTTAAGTATAATTGAATGGTCCTATTTAGAAGACAAATCCACATATGGATTTCAAAGTTTATCAATGTGCACTACACATCGATACATCACAAACTATATATTCCCAAAGGACAACAAACTTCCCTAAAAAATCCTTTGTGGATGTTTACCCTTGACTAAGTAGCCTTAATATTTGTATAGGTACAATAAATGATAAGGGGGGTGAATTAGTGATACATGATAAACCAAAATTTAATTCCAACCCTTTCAAACCCTTAATCAGTCACAACAAGGCATTCATAAATCATACAAGTCATTCATAACAATGAACAAGAAAGATGATGCAAGACTAAGCACACAACACATGAATTATGTGGGAAACCATTATTGGGAATAAAATCCACTCTCACTACTATATACACATGGAATAATTATCCTATAAAA
>JARHVA010007521.1:55000-127500 GCA_037957365.1 Torreya grandis
CCTCTATAGATAGAATCTGTGTTATAACTATTTCATACTATGGATGATTGGTTATATTATTACAGGGTGATTTTCAATCATTTCCTCCCTTTCATATGTTACATGCTTTACATGGGTATAACATATTGGTACATCCATAAAATATTACTTGTTTTAACTGAATTATGTATTACTATCATTTCACTTATGACTAATATCATGGTTGGATGAATAATAAATCATATTATTTCTTAATTATTTTATTACATGCAAAATAAATTGCACATCTATGAAGGAATAGGTGTTGCTTAATTCTATGGTATAATATCACTTGGATACAATTATGTTTCAATTATGCAACAAAAGAAATACAATGTTTGAATAAAAATGGTTTTTGTTTATGATAGTCATGTCATTTCATTATGCCCTAGACAACCCTCAAAGGTTGTGGTGGCATAAATTAGATTGTGAATAATTACCATTCATGGACAAGTTAAAGTTATACTAATACAATTTTTTTAATTAGTGATATAGAACCTACATTCATGGAAAGTGTAATTATTGACAAAACCCTTTAGTGCATTTAACTAATGGTTTTATCCACAATGAGATGATGGAAGATGTTACTTATAATATCTAGTTATAGATCTATTATACATTTTATACTCATTCTATTACTACTTGGCCAGTACAATATAATTAATTAAATGTTATTAAGTGGTAAGATAACGTTATGTGAGGGCCCAAAAACCAAATTTTAAGTTCTAGCCTAGTGGGTAGCATTATGATAAGTAGTTATTCATATGCATTTATATTATAACTTTCACCATGATAAATTTTAAAATCTAGTTAAATGATTTCATTGGTCTTCTAAATTATCTCATAATATTATGGCTTATTGATATAAATACTTTCTTGTATTAGAACTCACAAGGGGTAATCTTCCTTTGATAAGAATTGTCAACTTGGGGTTATTGTATATAACCAATTCAATGATGCATATCTTTAAATGGGAATAAATTGATAAGTTGGTCCTTAAGTAGAATAAATTATTATAATATAAAATTATTACTAAAATTTAATTTTATTTGTATACCATTTTTGCAAGTAGACAATACTTGGATAAGAATTATATAGTTGGAATTTTAGGGGGAAGGGACCCCAAATTGAGATTTAGATATGAAATATTAGTGGGTAGCACCTATTTAATTACCCTTATCACCTATAGTTTTATTTATTTATAAATGCCTCTTAAATGTTGGAACCAAATAAAATGAGAACGATGAGACCTTTAAGGAAGGTTAAGGATAATTGAATGGTCCTATTTAGAAGACAAATCCACATATGGATTTCAAATTTTATCAATGTGCACTACACATTGATACATCACAAACTATATATTCTCAAAGGGCAACAAACTTCCCTAAAAAATCCTTTGTGGATGTTTACCCTTGACTAAGTAGCCTAAATATTTGTATAGTTACAATAATTGATAAGGGGGGTAAATTAGTGATACATGATAAACCAAAATTTAATTCCAATCCTTTCAAACCCTTAATCAATCACAACAAAGCATTCATAAATCATACATGTCATTTATAACAATGAACAAGAAAGATGATGCAAGACTAAGCACACAACACATGAATTATGTGGGAAACCGTTATTGGGAATAAAATCCACTCTCACTAATACATACACATGGAATAATTATCCTATAAAATGATCACAAACATGAGACTTTTCAGTGAAGCACCCACTTCATAAACAATACCCACCCCTAAGCATGAACAAACACCATCTTATTCTAGATGATGGACACCCACACAAAACTTATAAATATAATAGACATATAAATCTGATTTCCTTTTAATCTAATGGATAAATAATTTATAACACCACTCATTCAACCCTTCACACTCTCATTCTTGCATACATAAGTAATGCATCTAAAACAACCTTTTGGATCACTTTGGACCTCTTAACTCATCCTTAATCTTAAATACTCTAAGTACACTATTATGACATAAAAATTATGACCTATAGTTCATAAAAAATACTCAAACTATTATTCTCTTCAATCAATCCACTAGGCACACTCACTCTTCCTCTTCATTCACTTCACTACATCTCTAAAAACCATCACCTTTAATTTCACTCTTTATAGAGCCTTCATGAATATCAACTTCTTAGTCAGCCATAATACTCAACACTTAAGTATTATCACACTAATATATATGTAAATACCAACCCCATATGTTGTCCATAGCATCCATGGGTCACCCTTAAGTGGATACACCTTTCACATAGGCCTAAATAGCCATTATAGGTCTCATGGAGACCTATTCACCTCTTTAACACTTCACTTAGAAAACTAGGAACATAAGACCACTCAAAAATGTATATATATATATATATATATATATATATTCTTTATGACTCCTAAGATACTTTCAAGTGATTACATCCATCACTACATTCTTATACATATGCACAATCTACTCAAAAATTAGTCTTGTACACAAGAACATCATAAACAAACAAACTATCAAATTTTAGGCATTTGTTCATACTGAAGATTGATTGGTCAAACCTCAAAAATTCATACAAATGATATTAATAGAGTTTAAAACACTTTTCAAGAAATAATTCACCTTTAAACAATAAAACACCATCATTACAAACACAAACATCCTTCTTAGGTCATTTAAAGAAGATTGTCAAATACATAATCAATTTTGGAGATCAATAAATACAACTATATTGATATTAAAACCTTATAACCAACTTATATATATATATATATTAATATATATATATATATATATATATATATATATATGTACATATATATATATATATGTATATATATATATATATGTATATATATATGTATATATATATACATATATATATATGTATATATATATACATATATAAATATATAAATACATCTCCCATCAAAAGATATAAATAAAACAACGATCACTAGTTTTTTGTTGTAAATTTGAAAATTCAAATTCCAATAATCACTAAAAATGAAATAGCTTAGGACATGTGTCTTCATATCATGTCATCTACAAACTTGATCAAATTAACTCTATATATCTCTTCATGAGTCTCTTATCCTTGACTTTTAATGCTGGCTATTGATCTTTGATTCAAGCTTCTAAGATTATGACACTCGGTAGCCTTGGTATGTATTTTATATACCATGTGGTTTTAATGCTTTTATACCACTTGGTAGCCTCACATGCCTTCTATGGTTATTGACTTATTAAATTGATTTGTACCATAGATCTACTAATAAAACACCATTTTTGTGACATATGTCACCATCATGTTCAATCTTAGGATATTTTGAATTATTGACCTTGTACTCATCATTACATCTTCCTCTACACAATTAAATGCTCATTATTATATCCTTGATTAGATTGAGCAAGGTTTCAACACTTGGCAGCCCTATATAATGGTCACTTGATATTGTAAAATTGGCTAGGTATGGAAACTATTGAAATCTACCTAGGAGGCCAACTTTACACCTTTTTATCTTTTGCTACACACCACCTCATGACCTAAAATATGGATCATATTATCTTGGCACACAAATGATCAGACCCATGTGACCAATTCCTCACACTATCAAATGTGCAAATTATAAAATTATCAATCTACTCACATATCCTAATTTTCCAATATGACTAGGAGATAATAAGCATTCATATGACTACTCTGATGAATTATTTTTACTTCCACAAGAACTCATGACATCCCTTAAGGTCTTTTAAAAATGACCACACCATAAATAATACACATCATCTGCCTCACTAAGTCAAACACTGAAGAACCATGAAAGAACACTAAAGCACATTCAAGGACACTTTTTCATTATCATTCTAACACACATGACACCTAATCAATATCCTTTTCCACCTTAGATACATCATTTACAACACCTTAACAGTCTCCCCCTTTATCATTGATGTCAACACCAACACAAGATTATTCACATACTCCTACTTCCTCTACAAACACTTTCTCTCCCTTTAACACAATGACAAAGTGGGATTACCTAATGATCTTGAGGACTTGATAATTTGAAAATGTTTTCAAAATCAAACATCAATAAGGGAACCTCTAAGAGATGATATAAACACTCCGCATCACCATGCATGCCATTTATTATGAGATCTTCATAGTCTTGTTTATTGATAACACACCATCTTGACCATACCCTACTATATGAATAATAAACATAAACTATCAAGAAAATGGGAATGATTGTGCTTTTATAATATTGAAAGAGACACCCCCTAAGTCTCCTACTCTTATGATCCTCTTGAGAATCTTTAGACCATATTCAATAATGATAAAATTACATTATTCCCTTAAAATTTTCTCTCATAAGACAACACCATGATGTTTAAATAAATGTTCAATCCACTCTCAATATAAACTTACCTTCAAACTTTATAATTTGACATATTGAACCAAGCATCAAAATTTGATTAGATTTTTCTCTTAGAACCAATGTCTCTAAATGGGTTTCTTGAAGCTTTTATTCACTAACCATTGAAGCAAGAATTTGAACTTGTTTCTACCCCTTAACCAAAATACTTTCTAATGATTTATATATAAGTAGATTACTACTAATATTTATCTTAGATATTCAAATGTTTCCTTTGTCAATGATTTAATAATAATATCTATAAGTTATTCTTTTATAGGCACATAATCCAAATTAATACTTTGAATACTCACTTATTCTCTAAAGAAATGATATCTAATAGGAATGTGTTTAGTTTTTAAATGAATATTAGGATTTTTGTAGATACTAATTGCACTAGTATTATCACAATAGATAGGATAAGGTCCATTTTGTCTTACCTTATAGTCTTCTAAGGTTTTTTTTCATCCATATTACATGAGTATAATAATAAGAAGTAGTTATATACTCATATTTTACAGTTGGTAGAGATATAAATGTTTTATTCTTACTTATCTAAGACACCAAGCATTCAGCCATGAAGAAAACACCACCATTGGTACTCTTCCTATCATCTACACATCTTGACCAATCTACATTAGTGTATGTAATTAGAGTGAATTATTTTCTCCTAGGGTACCATAAACCATACTCTATTCTTCTCTTGAGATACCTCAAGATCTTTTTCACTTCTTTTAAGTGAGATTCTCTAGGATTAAATTAAAACCTTACTATAGGGCCTACTACTTGCATGATATCAGGCCTAGATGTTATAGAGTATACGAGACTTCCAATCATCGATATATATAAAGTTTGATCAAATATTGGTGAGTCATCTTATTTACCTAGATTGCACCCTATGATCATTGGAGTACTCATTAGCTTACAATCCAACATGTCAAACTTTTTTATCATATCCTTGATGTATTTATTTTGTGAAATGAATCTCTTTACTTTAAGTTGGCTAATTTGTAATCCTAATAAAAAGGAAATTTATCCCAACATTGACATTTCAAACTTAGTCTTCATAACATCTACAAATTCTCTACTCATGTTATCATTATCAAAACCAAAAATTATGTCATCAACATAGACTACAACTAGTAATTTACTAGTTCCATCAATATTAATGTATAAATTACTATCAACTAACCCAAATTTGAATCCTTGACTTAATAGATACTTATCTAATCTAGATTACCAAGCTCTAGGAGATTTTTAAACACCATATAAAACCTTATTTAATTTACAAACATAGTCATTATTACTTGTCATGGAAAAACATTCAGGTAGCTTAATGTAAACTTCTTCATCTAAGATGTCATTTAAAAATACATATTTTATATCCATTTGGTAAACTTTGAAATCCTTGAAGTTTGCATAAGATAATAAGAGTCTATTTAATTACATTCTTTCCATAAGATCAAATGTCTCATCAAAATATATCCCTTCAAATTGAACATATCCTTTACATACCAATCTCACCTTATTTATTATGACCTCTCCTTTCTCATTTATCTTGTTTCTAAATACCCACTTGGTTACTATCACATTTTTATCGTTTAGCCTTCAAACCAAATCCCATGTTTCATTATTTACTATTTGATCAAGTTAATCATCCATTACACATGTACAATTTTAATCTTTTCTAGCTTCTAATAATGTTTTATGTTCAATCTATGATAAGAAATTTATGTCTTGTTGATTCTGATTGACCAACATTCTCCTTCTAGTATGTAGAATAGCATTCACATTTCCAATAAATTGGGAAATAGGATTATCCTTCTATAATCTTATAAAAAGAGATTTAGTGTCCTACCTTACCTCTTCCTCTTCATCATCTAATTCATTAGGTATTCCTTCATTATTGTAAATAAGAATACCAATAGTGTCAATTATCTATAAGCTAGGATTCTTGATGTCACCTACTTCTTCAAATCTTACATTAGAGATTTCAACAACTTTGTGGAGTCTTTTATTTAAACATCTATAATAAAAAATTATGAAGGAATAACCTAAGAAGATGCATTCATCAGACCTTGGTCCAAATTTACCAATATTCTCTTCATCTTTATTGATAAAACACTTGATCCCAAATACTCAAAAGTGTTTGACATTGGCTTCCCTATTCTTTCATAGCTCATATGGAGTCTTATCACCATTTACTATAACTTGACATATATTCAAGATGTAAATTGATGTATTAGAAACCTCTTCCCAAAAACCATTTAATAGTTTTGAATCTTGAAGTATCATTCTAGTGATCTCCTAGATAGTTCTATTTTTCCTTTTAGCTATCACATTCTACTAGGGTGTCCTAGCAGCAAAATATTGTCTTCTAATTCCTTGTTCTTCACAAAAGTCATCAATATTATAATACCAAAATTATCCTCCTCTATCCAATCTCACACACTTGATTTTTGATCCTTTTTCATTTTCAACAAGAATTTTTAATGCCTTAAACTTTGCAAAAGCTTCTAATTTCTATTTAAGGAAATATATCTAAGTCATCCTAGTGAAGTCATAAATTAATAGTATGAAGTAGATGTTACCTTAAATGCTTTGAGTTATTGTATGTCCACATAGGTTAGTGTGGATTAAATTTAATGCAACTATGGTGAGATTATCCTTACGTTTGTAGCTTCTTTTGGTTTTCTTCCCTTAAAGGCATGCTTTGAAAAGATTATGAGGAATCTTATTGATTTTAGACATATGCCTTACTAGCCCTTTTGAAATCATTCTCACTAAATTATCAAAGTTCATATATCCAAGTCTTTTATGCCAAATCTAGATTTACTCTAATTGAATCATGAATCACTCCTCTCTATTGGATGCATGGAATACATACAAGTTATTATCTTCCTTATGAATGTTTGTAATTAATTTGGTAGAATTGGTTCTCACTTGAAACCCTTTTTCATGAAAATTTAGAGTATTTCCTTGTTTAAAAATTTCGCTAACACTTAGAATATTGTGTTTCAAACCTTCTACATATAGAACATTTTCAATTCTAGTGTGACTATTATCCAAGCTTATAGAATCTTTTTAAACTATGTTAGTAAAATTGTTGTCACCAAATCTTACTAAGATTGAATTGTGCTTCTTGATAGAGATACAATTGCTCTTGTATTCTATCATATGACTTCAGCATCCACTATCTGTAACATTTCTTATTTTCATCCACTTGAGTATGCAAGGAAATTTAAACAAATATTGATTCTTCCTTTGGTGAACTATCTAAATCCTGATTATTCTTTTCTTCAATATTGGAGTTGTCTTTCTTGAACCATTTGATGGTCTCAATGACTTGAATGTCATTTTTTTGAAAATATCTCTTGCAGTACCTAGCTATATGTCCCTATTGATTGTATTTAAATCATAGAACCTTGTTTCTAGTCCTTAAAAAGTAAGTATAGTCCCTATATATGTGACCATATTCATTACAAGTATAAAAATATCCATTGAAGGCATAACTATAGTTATTCATGTCAGTCATCCCCTTATCTTGACCATCATTGACCCAAGACTTCTCATCCTTGAAGTCTTTGGTAGAGCTATAATTCTTCTTATCTTTAGATAACATCACATTTATATATGTCAAAGAGTTATCTTCCAAGTTATCCATCCTTTGATTCATGCCTTCATTCATCATGTCCTACAAATTGTTGACTATTTATGTTAGTTTATCTATTTATGTTTTCACATTGTTAATGGTTGCAATAATCTCATAACACATTAAGGAAGATGAATATGAGTTCTTACTCCCTTTATTTTTTTTCAATCTTTCAATCTCTTCCTCTAGACATTCATTCACTTCCTTTAGATATTTAATATTTGATAAGTGACATAACATTTCACCTTGAAGAAATGTCTCAACCTCTTTGTCATCCATTATACCTTTGATCACCTTTGAGTGGTTAAAATTACAAAGAAGGTGTGGTTCTGATACTAATTCTTAGAGTTAAAATCACTAAGAGGGGGGGGGGTGAATTAGTGATACAAGTTAAACAAAAATTTAATTACAATCCTTTAAAAACCTTAATAAATCACCATAAGTATTCATAAATCATATGAGTCATTCATAATAATGAACAAAAAATATGATGCAAGATCAAGCACACAACACAAAAATTATTTGGGAAACCCTCATGAGGAATAAAACTAACTCTCAAATGTAAAAATACATGGACTAATTTTCTTATAAAATTATCATAAACATGATACCTTTTAGTTAAGCACCCACTTCATAAGGAACACCCACCCCTAATCATGAAAAAGCACTAACTTGCTCTAGATGTTGATCACCCACACAACACCTATGAAAAAAATAGTTCTAAAACTCTAATTTATTTTTAAAATAATGGATAAATAAATTACAACATCTCTATTTCAACCATTCATACTCTTAATCCTGCACACACAAGCAATGCATCCAAAACACCCTTTTTGATCACTCTGGAACTCTTCAGTCATCCTCAATATTTAATTGTAAAATTACATAGTTATGCCACCAAAATTATGACCTAAAATTCATACACACAATCATCAACCTATTCTAATATTCAATCCATCTACTAGGCACACTCATTCTTCCTCTTCATTTACCTCACTATATCTCTAGAAACCATCACCTTTGATTTCACTCTTTATAAAGCCTTCATGAATATCATCTTCTTGGTCAGACATAATTATTTAATTAAACTTTATGTCTTATATAAAACTAAAACATATCTTAATACCACCCTCATGGGTTATCCATAGCATCCATGGGTCACCCTTAAGTTGCTACACCTTTCAAATAGGCGTAAGTAGCCATTATAGGTCTCATGGAGACCTATTCACCTCTTTATCACTTCATTAAGAAAATTAGGAACACAAGACCACTTATAAATTCATAGGTATATTAAAAATTACCCCTAATACACCTTTAAGTTATTACATCTATCAATACATTCTTTTACATATGCACAATCTACTCAAACATTAGTCTTGTACGTAAGAACACCATAAATGAACAAATAGTCAAATTCTAGTCATTTTTTCATACTAAATATGAATAATTTAAAACTAAAAAATTCATATATATGGTCCTCATATATTATAAAACACTCTCCAATCAATAATTCACCTTGAAATAATAAAACATAATCAATACAAACACAAACGTCCTTCTCGATTCATTTGTAAAAGATGGTCAAACACATAGTCAACTTTTAATATCAATAAATAAAATTATATGAAAATTAGAACATAATAACCAACTTCTATAGATATCCCTTAGATTCCTTTTAAACTTTTCTTTTTATACCACCTTAAAATTGATCTCCCATCAAAATATATAAACAAAACAATGAGTACTAGTCACTAAAAAAGCAATAGCTTTGGACACCTGTCTTCATATCATGCCCCCTATAAACCTAATCAAATTCACTTCCACAATATCCTCTTTAGTTTCCTACCCTTGAATTTCAAAGTTGGCTATTGATCTTTGATTTAGGGTTTTAATATTGTGACACTTGGTAGCCCCGTATGCCTTCTATCTACTATATTATTATAATATTTTTACACCACTTCACAGCATTATATGCCTTCTATGATTATTGACTTATTGACTTGATATGAACCATTGATCTACTACTAAAATGCTATGTTTGTAACATATGTTACCATTGCATTCAGTCTCAATATCCTTTGATTTATTGACCTTGTACTCATCATTAGATCTACACCTACATGATATTGTAAAATTGGAAAAGTATAGAAACTATTGAAATATACATGGGAGTCCAAATTTTCACCTTGATATCTCTTGCTACACACCACCTCATGACCTAAAACTTGAACATATGATCTTGGCATAGAACTAATCAAATCCATGTGACCAACCCCTTTTAACACTACCAAACATGTGACTACTAATGTTATCAATCTACTCACTTAGCCTGATTTTCCAAGATGATTAGTAGAGCCTAGATATTGATATGACTACTCTGATGAATTCTTTTTACTTCCATAAGCATTCCAAGTACTCATGACATCCCATAAGGTCTCAAAAACATGATCACACCATAAACAATACCCATTAACTTCCTCACTAAGTCAAACACTAAAAAACCATGCAATAACACTGAAGCACACTTTATCTTTGCCATTTTGAAAGAACCCCAAAAAAATTGGAATCTTATATTAGAGTACATTTTGGACACATGTTAGGCCCCCTTACAAGTCTTGATAATGAAATGCATTACATTCATACACAACTAGAACCAAAAGACAGGAACTAAGGAAACTCACTAGAGGTAAACACATATAAAAGGTGTTATTGGAAAGCTTGTTGTTGTAATAGAGGGATTATATGATTTGGGGTGTATCAATGTAGACAATCAAAAACATCAGCGTAACTAGTTTTTGATGTCACATCACCTTGGACCTATTAGTTAACTCACCCTTAAAACACTTTTATAAACTTTGAAAATTAGTAACACACATAAGACACTTTAACAACATCAACTTAGACCCATTTTAACTTTTTCATACTTAGGGGTACGACTGTCAATAGTCAACCTAATTATTGATGGTTAACCTAACCATCGATGGTCAGGTATCTAAACCTGCAACATAAGAAACTACTAAGGAGAGAAAAAGTTATTAAGTTGGTCAAAAAATAGAAACTTTCCCATGCACACTTTATACCTTTCCTTATCTTAGAATTTACATCTTTATCTTGGACCAACTTAGCAACTTTCTCTCTCCTTAGTAGTTTTTGTGCTACAAGTCCAAGGCTATTAGAAGAGTTGTGGATGGAGAAGATTTTCATCCAAGCTCTCTTATTTTCTTTATACAGGCATCCAAGACCCCAAAACTCTATCTACATGACTTTTGAAGGCTAGATTACCATTATTCTACCCAACTTCCTTCAAGTTTTAACTATCACCTACTTAACATCACACATGTATCCTTCTTTTACTTTTAGTGTTTTATTTCTTCATCAAGTTTTTATATTTTGATTAGTTCACCTACATATCATTCCTTACCTTTATAACCCATATTTCACCCTTTGCCCATCAACCACATTCCCTTAACTCCATTTTAACATCTTATCTAATTCCTATAGGTAACCATACCTAGTTACTATAACCATTGATGGGTATAGTAATTGTCACTACTCATATAGCCATCAATGGTTAGGAAAACCATCACCAGTCATCTAACTATCGATGGTCAGGACAACCATCATCAATTACCCTGATTATTAATGGTCACCTATTAGGTAAAATAATAATTTGTTATTTTAGACCTCCTCACACCCCACTAGACCTTATTTTGGCTTCTAAACTATCTACATACCCTATTCAGATCTTTTGAACCTGACCTTGATACACTTGTGCATGGTATTGACTTATTTTTCTATGTTTTCTACTAAATACGTACGTTATTTATTTTATTTCTTAAGCATTTATGTTCTTATCTATTTATCATCTTTCATTTATATTGTTAGAACATTTTTATCATTAGGGGAGTGGATTGACTATTGTTTAAGGGAGATTTTGCTTCTTGGATCTAGCATGTTGCTAAGAAATCCACCCTTCATACTCATCTAATAAACAAGTTATTTTAGTGTGGTCTTATTGCACATAGTCCTTTCTCACCAAAACGGAGCTCACTTTATCTAGTTATCAATGAGTGTAATGTTTACAAGGTACACACCCCTCATCTATTAGTTCTCTTCTTTTTCACAAAAGTTAATAATAGAGTAATAAATAGAAGGAAACATTCTCACACACTTGGTGGGAGCCCTTCTAGGTTTGTAGTCCTTTTTAGGCATATAGTTGCATTAGTGAAAATTCTTGTTCTTGCATTTATGTTATTTATAAATTCCAAAAGATAAAATTTCTTTTCTCTTCTTTTATAAAAAGAAAAAAGAAACAAATAAGTTTTCATCTTAGGGATAGGTTGCATTTTCAGCATGCATTATGTCCATTTTTAGTTGTTCCTTGTTTGCATGCAAAGACATTAAAAATTTCTTTTGGGGTAAAATTGAGAAAATTCATTATCTTTCCTACTTAATGCTTAACTCACCTAGATTAACTAAAATTATTGTTAATTAATCATAACACACTTATGTTACACTACCAAACCACTTACACAAAATAAACATCAAAACTTACTTGAGACAAGGCCTATTAGGATTTCATCACCCTTTAGATCACCTTACCTTACCTAGTGATCTGACTTAGATTTCATCACTAAGGGGTAGACCCACTTCATTCTCTAGTAGAGTATAAACTCTATAAAAATGGTATTTATTGGTTAAGCAACCCAGCATGACTTTGTGTTTGTTAAGTGAGGGGAACAAGCCCCTAGTACTAGGCCACCTACTTGATCTAGTGTAGATTCTTTGAGCACCAAAATTTAACCCAAAACCATCCTTAGATTATTCTTCTAGCACATAACATACAATCTAATCTACCCTTTCACACTCTTTAAGGCATAATCCAAAATTGATTTAAAATGAATCCTAGGATTAATTACGGTTTTATTGTGTGTTTTGTTTGATTTGGGATTTTATTTTTTTTCTCATTGTTTGAGGTGAGAGGTTCATTATCCATTTCCAATTTTTCATATGGTCTCAACTAGACAATAGGTGAGAAATGAAAACAACCAACCACCATATTATTCTTCATCTTCATCCATGGATTACACCTCAGTTGTTGATAAATCACCCCATGCTTTGCTACACCATTTACCCCACCTACCATACCTCCAAAGGTTCTTGAGGGTGATCTAAATTTTTCCACCTTTTTGGACAACAATCTAATTTATTTGCAACACTATCTTAATACCTTATCCTATCATACTTAGATAGCTTTAGTTCCTCCTATGAATCCACCCTATGGTATACCACACCACTTCATGGTTGGTTTTACATAAACCCAACCTTTTGTTAGCCAAGCTTCATCTTCTACCATTGGTTAATCTACTATCACCACCCAGACACATGTTACCCCAACCAATACTTCTAACGTTAGATCAAATTTACCCCTTGTCACATATACCCCTTCTACTAGTGTAGTGGCTTCAACACCCATTTCTTCCACTCCCTCCATCTTAGCGAATATACCAACCTCAACCCCCTTTAAAAACATGGTGTTATCTATTCCACAAACACATTCCCCCATTATCACTAGGATGACTACCCATCAACAACCTACAAACACTCTATCATTACTAAACAAAACCATGCCACCATTAACCAACCCAAATGTACCCCTAAACCAACCAGTATGAATTCCTCTACAACTCTCCACAACACCCTATCAATATATTCCCAACCCATGGGGAAATATTGCACCTTCTACTCAACCCTTAATGCCTATCAATCTTACTAGGGCACTATCCCAACCTCAAGTCACCACATACCAATATGGGCCTACTTTCGTACCTCTTTCCACATACCAATTCATATCCATAACCCAACCTCAATAGAACTTACCACCAAATTATGTAGCTTCCTAAACCCAACCTGACCTAACCAAGATGCTCATAGATAAGATGAACCAACTCGAGTCATCTATCTCTAGGTCCTATAACCTTTTATCCTATGACCAAATCTATAATGAACCTATAAACCCTTCTATTTCAATTCATGTTTATCCTCCTCAATGGGAGCTCCCCAAATTCTCTAAGTTTCAAGGTAAGGAGGATCCTCAACAACATTTGAGTATGTTTCACCATTCTTATTACTTGATCACATATGATGATGCCCTCCTTCTCCAAACCTTCCTTATGTCTTTATCAAGGCCTTCCTTGGATTGATACAATGCTCTTCCTAGGAAATATATCTTTTCATTCTTCTAACCCACCCAAATCTTCTTAGAACATTTTTCGGTGAACATATCCAATAATGTCTCCATAATTGATCTCTATTCTATCATCTAGTTTGATGATGAATCAATTTCTAACTTTGTTTCACAATGGTGAGGTTTCATTAATTAACTATCCTTTTCACTACCCCAAATATAACTCATCAAACTTTTCTCTAGGGGTTGCATAAAACACATTGCTCCCACCCTTCAAGTGTAAACATTTAGAATCTTTGATGAAGCATTCACAATAGCACATAAACTTGAAAACTGAGCCATAGACAAGGGTAAACATAAATTATGAAATAATAATTATACCTTTAAACCCAATGACCCCTCTTTCACCAAAACATGAACCCCAACCAATACCAAGCCAAAACATCCACCAACATGGTTGTCTTAAAAGCTACACTACCTCTGACCATTAACCCATCATGTCAAACCACTCTTTATAACCCTTCTTAACCACCAAACCAAAATCAAAATCAAGTTCCCCCTAAAAAATTCCCACCTATAGGATAATATTATGCCTCTATACTAGATAAACTACTCAAGGCTAACCTTATTCAACTTCCATCAATCAATCCGCCTCAGTGATTTGACCCCTCTCACCCTGTGCTTGGGTGATACAATGAAAATGACCATTATACTTTTCATCAGGTTATTACACATGACATAAACTAGTGTAAAAATTTTAAAATCCTTATCCAAAACTTTATTGAGAATGGTTAATTGTCATTTGACAACCCCAACACACCTCCTACTCATTCCCTTGATATTTTCCACAAATCTTTTCCTAACCATGCTCTGCCTACCCAACCTCATAACAACAAATATGAACCATCATCATCCGATGAGGTACACATCATCAACATCATCATAAATGTTCCCATGGTGTATGAGCTTCACATTTCTATTTTTCCTTCACCAGCCACACCTATGGAAGAAGCAAGTTCACCTCTTATCCCTTTGAAGACCCAAATAGAAGAATATATGGCCCCTGTATCTTCACTTGATCAAACCATGCCCATGCCTACTTCCCCTTTCATGGAAGTAGTTATTTATTTAACCACATATCATTGTATAAATCCCCCTTTTTTTCTTTAGATAGCCTAGCAAAGGAAAGAATTAGGACCATACCTACATGCTCTATCAAAGAAAAATCTCTTCCCTTAATCACCCCACAAGCAACCATCACCTTATTTACCAAACAAAGGATTTCAAAACCTTCTAACTAAAGTAAAGATGAATGAAATCTACCTTCTTCCTTGCTTAAGGGCTTAACACTTGAAATGATTGTTCAAGGAACCAAACCTATTTACAAGCCCTTTTCTCAATTAGTGTAATGTTTAGAAATTACCTCACAGCCTAACCTAGATAGAGCCACCTTTTGGAAATATTTAGGTATCCCATACCTAAATATATCTAAACCCTTGACCTCATTGGCATCTACCCTTAAACCTATTATTAACCCATTATCAATCATTTCTTTCTCCCAAGACATGAGAAAACCATATCACCCACCTTCACCTAGATCATCTAATAATCTTCTCACTAGACTAGCCAAGACTCTAGGATCCTTCCCACACCTAAAATCACCCATCCACCCATAAAATTAGACCTAACCCCCACTATTACACCTAATAATCCACTAACTAAGATGGACCAAATGGTATAGTTACCTAAACCTTGTCCTCAAGCTTGACTTATGTCACCTCCTTCTCATTTACCATCTATTTTGGGACCTCACCCTTTTACCATCCTAGTCACCTATTCCACTTCAATTAAACCAATTCCATATTTATTCCACTTCAATTAAACCAATTCCCTTTTTTGTGCCAACCCCTACACTAGCCATGCCATTGACTTCTTCATCATTCTTAGCTAGTTTATCCCCCTCCACTTTCCCACCTATTATTAACCCCTCATCCTTTACTTCAAAATTATCCACTAGTGACCCAATCATAGCTAAGCTGACCCAACCCATACCATATACTAAAGTTCCTCAACCACCTACCCTTTCTAAGGTCGAGACCATGACTAATAAGGTTCTTATTTCCTCAATGATCATTTCAACACCCCTAGCACCTTTGAATGAATCTTAATCAGTTATTTTATAGAGGTTATTGAAAACATCCTCCATTAAAATTCCACCTATTAAGTCATTCACCCCCTCTAACACCAAACCCTCTTGGTTTGATGATACTTAAATCTATGCATACCATAGGACACCAAGACATGACACAAATAATTACAAGTCTATCAAATCTCTTATTCACTACTTATATAATGATGATGATGATTTGTTATCAGATAAAACATTGTCATGTCCCTTACTAGCCCAACTACCAACCCAAATAATTCAACCACCATCCCATCCTATATTTACTTTGCCACTTTCACCTAAAACTGAGGGGGAGGAACTAAGGCATTCACCTAGTCTAACCAAAACTATTGTCTATACCATCTACATGATTACCCAATCTTAAGGTCAATAAAAAGGTAAAGGAAGATCCAATGTGTCCATCCCATGGACATATCCCTTAGACTTCCAACCTTCCAACCAATCCCCAACACCAAAAACTTCAACTATACTATCACCAAGGCTAAAGGTATACATCTTTGGTGCCCCTCCATCTAATCCTTCTAAATCCATTCAATGAACCATGTTGAAGTAACTCTACCAAACCTTGGTTAAGATGAGTCTTTATGAGCTAAAAAACATGTCACTACATCACCACTAGGCACTATTAGAGGCTATACAATCTATAGAGGTTCAACCATATGAGCTTTAACCTCTTATATCCTCTATTGGGGTCTTCCAACATTTTGTCATTGTCACTTTCCAAGATTTTGAGATACCTCTAACCCATTTTGAGGAGTCTAACCTTCCTCTCTTTATCATCATATATATTAATCATACCCATGTCAAAAGGGTTATGATTGATGGTGGCACCGACATTAACATAATCTCTTTCCATGATTTTGACTATCTAAATTTACCAAAGAACATCATGGTCAAAGTCACAATGTTTCTTCACTCCTTTAATAACATAATGGATATTACCTTGGGGACCATTTTCCTTTAAATATGCTTGCGGCCTTGTACTATTCTTGAGCTATTATATATTCTAAAGGGTAAGTTCTAATATAACATTCTACTTGGATGCCCTTAGATCTGAGCTATGAGCTATATCCCCTCTACTTTACACCATTGTGTCAAATTAAAACATGAAGGATAGGTTATAACCATCAAGGTTGATCCTAATCATTTTATATCTTACAACATGACTTATAGGGCTAATGATGTCCTTCCACATTCATCTCCTACATAGTCAACCAACCCCATTAACACAATTGAACCACCAATCTCGAACCACAATGCTTCAACCATCATCAGTGATGAAACCTCAACTAGTACATATATCTCCTCTTCCCAGATTCCCATTGAGGACTCCTTGCCACAAACTTTCTAATGCCTCTCCCTTGGGGAATATTAACATTTAGCTTTCGATGCTTTTCCTACTATGAATGAATATGGGAACCTTCAAAATGACCCTTCTTATGACCCCAACATAGGAACCATCATCCCCTTTAGATTTCCTAACAATCACACATATTTTTTCTATGGGTAACTTGGTCAACCACTCCTTCCTCCTATCAGCGCTCCATATATTCAACCTTTCACTTTCAATTTATCCTATGTAAGTAATCCATCCTTTTCCAAAACCTATCTTCATTACTATGATTAGAAAGGATTTGGTATGGGCCTTTATGAATAAGGACCTCATAAATTTCCCATTATCAAAATTTAATAACCTTGTGAGTTCTTTGGGCTTGGGTTCAAATCACCAGAAGAGCCCACCTCACCAGAACCTATTTGTGTCCCCATGGGAGAGATTCCATCCTCAGTTAGTTCATCTTCCCAATCCAAAGACTTAGATATCATCCCATCCAACATTTTTTTGATCAATACCATTAGTCTAGGCCCACTAACCTATCAATAAGCTGGCCAAGCCAAAACCTTTCCCCTCATCCATACTAATATGATTAACTAGGATTCACCCCACCATTCATACCATTCAATGTCAAGATGATGATTCCATCCTCACCTACCTCAATGCAAGATATTCTTCTATCTATAAATCCCTCCCTGCTTAAAACCAAACCATGCTCAATGAATCAACTATCGACATTAACTTAGGGACCTAGGAGGATCCTCATATCATTAAACTTGACCAATCATTAAACTTAGATGAAAAACAAGATTATCATGCCTTCCTTCAAGAACATAACATCACATTCACATGGTCTTATCAGGACATGACAGGGACTAACTCCTCCATCATTGTCCTTTACATCATTACCCATCTTGAGGCTAAGCTACTATGGTAAAAGATTCACAAAATATACCCTCACATAGCTCTTCTCATCAAAATAGAACTTCAATGTCTTCTCTCCATCAACTTCATTCAACTCATTGACTATCCACATTGGGCCTCTAATATTATTCTCATTACCAAACCCACTAGGGGACTCCATATTTGTGTGGATTTTTGTGACCTTAACCTTACATGCTACAAAGATGACTTTACTTTACCTAACATTAACCAGATAGTTGATCTTATCATGGGCCATGAGATGTTATCTCTCATGGATGGATTTTTAAGATATAATTAGATCCTAATCGCCCCCTCAGATCAACATAAAAATGCCTTCATTACTGTTGATGCTAGAAAGTGCACCCAATTGGTAGGAAAATAGGTTCCTACCCTCTCCCTGCAACATGGAAACTCCTCTCTCACCTTTGGGATGGAGAAGTAGGAGAGGAGAGTCTCTAGGTATGGGATAGTTCCCTCTGATGTATCTTGTTTATTTCAGGTAATGCAAAAATAATGGATATATAGCTATATCCTGGGGGGATGAAAAGGGGGAAGAAGTGCATGAAAAACAAACTACCTACACTAAAGATGTGATACACCAAAAAATGAAATGACCTTCTCACCTCCACTCTTAGGATCAAGCAAAACATACCTACACTGAGACTTGGCAGAACGACCAGGTTGCTAGAAATGACAGGGAGGTTCTTATGGAAAGTACAAGAAATAGGGACTCACCAAGGTGCTGAGAAATACACACTATAAGTGACCTCTCCTATTCTATACCTCCAAAATAGAAGTCTACTCTTAGCAACAACAGATGATGGCACTTTATAGATCACAGGTTTGTTGGTGTTGACCTGTGAGAGCATCAAGAGACAATGACTGGACATAGACCAACATTCAAGGCATACTCTACACAATCCATCCAAGAAAGAGGTAAAACTATCTTTTATTGATTCAGGTGGAAAATTTGGAGAGCAGTGCTCTTTACAAAATTGGAGAAGATCCTTAAAAATAACCAAGTCTGCGTATTTATATGGAAAGAGACAAGAGGAGCTCTCATTGGCCTTTTACTTACAAGTGGTATCTTGAGTCTTCATTGGGAAGAGAGAAAACACTATAGATGATGTCATAAGTCTACTGGGACCATGCTTGCTACCTCATTTTGTGTGCTAGTCTACTCCTCTGGCAACTGGGTGGGCCTTTTCCTATGTTTTGCAGGGCTTTTTTGCCACCTGATGTTGTGGGCAACAAATTTGCCACCCATTGCTGTGGACTGCATGCAACAATTTTGCCGACGTCGGCCAATTTTTCTACCAAGCATGGCAATTTTACCGACGTCGATCGAGTAGGCTATCGAGCACGGTAGTTCTACTGATGTCGGTCGATGTTTCCTCTACTTGTGTTGTGAGCAGTAAATTTACTGCTGACTGCATCTGTTTGCAGTCTCTTTTTATCTACTAGTGTTGTGGGCAACAATTTTACCACTGACTACATTATTCTTGTAAACATCTGCCCTCCTTTTGCCTTAGTGTTAAGTGCCCCTGCTTTTCCTCTCCTCTTTTGTGAACGTTTGAAGACTCTGCCTTATGCTACCATGAATGCCAACGAATGAGGCCGATGAGCCAATGCTTTGAAACAGAGCAATCAAACCTTGAAGGTGGACCTTATAAGCCAAAATTAACTAGCCATGCAAAGCAAGTGCAGAAGGTGACTGAGATTTTGCTTGTGGACGAAATTGGGTCAACAAATTGGTGACTCACAGGGGAAGCATGCCTGCTATGCTTAGAACCCAGTTGCCTCTGAATATCCATTGGGTGCGGAATCAGATGGTGACTTTGAAGAGAGTTCACAACAAATTTGATAATCCCAAAATCAAAATAAATATAATTTACACCCACAACGAAGGGAAACACACAAGGCTAAAAACAACTACCTGTGCAAATGCACTTAGGGAAAATAAGGAAAACAACTGAAAGCAAACTATTATATACAGTTAACCAAGAATTTTCACATCCCTCCTAGATCAAAAGGAAAGTTTCTCAAGTCCTCTTCCTGGTGAGAATAC
The DNA here is from genome assembly GCA_037957365.1 of Torreya grandis. NCBI lineage: Eukaryota > Viridiplantae > Streptophyta > Pinopsida > Cupressales > Taxaceae > Torreya > Torreya grandis. The sequence goes on from JARHVA010007521.1 coordinate 75,782, forward strand.
TTATGGTGGCAGGCAAGTAGCTGAAAGAAAATGAGATTTGGTGACTTACTCTTCCTGCCTATCACCTGAGTTGGCTGGAAATCAAGGGAATCAAAATCAAACATGCCTCCAATATATACATGTTTTGATTGTACCTAGAGGCTTATTAAATGCTGATCTTTGATATTGGTGCTCCTTACCAAGAAATCAATTGCTACCGGCTCATCACCATCAGCTTTTTGATCTACACATTCCTTCTGCAATGCATCATGGTCTGATTTGTTTCCTTCTGCCTCACTAAAAACTTTGTCAGACTCATCCTTTGCTTCCTCTTGGCCTTCTTGAAGAAGGGTGAATGTGGTGATGTCTAAAAGGGACTCACAAAATGATTGCTCATCCCACAAGACTTCACTTTCCTATTTAAAGTTTAGTTCTTCAGGGCATTCCTCCTAGAAAATAGACCTCTCCTTTTCCTCTTTGCTGATCAGGTTCTCTAGATTTTCAAAAATATTCTCCTAGTCCTCCTCTAACTTAGGCTCTTCAATGTATTCATCTTCATCAAAACAACAAGGAAGTTCATCAAACTAAGGGGAAGAGAGCTTACCATGCATTTGTTCCTCTTTGAATTGCTGGAACATCCGCATATACGCAAGGCCTACATCTTCTCCACTTCTAATAAGGTCTTCACAAGGAGCATCAATGACGATTTCTTCTTTGTTGTTGCTCATGAAAACCTCTTGAAGGACTGCAGATTGGGTCTTTTGTTCCTCTTTTACCTCTTGCAAAATAGGTTCTTCCTTGAGAAGGGGTGAAGTGGAGGAAGCATGTGGAAGAGGAAACAGTCCTTGAGCTAGAATCAAATGATTCTCCTCTCTCCATTTGATCAACACTTCATCAATATCAGGCATGGCCTGATAACTCTCTTGGAAATGTGTAGGTGGGGTGTGTTCAGGCATGGAGTATGTTGTTTGGCCTAAACCATCCACCACACATTGGTTGAGGAATTTCTCTTTGGATTCCAAATCTGCTATTTTCCTGGCCAGGTCTTCTTGGAAAAGATTTTCTTGGAGGCTGCCAACATCTTTATAGGCAGGGGCAACTTTAGCTTCTTGAAGGTTCTAAGAAAAACCTTACTTTTCTTCTTCTATTTTGCCCCATGATTCTACTGTCTTCCCCCAATTTAGGATCTCTAAATTAAAATTTTGCCCCTGCAAACAGGCAGCAACTTTGTTTTCCACAAGGTCCTGAGGTTCTTCCACAAGGTCTATAGATTTTCCCTTTTTTTCAACAAGTAGCTTTATCCTAGCCTCTAAGTCTTCAATTTGTCTGGCTAGGTTTTCCTGGAAGAGTCTCTCTTGGAGGTGTCCAGCATGATCCTCTTCAAAGCTCTGAACTGGTCCCTGGCATTCCTTCCTCCAACTTGGAATTTGCACATCATGCTAGAAAACTTGGGGAGGCTGAGGAATGCAAGGAAAACACTGCTAGTGCATTGGAGGAGGGATGTGCTAGCTAGTGGTACTTTTCTCAATGGAAGATTCTTGATCTAAGGATTTGAAAAGATTGATCTCCATGGGAGGTTGCTCTGATGCCATTTGGTGTTGGAAATCCAAGCACACAGGATCGGGATCAACTGTATTTGGTGAGCTGGAGTGAGCAAGTGCAATTTGATAAAATAGATTTGGTGCAAAAGAGGGGGTTTTCTTCAGGGTAAGAGGGGGCATACAAGGCTGACTACCTTGGATAGATGGATTTTTCCATTTTGTTACCTCCTCCTTCATGGACTGCAAAGCATGTGCTTGCCTAAACAAGCGCTCCTCTTCATACATCAGCTCCTATTGATATTTATACTACTCTTCTAGCCTGTCAATTTCCATTGTCTGTCTCTCAAACTCTAGCCTCACCCCCTTTATAGTTGTACGGCAACTAGGAGAGCTACTTGAGGGGATTCCATAAATATCTGAAGTCTGATCACACTCATATGCAGGAAAACAAAACCCATGATTTTTTACAAAAGGAGTATACATACAAGAAATGGATGATTTCTGATGGCACCAGGCTGCTTAACTAGTAGATTTACTTAGAGTCACCAGATGCTAAAGAAACTCAATTTGCTATAACAGGACCATCATCAATCCTAAAACTCTACTGTGTTATCAAACTTATAGTCCCACCAGGCATGCCAAAACTATTTATGTTGGAAAGTGCACCCAGTTGGCAGGAAAATAGGTTCCTACCCTCTCCCTGCAACATGGAAACGCCTCTCTCACCTATGGGATGGCGAAGCAAGAGAGGAGAGTCTCTAGGTATGGGCTAGTTCCCTCTGATGTATCTTATTTGTTTTAGGTAATGCAAAAATAATGGATATACAGCTATATACTGGGGGGGATGAAAAGGGGGAAGAAGTGCATGAAAAACAAATTGCCTACACTAAAGAGGTGATACACCAAAAATGAAATGACCTTCTCACCTCCACTCTCAGGATCAAGTAAAACATACATACACTAAGACTTGGCAGAAAAACCAAGCTACTAGAAATGATAGGGAGGTTCTTATGGAAAGCACAAGAAAAAAGGACTCACTAAGGTGCTGAGAAATACACACTGTAAGTGACCTCTCCTATTCTATACCTCTAAAATAGAACTCTACTCCTAGTAGCAACAGACGAAGACACTTTATAGATCACAGGTTTGCTAGTGTTGGACCTATGAAAGCATCAAGAGATAATGATTAGACACAGACCAACATTCAAGGCATACTCTACATAATCCATCCAAGAAAGAGGTAAAACTATCTTTTATTGATTCAAGTGGAAAATTTGGAGAGCAGTGCTCTTTACAAAATTGGAGAAGATCCTTAAAAATGACCAAGTTTACATATTTATATGGAAAGAGCCAAGAGGAGCTCTCATTGGCCTTTTGCTTGCAAGTGGTAGCTTGAGTCTTCATTGGGAAGAGAGAAAACACTGTAGATGATGTCATAAGTCTACTGGGACCATGCTTGTTGCCTCATTTTTTGTGCTAGTCTGCTCCTCTGGCAATTGGGCAGGCCTTTTCTTATATTTTGCAAGGCTTTTTGCCACTTGATGTTGTGGGTAGCAAATTTGCTGCCCATTGCTGTGGACTACATGCAACAATTTTGCCAATGTCGGCCGATTTGTCTACCGAGCATGGCAATTTTGCTGATGTCGATCGAGTAGGCTGCCGAGCACGGTAGTTCTACCGACGTCAGTCGATGTTTCTTTTGCTTGTGTTGTGAGTGGCAAATTTACCACTAACTACATCTGTTTGTGGTCTCTTTTTACCTGCCAGTGTTATGGGTGGCAATTTTACCACTGACTACATTTTTCTTGTAAACATCTGCCCTCCTTTTTCCTTAGTGTTAAGTTCCCTGACTTTTCCTCTCCTCTTTTGTGAACATTTGAATACTCTGCCTTATGCTACTATGAATGCCAATGAACGAGGCTGATGAGCCAATGCTTTGAAACGGAGCTGTCGAACCTTAAAGGTGGACCTTGCAATCCAAAATTAACTGGCCATGTAAAGCAAGTGCAGAAGGTGACCGAGATTTCGCTTGTGGGCAAAATTGGGTCAATAATTACTCCTTGGGGAACCTTCTACTATTAGATCATGACTTTTGGTTTAAAAAATCTAGGAGTGAGTTATAAATGATATATGACTTATATCTTGCATTATCTTATCCAAAAGTTTGTATAAGATTAGGTGGATGATCTCCTTTAGAAATCAAAACATTGTAAGGATCATGTAGTTTTTCTAGTTATCATTTTTGATTAACTAATCCAATTCTATGTCCAGCTCAATCCCAAGAAATGCATTTTTCAGGTTCTCTCTGGGAAGCTACTGTAATTTATCATTTCCCTTCATGGAATTTAAATTGATTCTACTAAGGTCAAGGCCATCCTAGAAATCCCTCCTCCAATAAAACATAGACAACTTCATAGTCTACGTGGGAAACTCTAATTTATCCATCACTTCATCTCCCAACTATCAGATAGATACCAACCCTTTCACCATCTCCTAAAGAAATACACCTCCTTTAGATGATCCAAATATTATCAATGAGACTTTGATACACTCACGGAATACCTTATTTCTCCACTAGTTCTTATTCCACCTAAGGATGGCCAACCTTTCTACCTTTACATATCCACTACTGATCACTCTTTAGGTGTAATTTTAGCTCATCAAAATGATCAAAATAAAGAGAAACCCATCTATTATATTAGTCACATGCTTTTGGAGTATGAGACATAATATACACATCCTAAAAATCTTTGTCTCACTCTTTTTTTTGTCACCTCTAAACTCTATTATTACCTTCTCAATCAAAAAACATACATTATTACCAACACTGACCCACTCAAGTATATGCACTCCAATCCATACCAAAATTAGTGTATGGATAAGTGGCTCATGCTTCTAGATGAGTATGATCTTGAGTTTCTTCAACAAAAATCCATTAAAGGGTAGGTCATCAATAACTAATTCTTTAAACTTCCCCTCCTAGATAACCAACCCATTCCATTGACCTTTCCAGATGAGTTTATTATGATTCTTTCTTAAGAAAACCCCCTTACCAAATCAACATATTTAATTATTTATGTAAATTTTAACATGGCACGGGTGTGGGGGTAATTCTAATTCCCCTTCATGGGTAACCTACTCCACTTTCCTTTAAACTCAACTTTGAATGAAATAAAAACATGGTAGAATATGAAGCTTTGGTCATTAGTCTCCAAATTACTCTCACCTTGGGAATCAAAACCATTTATGTCTTTGGTGATTCTTAACTCATGATAAACTAAGTTAATGGGTCCTATCAATGTAAAAATGATATTTTTCAAAAGTATAAGCTTCTCATTGAAAAACTCTTAACATCTTTTGAATGTTACCAGATCTAGTTAGTACCTCGATCTATTAAAAATTTGTAGATACAATAACCTCCCTTGCCTCTCAAATTACCTCTCAACCCACTAAATCTAAACTATTCATCACCATCCATCACTTCATCAAGCCTTCATATATCATTTTAGACATTTCTACCATTTTTGGTGTGGAGGCATCTCCTTTAGACATCTGGTATTACCAAAATTTTAACTACCTTAACCTTGGCATCATTCCACCTGACCTCTCAAAGAATGCCCAAAAAGACTTCATTCAAGGTACCTCTCATTATACCATACTAGGGGGAATGTTTTACAAACATGGCTTTGATGGAATTTTTCTCCATTATTTGTGGAGTCATGAAATTTCCCATGCTATCATGGAAACTCATGATGGAATCTATGTGGGACACTTTAGTGGCCTTGTTATCACCAAAAGAATCATATGCCTTAGATACTATCGGCCTACCCTCAATTAGGACTATTGTGACTATTTAAATAAATGTGTTAAATGCTAATAATATTCTAACTTACATCCCACACCTTCTTACAAACTTTAGGTATCTAAATATTATTGTCCCTTCTCATAGTGGGGGCTTGATCTCATTAGAGAAATCAATTCTCACTCATCTTAATGACACAAATTTATCATCACCACTATTGAATATTTCACTAAATGGATGGAAGCCATTCCCCTTATCTCAATAAAATCTAAATGAATTATTAATTTCAGCAATCACCACATCCTCTATTATTTTGGTGTCCCTCACAAAATCATAAATGATAATAAGAAATCCTTCAAAAACAATAAAGTTTAAGCCCTCTACAATGTTTTGGCATTAAGCTCAGCCATTCCTCACCTTATCATCCATAGGAAAATAGACATGTAGAAGCCTCTAACAAAACCTTCATCAAGATGCTAGCCAAAGTTGTAAGTGATTTAGGTCAGGATTGGCACCTTCACATCCCATTAGCTTTGTGGGCCTATCACACTAGCATTCGAACCTCTATAGGTGCTACACCTTTTTCACTAGTCTTTGCCATAGAGGCCATCTTTCCTCTTGAATTCTAGATCCCCTTTCTTTTTATATCCTTTTAGGACATCATTTATAATGATGATTATCATCAAGAATGCCTCGTACACCTTGATTTGTTTGATGAGCATCACCTTGCTACCCTTAACCATATTCACATCTACCAAGAGTGTATCACCCATGCTTATAACAAACATCTTAAAGAATAAGAATTTAATATTGGAGACCTCATATTTAAATAAAACCAACATGTAAAAAATATGGAGAAAATCAAAAAGGGCAAATTTTATTTTAATTAGCGTGGACCTTATATAATCACCCATAAGTATGGATTAAGAAATTATCATTTGTCTTCTCTTGAAGGCAAACCAGAACCTGAGCCTCTCAATGCTTCACATCTGTACCCTTTCTAATGTTAAGGAAAATTAGACAAACCTTGTTGTCTAACTTAACCTCATCCATTGGTTTATGATATTCTCACCTCCCTTACCCTATTACCCTATTCCTATTGGGGACATTTGATTACAATATACCCATGTGATTATCCATAATAAATTTTTAGCCCAATATTAAACATGGGTACCATCACTCTACCATGACATGGTTCTCATGGATACTTTTCATCTCTAACTAGATAGAATCCCATGGTCACTTTTTTCTCCAAAACCACTTTCCATTACCTCACAACCACCTTTTGTGGTAAAAATCTTACCCTTAAAAAGGTCAACCTCTAAGCTTGGATAGATATACCCATGTCTAAAACAACATTAAAATAATCTACATGGGATATAAAATATTAATTAGCTCTATTTTGTTATGTACATACTGCTCCCTTGAAATATGTCTTCCAGATAAAGTCAAAAATAGATAGACTGGCCCTTTGAAGGACAACTATCAAACACTTCTTTCTATTTAGACTTAGACCACTCCATTGAAGGATAGATAAGCCAAAATGTCAAAAATAATCTCTTCATACAAGCTATAATCAGCTCAATCAAAGCATTCAAATATTCCTCTGTAGATCAACTTCACCCTTTCCATAAAATCAGGAAGTAAATGACACCCATTGAAATAAATTTATCCCATAAAAGGGCTGCAATTAGATCTCTCATAAAAAATTATATTTGTAGGCTTTTCACATCAATCTATCTACACCTTGTAAAGACATGGACTTGTTTTTTATGGTTTTCAAGTCACCTATCAAAAGGGTAAGTAAATCCACATTAGGTTCTTACATCATCCCTTTTCACTTTATTTAAACACCTATAATCAGCTTTTCCTATATACCCTCTACAAGTCAAAAGACTACGAGCTCACTTGGCACTTTATGTTTATGATGACACATTTTCACTAAAAGAACACTAATGCAGAGAATATGAATGGTTTATTTTCATTAAGATCAATCCACCCTAGGTTTAATAGGGTCCAAGCCAATGAACCCAACATGCCTTTTTCTTATTCTCTCTTATATTGGTTCACGAGGGAATTGCTTTTTTTCTTTCTTTTTCCCACATTTTATTTATACCTAAAATTAATTTATGTGTTTTCACTCAAACATTAAATACTATCTATTCTCACCACAATAATATTAAAGTAGAACATAATCCATAAATAACAATATCTCATGAACCATGGAATCAAAATAAACACATCATACCCACCATTTTATTTCACAAGTTAAATCACATTCACACATTATTTAAATATCAAAACATGTACATTGTAGGCATTAACCACACATTAAAATCTATCCATATATTCCAAACTACATCATCATCAAAGCATATATCATCACATGCCTATACTAAAAACATCAATTTGAATAATCATCATAATCATAAGTCCATAATAAATAGTCACCCATAAATTTTAAAGTATCTAAATCACACATCAACATTAGTCATAAATCATCACATCATAAACATGTATGCATTCATCTCATAAAACATAAAGTCATAATCACCATAAAACATCTAAAGCATATACATCAATACATGTTAATACACACACACACATATATACATACATACATACATATATATATATATATATATATATATATATATATACATACACATATACATATACATATATATATACATATACATATACACACACACACACATATATATATATACACATATACATATATATATACACACACACACAAATATATGCATATATATATACATATACATATATATAAATATACACACACACACATACATACATATACATATACATATACACACATATACATATACATACATATATATATATATATATATATTTGTATATGTATGTGTGTGTGTGTGTGTGTGTGTGTGTGTGTGTGTGTGTGTGTGTGTGTGTGTGTGTGTGTATCACTCATATACATCTCACATTGATGATACATAGGATTATATAAAAATACATATATACATATCAAAAAAAATATACAATCTCATCATGGCCTTCCACCAGGAGTACCACTACCACTGACCCCATCTATACCTATTCATAATGGTGGTCACCCTAGGACCCCTATCTGACCCACTATCATATCCCACTAACCTAAGGTACCAAACATGGCTCCACCACCCATGCTAGCTCTGTACTTAGTAAAAACCTCATGACACAGGACAACTAATTAAATACCATCACCTCATAATAATTAATCTCTTGTACAATGGCTAAAAAATCTTCTCATGGCATTGACTCTACAGGCCCTCCTATTACTACTATTACCACACCCACACCAATCTACCCCTATAATGTGCCTATTTAGCCCTATAGTGTGGCCACATATCCCTATAAAGTAATGAATTATGCATGTGATTGGTCCATCTCCATCATTAAAACCCCCACCTATCCCTTTAGAGACATAATCTGGCCCTATAATGTTATAATCTAGGCCTTAGTAGTATCCAGTGCCTCCACTACTAGGGGATCACCCTATGTCAGTCCTTATGCTAGATCAAGGTCTTTGAGTCCCATCACCTGAGCCAAAATTCATTATTACATATCTACCTTGAAACCATGCAATATAATTAGTTGTGATTCTTACATCATCTCTCACTCTATCAGGTATCTCCTCATGATCTAACTCCTCATGTGACTATGGCTCTGATAATAAAAAATATACATCCTCCCTCCTATACCATGAAAAATCAAGTGGGATCTCATGTATAGGTTCAAATTATCTCTACACTCTCTCAAATAAGACTCACTCCATCTCACCATACCACCTCCCATATACCCACCTCTAATTCTATAATGAATATGTATGGTATTTATATCTATCCCACATAGGCCAAGTCATGTATGGCCTCCATATTGTATCTCTAAGTACCGAGACCTCTAAGGCATCTCAAAACCAATCAATATCCCTAACACCACCACCATCACTTATCATTTTCCCATCTCTCCTCTATTGATAAAATCTAACTCTATAGTCCATTAGCAAGTAACCCTCTATAGGCAAGCCTAATGGTTATAACACCCATATGTACTTGTATGCCCATAAATGGAGTACAAAACCAACATTGATACCATAATGCTTATGTGCTCTAAAGCCCCAAAACTCTTTATAGATTTTCACAAATATAACTTAGGCCCATCTGAAGATCATATTCCCATGTACCAACTCCACAAATACCCCTAATAAAATATAAGGGAACCTCCTTCCAACCAAATCTAGTAGAGCATAATAAGTCACCACTAGTTGCATCATAATTAATAAGTTGCTCTCTCTTAGGGAACACTAGTATAATGTCCTAATGTTGAATCCACCTACATGAAACTACATATCTACTCTATCATCCCCATACAAGAACTCCATATACTCATCAATTTCCTCACTCTCTATGTGGTAGATAGGGTCTCTAAAGATAGCTAAGTATATGATCTGATGTACATCATCTAATAGGATGCTCATCTCCCTCATTAGTAGCTGTAATGTGTTAGTCATTGTGTCCCATCTATCAATGAGGGTGAATATCATCATAACATCTCTAGGAAGGTACTAGTAATGACACATTGCTCCAAAACCAACTACTTCCATATGGCATTAGTATTCCATGAACATAATATCTTTTACCTCCGCAAAGATCTTAATCACTTGATCACATAGCTAAATCTACTCTCAATCCTACAAAATAATCATATCAAAACTCATGTGAAAACCTATCCCTATTTACATGATGACTATTAATCATTAGCACACCTACTCACAATATCTCATTTTTCCTAAACTACAAACAACACATTCAACCCTTAATAGATTTCATGCACCTCACCTATTTGGTCTTAATTACTCATCCTCTCTTTCTATAAATGGTTATTTAAACACCCACCTACTTCTTGTATCTAGCCAAGTGTTGACTATGTACCCTTAGAACATTCTTCTTCTATTTCACCTATACCCATCTACACCCTAACAATTTTTTCTCCCCTAATCTAGTGTTTACCTCTATAATAATCATATACTAACCTACATCTTTTTCTAGGTGACTATTATATCAATGCCTAAATTAAATACATCTCATCTCTACAAAATTCAAATACCTATTATCTCCATCTTATTTACCTATAAACCCTTAACCCTTCCTCAAAATGTTATTTCACACAATATCTACATTATTCATGACATAACCCATCATTAGAGAAAAATATTAATAATCTTATATTCATAGAATTCACACACACACACCCAACCATTCTTTAAAAACATTAGAATAATAACTATAAAACCAAACACAATACACCCAACATTTAAAGCCATCTATACAACTATATTTTTTATTAATCAATTAAATCAAAAAAAGCCCACCCTCTTTCCCATTATTTTGCCTACCCAAAAATCCCTTCTTCCTCAATTGTTGATGGATCCCCCAACTATCATACATCCTCAAAACCCTAGGAAAACCAAACCTTAGGGCATCTTCTACTAGCATAGGGTACCACTAACTTGAAATCACATATTATTGTTATAATTTACAATCCATATTAATTTAAAGTAGAACCTACCTCATTTGATGATTGGTGATGACATCTTATTCCATGTCTAGCTACTTGATCATGTGTGTTTCTAGCATCCATCTTAGATCCACTCGATCACACTCTCACTCATAACCACTAATCTAGTCTCGACACCTCATAATACTTATAAGTAATCATGAATACTCTCCATACATAATGGTCAAGTAGGATAAAACAAAAAATCACTAATATTTCAAATGAGGACAAAGGTTTAACCATTTTTATTTTTTACCACACTTTTAGGGTTTCCACCCAACCATCGAGGTTACATACACCTCAATGGTTAACCCTAACCATCGATAATTACCTGACCATCACTAGTTAGCCCTGACCATCAATGGTTAGGGTTATGATTTATTTACTCCACCTTTCTCATCCTTTTCTACCCAAAATACACCTTTTAACACATCCAAATGGGGAAAGCCATTTCTTGCCATACATTAACCTATCTGGGAGTCACCCTCTCCCTCCAACCAACCAAAAACTATATTAGGCCTAAAGTCCATGTTAGATCCACTATCCATGAGACTATGTAGGAAAAATCATATTTATTAATGTATCAAGAGTCAACTTAGCCATACCCTACCCAACCAACCACCTGACCCATTCACCCACATCCACCTTGACATTGGTACCATTTTGAACCAACCTACTCACATACCTTGTAGTGACCTTAATTTGGTCATAATGACCACCTTAACCAATTTTTCCATGTTGCACTTTTGTATTACACACCACCTCATGCACAACCCAACCATTTGTGGTTTTATTAGGATCACTTCATACCCTAGATACCTAAGAAAAACACTGACCAACTCTAGGATACATGATATGTGTGACCCAATCAACTATGATGAATGTTGGGGACTAGTTACCTTATCACTTATCCTAGAACCCAAACATATTATCAACATTGGAAAATTTAATATTTGCATGATTTTGACTCTCACACTTAGTCACATTTTGTGCATGTATTTGTGTTTCAAATGCCCACACCTTTTTTCACCAAACTCATGACCTCTCTTTTACCCTTTATCAAACCATAACCTAATTTTAGTGTTACCTCATCAACCCCTAGTTTGAGGGGGAATACCCTCCTCCCATATTTTAGGAAAATAAACCTTGGCTAGTCAACACTTTATTTTTATTATATATCTTATTAAACTAAAACCACACAACAAAAAGGGGCAAAATGTAGACACTTGAAAATGTCCCCTCAACTAGTTTTTGATGTCATATCACCTTAGACCTATCAGTTAACTATCCACATAGTTAACTCACCCTTAAAACACAATTATAAACTTTGACATTTATTAACACACCTAGTACACTTTATAAACATCAACTTAGACCCATTTTAACATTTTTATACTTAGGGGTATGACTTTTGATGGTCAACTTAACCATTGATGGTTAGTTTGACTGTTGATAGTTAGGTATCCAAACCTGTAACATAAAAACATATAGTTATAGGCTAGGCATACAAGAGGAAAATGGAAACTTTCCCATGCACACGTTACACCTTTCCTTATCATCAAATTGGCATTTTTATCCTAGACCAACTTAGTAACTTTCTCTCTCCTTACTTAGTAGTTTTATGCTATAAATTTAAGGCTCTTGGAAGAGTTATGAATGGAGAAAATTTGCATCTAGGCTCTTTTATTTTCTTTGTGTAGTCATAAAATACCCCAAAACTCTATTCACATGACTTTTAAAGGCTAGATTACTATTATACTACCCAACTTCCTTTAAGTTTTAACTATCACCTACCTGGAATCACACATGTATCCTTATTTTATTTTCAGTGTTTTCTTTCTTCATCAATTTTTTCTATTTTGATTAGTTCACCTACACATCATTCCTTACCTTTAAAACCCATATTTCACCCTCTACCCATCAGCCATTTTCCCTCAACTCCATTTTAACATCTTATCTAATTCTTATAGGTAACCGTAACTAGTTACCATAACTTTTGATGGCTATAGTAACTATCATCGATCATCTAACCATTGATGGTTAGGATAACCATCATCAATCACCCTAACCTTTAATGGTCACCTATCACATACAATAATATTTTGTCATTTTAGACCTACTCATGCCCCACTAAACCTTCTTTTGGATTCTAAACTATTTATAGACCCTTTTTAGATCCTCTAAACCTGACCTTGATACACTTGTGCATGGTATTGACCCATCATGCTACATTTTCTACTGAATAGGTATGTTATTTATTTTCTTTCATAATCATTTATATTCTTATTAGTTTATCATCTTTCATTTATATTGTCAAAGCATTTTTATCATTAAGAGAGTGGATTGATATTCATATAAGGAAGCTTTTGCTTCTTGGATCTAACACATTTCTAGGTAGTCCACCCTTCATATTCATCTAAAAAACAACCTATTTTAGTGTAGTCTTATTGTAGGTAGTCCTTGCTTGCCAAAAATGAGCTCTCACTTCATCTAGTCATCAACAAGCACAACATTTACTAGGTACATTGTTTCTCTTTTTTTCCCTGAAATTTAGAGTAAGAAATAGTAGGAAATAATTAGTGTACACATACACTAATAAGTCTTGAGTTCCATAAGTTTCACTTGTACTTCCTCATAGCACCATTTATAGGTCCTTAACCCTAGGTAAATACCTCAGTCTCCTTAGTGGGTTTTACTCCCACTCAAGGATGGTTGAGTTAAGGATTGGTTTAACCAAGAGGGGTAACTTTGTTATTCCTAAGTCATCATTTAGGTTAATCATGGGTTTAAATAAAAGATACATGCTATATATATATTAAATAATAATTTAAATTTAACAAACAAAATCAATTCATCACTTACATATTTTGATTCATTCATACAATAATTTATATCAAAGAATAAGATAAAATATATTAATTACAAGATTCTTTAGTGTTACCAGCCAAGTTATAATACCCTTCAGCTTGTAAGGTCATTACACTATTCATACACCATTTATATCAAACATGGATGTTCTTAACAATATATGATGTAGATATAACTGACCATTGACATTTCATAGTCTAGAGAACTATTTAAATTGCATAACTATTGTTATAATAAAAGAGTTTAAGGCATTTCAATAATTAAGACTGAACTATTTATTTAAAATAATAACTTATGAAACCATTGATAAATTCAATTATGTAACTAATTAAGAAATAACTATCTTCATTTCATACTCCATAAATGAATACTTAAATATATCATTGTGTTATGAATTCATTTGTAATTCAACTAGACAACAAGAAATTAACAAGCATTCAACAACATAATTTAATCATGGAATCAAACATCATTAAGCACTAAAGTTCATTCAAGTTTTAAGATGGGTGGAACCCAAATAAAATATTCCACTTAAGTAACTCTTACAAATTGCACTATTGGTAGCTGAAGAAATAAGGTAATCAAGTTTAACTAATGGGAAGCAAGGTAAATAAAACAATGTATGTATAGCTTAAGTATCATTAAATAGATTAAGATGATATGTTAACTTATTTATCATTTTCATTACATTATAGTTTCCTTTAATTAATTTAATGAATCAATAAATAATCCAAGTAAAACATTATACATGATCATTCTTAAATCATAAGAATTAACTAAATACTAATTCCTTTATCAATTAATACAAGTATTTACTTATTAATCTCAAATTTAATAATTCAACATACACAACTTAAGAAGTAATATTTTATAATTGTAAGAGGAATACATACCTTGCATGTAAGCCAAATATGTCTAAATTATATGAAAGAAGGGAGCATTCATTTTATTTTTTTCATAGTCTAGATATCAATTTTATTGTTGAAAGCGTTAAGAGGCTCAAATGCCTCTATGTACTTATGAAAAAGAGTAATTAGCTAACCAAACACTAATTTATCTAATGCAAGTTATTGCGTAACTTCTATCTAAATTACCATAAAAATTATTCATTCTGAATTAAATAAACTATGTAATTAGTAAACCAATGTAAAGCATATATATATATATATATATATATATATATATATATATATTATATATATATATATATATATATATTTGTGTGTGTGTGTGTGTGTGTTTTTCCATAAAGTGGAAAGATAAAACAAATATTAACTTGTTTAATAACATAATTCATAATTGATTTATTTCATCTATTTAAAATAGATTCCCAGAATTAAATATAATGTGAAAATGTCTTAGTAATTTCCAAGTGAATATTCATGGGTTAATTTAATTGACATCAAGAAATTAATAGGACAATTAATATTCTTAAATATTTTCATATCTATAGAACTAATCAACTAAGATGAAATCAATATCTTAAGATAATGTTAGATCATTGAAGGATTAATATAATAATGAATAACTATATAAGAATTGATTGCATTACAAAACTAAGTCTAACTTAAGGATTATTAAATCAATGTAGGATTAATATGACATGTATAACTAGTAGTATTTAGAATAAATTATAGCTTGTTATGATTGTAAAGAATAAAGGATTAAATCAATAATTAAATATTACACTGCACCTGTATAATAGTTTTAACCAATAATTAATTTAACTCTTCAATATTCTATTTCCATAATCTATTCAAAACATCCATTAGCAACCAACAAGTTCATTATAACTATCAAATTAAAAACTATAATGGATACCATCTATGAACATTAATAATTAATCAAATCAATAAGTGCATTTGTTACCATTTTCCATATAAAATCATCAAATCATGGAGTTCGAGCTGATTAGGATGAACCCACCCAACCAACCCTATGAGTCCAAACATTAATGGTCCTCACCAACCCAACCATTATTAGGATGGTGGTTTCAGTAACAAGGAAATTGAATGAATTTTGAGCACATGAATCTTTGAACTAAAGACATATCAAACAAATGACACAAGAAACATAAACAAATCATTCTAAGGTGATATGGAAATAGTTAAATCATTTAAGTGTAGATTAGGAGTGGGGATGGCTATCTTAGTCCATCAAATGATATAGAATGGATTAATTCTGATCCATTATATATCATTCAAAATTATCCTACTTGAAACCCCATCCGATATCATGACCAACCTTAAGCATTCAACCTATGATATATACTTTTAAATATTTGAGTCTAGTCAAGGAATGAAAATCCACACATTTAAATAAGAAACCTAACTATAATGAAACCAAATGAAATAATGACACAAGTATAACATTATTTAATTGATAATTATTAATCCTACATAGTAGAAAACAAATAGTCATGCCTCCATATGTTACAGGCCAAAGAACTTGACATGATAGAGTCAAAGTAGAATTCTAAACAATATAATCATAATATTATTATTATAACTCATAGGAATCATTATATAATCATGTAACATAGTGAAATATTGAAGATTAAAGTAATCTCAACATAGTCAATAAATTGACATAGACATGATTATAAAATTAATGCCTTTTAACTAAGTTAATAACAAGTACAACCAAAATGATCAAAACCCAAGTCAAGACCTGATTACTACAAATACCAAGGTTGAAATGAAATATCGTAGTTAAACACATAAAGTACAAATGAATAACCCAAACATGACAAGGTTAACATAATCACATAAACCCTAAAGCCATACAACACACACACACACACACACACACACACACACACACACACACACACACACACACACACACACACACACACACACACACACACACACACACACACACACACACACACACACACACACACACACACACACACACACACACACACACACGCATGCACGCACACACACACACAAACATATGTTTGTTTGTGTGTGTGTGTGTGTGCATGTACGTGTGTGTGTGTGTGTGTGTGTGTGTGTGTGTGTGTGTGTGTGTGTGTGTGTGTGTGTGTGTGTGTGTGTGTGTGTGTGTGTGTGTGTGTGTGTGTGTGTGTGTGTGTGTGTGTGTGTGTGTGTGTGTGTGTGTGTGTGTGTGTGTGTACTTAAATATATGTATAGTTTGATTAAGAAACCTTAACAAAGTTGACCATGACACAATCACTCATTAAAGATAATTCTATCATCTAATCCAAAAGAATTAAGATCATAAAAAAGAGATAAGGTTGTATTGGATTCAAATGAAACATCAACAATACAACATTTTTTAACTTATATAACCCAAAATCCAAAAATCAAGGTAAAAAATTACCATATATATATATATATATATATATATATATATACATATATATATAAACATAAGTATAGTTGATTAAGAAACCTTAACAAAGTTGACCATGACACAATCAGTCATTAAAGATAATTATATCATCTACTCCAAAAGAATTAAGATCATACAAAAGAGATAAGGTTCTATTGGATTCAAATGAAACATCAATAATACAACATTTTGTAAGTTATATAACTCAAAATCCAAAAATGAAGGCCACAAATTACCCAACACACACACACACACACACACACACACACACACACACACACACACACACACACATACACACACACACACACACACACACACACACACACACACACACACACACACACACACACACACACACACACACACACACACACACACACACACACACACACACACACACACACATGTATAATTTGATTAAGAAACCATGACACAATCACTCATTAAAGATAATTCTATCATCTACTCCAATAGAATTAAGTCCATACAAAAGAGATAGGTTTTATTGGATTCAAATGAAACATCAACAATGCAACATTTTGTAACTTATATAAACCAAAATCTAAAAATCAAGGTCACAAATTACCCAATAGTTGAATGAAAATAATATAACCTTTTTCAAATAATAAGGTTTATGAATGGTTAGTGATCAAATTAAATGATATTTCAAGTTAAACATAGAGTATAATCATAAAGACCAAGACCCCAATGGATATATGTAGTCACAACTTAGATTCGATATAAACACAACATGATAAAAAAATAAGTAACAATATAATCAAAACCTAATAATATTGCCCAAACCTAATATATAGATGAGTTTCTAATCAAATAATAAAAATGTTATCATAATGTAAATATCCCAAGGAGATTCAATAATATAGTCTGTAAAATGCATTCATCCTTTTAAGTCATGGAACACAAAAATGGATTCATCTGAATGAAAACATCAACTAAACAAACTCAGGGAGAAACCACATGACTAACATCTTTCCTCAAAAAAACATATTTGAAACTTAAATGATTATGGATATCATTATTAATGATCATATACTTTTGAGAGATAAACATGGTGATTATAAACCAACATAGTCATTATACAACAAATCTAGTCAATAACATCATTGATTCAATGCATTTACCCTTATATATAAAACACAAATTTATTTAAATAATCATGGTTACCCTTTTAAAAACAACATAGTCATCAAAAATAAACACATAGTCATTAAATCTAAAAACAAAGAGCTTGCCAACCTTCATAACATTCAACCATTATAAGTAAAATATAGTCATCTTTTACAACACACAAGCAACACATAAAATATTTTCCACTTATATGCATGGGAACATAGAATATAAAACAATAAGACAATTTCACTAGGACATGTATATAAGGGTTTGAACCAAGCCCTATATATATATATTTTTCAACTTTATATGTAATAAAATATATCAATATATCATCATAAGCGGGTTTGCGCATGCACCTGAGAGTCTGAAGACTCCCAACTACATAAGTAACCTCTAAATTATTTATTTACATTTAAAATATTTAACCAAAATTGAACTATAAAAGCCAAATGAGTCATATAAAAGTATAGAAACTCTCAAAATCTCAAAATATAATAACCTTTATTTCTTTTCCAAGTACTACAATGTAATTTCCTAATCATCAAGCTTGCCATTAAAACTAGTTGAGATTTTTTACTATTTACTCCCCAAAATTTCCATCTTCCTAATGCTTTTTCCTATTGTCCCAACTTACCATTATTTCCATCCACTCCCCATACCACCAATCAATTCACATTCAATTCTAGGATGAGATAGAACCACATCTACATCTTATGTAATCCCCACTAACCTTGCCATTAATGGTAAATCCAAAAGGATCGATGATTAACTTTCCATCAATAAAAAAGAGGATTAGTGTTAAACTAATAGGATTAAACATAAATTGATTGATTAACATTGAAACCTTCACCAAAATTCCACCCTCATTAAATGAGGTTAACATTTTCCCTTGTAAGCTATTGACCTAAGTTGATATAATACTAAAATACAACCAATGAATTAAACCAAGTTTAAGTCAAACCATGACTATACTTAGTCATAAAATATTATGCCATCACCTTGGTAAATAGTGGTAGGTAAAAGGGGTTAGGATAAGAATTAAGGGTGATAAGGTTTCTCAAGGGGGGTCTTAGGTCTACATGGATTTAGTTAGGTTTAGGTAAAGAATTTAATAGGTCATTAGGTTTAATGGATAATAAGGAAGATTAAAAGAACTAAGAGAATAAAGGATGGAGTTATTCATCCAAAAAAGGATTTAACCAACAAAAAATTTAATAAAAAATAATTAAAAAATAATAACAAATGACTCATATCAATATTGCAAAGTATAGTAGTAATCACCAACACAAGGACTATACATGATAAATATAATGACTAAATCAAAGTGTCTAAAGGATAAATCAAATAATAGGTATACCTGTCAAACATGCTAATGTGATTAAAATTCATTAGTTCCAATATTACAACCTCCATCACCTACCTATATCATAGACAAAACCTGTAACCACCAAAAATGACATTAATCATATTATGTCATTAATCGATAATAAATATAGATCTACAAAATAATCATCAGTAGTAATAAGTCCATAAAATAATTAATCATAAAATTAAGTACATATCCAACACTACTACAACAAGTACCAAAGATAATCCAACTAAACAACAACTAATAACCAATCTAATAATTATAATGTTAATGCCATAACAATAGAATATATATAGTGAAAATATGGGATCGTAACTTCCTCCCCCTCTTGGAAGGGATCTATGTCGATGAACTAATAAAAAATTCATGCATAATTTTGTTTGAAAATATGAGTATCTTCCCAAGTTTCACTTATTTCATTGATAGGGTCCTATTATACCAAAACCTTCTATGTATCCCTATTACATAGCTTAACATTACGATGGCCTAGGATTCTCACCTATTCTAACTAGATATTTTCCTCTTTTGTGACCTATAAATGAGTCTAATCTAAAACATGCGATGGATCAAGTATATATTTTCTCAATAATGCAACATGAATCTTTGAAAGAGGAGGAAGTGCCATTCGGTAAGAAATAAGGATAATATTTTCCACTATGTCAAAAGGCCCAAAAAAATGTAGTGATAACTTGAAATCCTTACCACATTTAGTAAAACTTTTTTGTGGTCTAACATATAGAAAAAATTTGTCTTCCATGTTGAATTCACATGGGGTTCTCTATAAGATCTACATATCTCTATTACTTATTAAAATCTATTTTTAAATTTTGACTTATTATTTCCATCTACCTATTATATGCCAGTAGCAAATTATGTCCATTAACAACCCTATTTTCTAAGTTATCTCAACCAATAGGTTTCTACACTTACATCCATATAAACATTTAAATAGTGCCATTTTAATAGCTAAATGGTAAGAATTATTATATGAAAATTCAACTAGATGAAAATAATCCTCCCATTTTATTTATTTATCTATTATATACATGTGAAACATATTTTCAGTCACTTGGTTGAGTTGTTCTATTTACCCATCCATTTTTGGATGATATGAAGAGCTTAAATTTAGATTTGTTCAAAGGTTATACTTAAAGTGCACTAAAACCTTGAAGTAAATTATTTGTTCCAATCTAATATAATCACTTTAGATATACCATGGAGTCTTAATACTTCCTTCAAAAATCATTATGTGAATATGGATGCATCATCTATTAAATTCTAAGCAATAAATTAGCCAAGTTTAGTTGTTTTATCAATCATTACTAGGATTTTATCATTATTACTTCATGATTTTGGTATCCCCACAATAAAATCAAGTGAGAATATATCCCACTTATATTTTGAAATATCATGAGGGTACATAAGCCCTCTTAGATGATAATGCTCAACTTTGACTTGCTAGCATTATAAGCATTTTTATATAATTTTAGTGACAACATGCTTCATTACAAGCCAAAAATAGATATTTTTTAGCTCATGTATCATTTTTGCAACCCACATATGAGCATAATAAGGTGTTGTATGCACTCAATTAATTACATAAATTATTATTTCACCTATCTCAAGGACATAAATTTTTCCTTTTGCCTTATTAGACCATCTATTGCATAGAAAATTTAGCAAATCCTTTTTACTATAGTCTCATCAACCAAACCTGCTCTTACATCATGGCATAATAGACAATAAGTTGTTGTTCCAAAATAACACTTTTGAAATTTCCTTGTAACATCAACAAGGTAGAAATGTACATGTATATATAGAGTGAATCAATTACATGGTTATCCTTACATTTAACATATGATATATTCATGTCAAAATTGCTCAAAATTCTAACCACTTGCACTGGCATGTATTTAAATCTTTTTAAGAGAACAAATACTCAATACTTCAATAATCATCTTTTACTTGGAAAGGTTTTTCCAGTAGGAAATGTTTCCATTATTAAGTGCATGAATAATGGTAGCAAGCTACATGTCATGCGTAATATATTTCTTTTCATGTCTTTCAACTTTTGTGACTCATAAGCCATAACCTTTCCATCTTGAGTCAAGATACATTTATAGACTTCTTTGGAAGCATCAACCCAAACTTCAAAGTTACCATTTGGGTCTACTATGATCAAAATAGGAGCTATTATAAGTAACCCTTTCAACTTGATAAATGTTTCCTCACATCAAGGATTCCATACAAATATTTTTCCTTTACACTATAAGAAAGTGATGGGATAGGCCACACTACAAAAAAATTTCAACAAAGCATTGGTAATAACTAGCCAAACCTATGAAGCTTCACACATCTTGCACATGAGAAGGAGCAGGCCAATCTTGGATAGCTTTTATCTTGGTAGGGCCAATATTTGGATATATATGTCCTTATTTTGGATAGCAGGCCTTCTTTAGAAATAATATGTCCTAAGTAATGAATTTTAGATGCATATAATGCACATTTGGATAATTTTTCATAAAGATTATGCTATCTTAGTCTTTACAAGACTAAATGAAGGTGTTGATCATGTTTAGCCTCATATTTAGAATAAATTAGAATATCATAAAAAACAACACAAAATTATCAAAGAAATCTCTAAATATGATGTTCATAAGGTTTATGAAAGTTGTAGGTGCATTGGTTAAGCTGAAAGGTATAACCATGAGTTCATAGTGTCCATATTAGATTTTAAAATAAGTTTTATAAATGTACTCTTCCTTAATGTGTAGTTGATGGTAACCAAATCTCAAGTCAATCCTATAAAAGGCTACAACACCCTTCATTTGGTCAAATAAGTCATTGATTATAGGCAAAGGGTATCAATTTTTTATTATTACCTTAGTCAACATATGATAATTAGTGTAAAGCCTTAGAGTAGCATCTTTATTATGTACAAAAAAAACTAGAGAACCATAAGGAGACACAATTGGCCATATACTTCCACTCTCTAAAATTTCTTGTAGCTAAACATTCAATTATTGTAGGTTAGCTACATTCATGTGGTAAGATACCTTACATGTTGGCGCAGATATGGGTATGATGTCAATAAAGAAATTGAATTCTCCCTTAAGTAGTAACCTAGGCATCTTTTTAGGAAAAACATCCATAAACTCCCTTATAAGAAGAAAATATGCATGCTCCAGTGCTTTTTCATTAGATATTTCCTTTAGTTAGACTGCATAGATCTTACAACCCTTCCTAATAGCTCTTTTTAGTTGTAATGTTGAAAGCGTTTTACATCTTATGGACCCTTTCATACCTTGAAATCCTATAATTTGGCCAAGGTTAATAGTGCATCATACTCTTTTTCCCACAAAATTAAGTATGGTTTGATGTTCATGCAACCAATCCATCCCAAGAATGAGATCATAAGACCCTAAAGGCATGATAAAAATATTCACCTTGGTATTAAAAATACCAAGATCTAATTCTGCTTGTTCCAATCACTCAAGAATATGTAATTTATTGTTGGTACTAAATTCAACTTCCCAACCTTCTCTTATCAAGATGGGTTTACTATTATATTGTTTAATAGTAAAAGGATAAACAAAATAATCCGTTTCACTAGAATCAATCAATATAGTCAAAGAAAAACCATTAATTGTACCTTGGGTCTCAATTAGAGTGGCTTGCAATTCAACATGGTGATTATCAATAATAACATATACTCTATGGTTTGTCTTTTACCCTAATTTTAGCTTAGGATGTCCTTTTTATAATGGTTGTTTCCATATTCCCAACATATAATTAGTCTAGAAGATGCTACTAGAACAATGCTAGTACCCATGGTAGGTCCACATATGTTATTTTCATGTTGTTCCTTCCTATAAGAACCATATTTAGAAGATCCATGGGACTTTAAATTACTATTTTGATTGGAAAATTTGCTGAATTTTTTGTTGCTTCCTAAAATATGTGATTAGGATCAAATTTTTTAAATTTCTTGTTCATGGGAGAAAGGTTCTTGGATTTAGACTACTATTTAATTGACTTGAATTTTTGCCTTGCCTTTTGGTTAGAGTTTTCTTTCTCCTTCACCCTGTATGTTGAATCTATGATTGCATCCAATTGTTTTGAATTTTTCATGTTGACATCATACATGAAAATATCCTTAAGCCTGATCTTGAACTTAGTAATCTTAGTTTCTTTGTCATGTATATGGTTCACATGATGCAATAATTTCAAAAACTTATTCTTATATTTATCAATAGATATGTTCTCTTGTTTTAAGTGATAAAAATCAATGATTTTATACTCATAATTTTCATTCAAGTACCTTTTAAAAAAATGGTTCTCAAAAATAGATCATGATAGGTTCAAAGGTTGATACCCTTCAATAACACAAAGGTGGTTGCATCATAATGGTATAGGTCCTATTAGCTAATAATGTATTTCTATGGCTTTCACATTAGGAGGTATATTATTCAAATTGAATTAATTTTGCAAGTGTACCAACCAAGATTTAGTTGCATCACTTGATTCTTCAACTCTTTGATGATTGGGTCAATAGTGGTCAAAGGTAGTTCTTGAATTATAGTTCCTTCCACTTGTCCCATTTCCAATCTGGGTACTTCTTATTAGGATATCCCCTTAAGATTGTTCAATATTTATTCTTGGTTATCAATTTTTCCTTAAATTTTTTTAAGGGATATGAAGATTCCACTAAGGATTTCCTCATTCTTATTAATTGTAATCCCACTAACTATTTTAGATTAGGTAACTCGATATTATTATTACAATTATTTGCAGATAATTCTTTTAGATTATGAATGGGGATGTATCCTTAATGACCCCTTCCACATCCTTGACCTCTGCCCCTAGCTAGGTTGACATTCAAAGGATTTTTGTGGATGTTGATTCTGATTGATCATGTTCTAACCATCTTAATAAATCACAAGTGATAACTTAGAACATTACAATTATTTTAAGGAAAAACTTTCATTCCCAGAGTTCCCTAGAGAAAAAGAACTTCTCTAATACTAGATGAAATAACCCACAAAAAATTTGGAATCATATATCAAACTATACTTTAGACATGTGTTAGGCCCTCTTACAAGTCTTTCTAATGCAATTCACTACACACATATGCAATGGGAACTGAAGGAGGGGAACTTAGATAACTTGTTAGAGGTAAACACATACAAATGGTGATATGGGGAATCTTGTTATTATAATAAAAGGATTATGGGATTCAAGGCATATCAATATATGCATACACTAATAAGTCTTGAGCT
The DNA here is from genome assembly GCA_037957365.1 of Torreya grandis. Classification (NCBI taxonomy): domain Eukaryota; kingdom Viridiplantae; phylum Streptophyta; class Pinopsida; order Cupressales; family Taxaceae; genus Torreya; species Torreya grandis. The sequence goes on from JARHVA010007521.1 coordinate 100,706, forward strand.
CCATAAGTGTCACTTGTACTTCCATATAGGACTATTTCTAGGTCCTTAACCCTAAGTAAATACCTCACTCTCCTCAGTGAGTTTTAGTCCCACTCAATGATGGTTAAGTTAAGGATTGGTTGAATTGGGAAGGATAACTTTATTTTTCTTAAGTTATCATTCAAGTTAATCATGGGTTTATATCAAAGATACATGCTATATAAATTAAACAAGCACTTAAAATTTGAAAACAAAATCAGTTCAATACTTGTAGACATTGATTCATTCATACAACAATTTATATCAAGGCATAAGAGAAAACATATTAATTACAAGATTCTTTAGTGCTACCAACTGAGTTATAATAGCCTTCAACCTTTATGGTCATTTCACTATTCATACACCATTGATATCAAACATGGATGTTCATAACAATATATGATGTAATTATAAATCAGTATTGCCATTCCATAGTCTAGACAACTAATTAGATTGGCATAGCCAATGCGATAATAGAAGAGTTTAAGGCATTTCAATAATTAAAATTGGACTATTTATTTAAAAAAATAACTTATGAAACCATTGATAAGTTTAATTAGATAACTACTTAATAAATAATTATCTTCATTCTATACTCCATAAATAAATACTTAAATATATCATTGTGTTACAAATTCATTTGTAATTCAAATAGACAACAAGAAAAAAATAAACATTTAACAACATAATTTAATCATGGAACCCAACATCATTAAGCAATAAAGTTTATTTGAGTTTTAAGATGAGTGGAACCCAAATAAAATATTCCACTCAAGGAACTCTTACAAATTTCACTATTGGTAGTCAAAGCAACAAGGTAAGCAATTTTAGCTAATGGGAAGGAAGGTAAATAAAATAATGTATGTACTAAGTATCATTGAATGGATTAAAGTGATATGATAACTTATTTATCATTTTATTGTATTATAGTTTCCTTTAATTTATTTACTTAAACAATAAATAATCTAAGTAAAACATTATATATGATCATTCTTAAATCATAGGAATTAACTAAATATTAATTTATTTATCAGTTACTACAAGTATTTAATTATTAATATCAGATTTCACCATTCAACATAAATAAATTAAGAAGTAATATTTTATAATTCTAAATGGAATACATATCTTTCACATAGCTAAATATGTCTGAAGTGCATGATAGAAGGGAGTATTTGTTTTATTTTTCTCACAGTCTAGCTATCAAGTATATTATTAAAAGGGTTAAGAGGCCCATATGCATCTATGTATTTATGAATAGGAGTAATAATATAACCAAAAACTAATTAAGCTAATGCGAGTTACTACATAACTTCCATATGAACTCCCATAGAAATTATTCATTCTAACTTAAACAAACTATAGAATTAATAAACCAATTTAAAACATCTATACATATATGTTTCCTTAAAGTGGAAAGATAAAAAAAATATTAACTTGTTTAATAACATAACTTATATTTGATTTATTTCTTCTATTTAAAATGGATTTCCAGAATGAAATCTAATGTGAAAACTTCTAACTAATTTCCAAGTGAATATTCATGGGTTGATTCAATTGACATCAAGAAAATAATAGGAAAACAAATATTCTGAAAGATGTTCATATTTATCCAACTAATAAACTAATATGTAATCAATCTCATAAAAGAGTTCTAGATCATTGAAGTATTAATATAGCAAAGAATAAGAAAATAATAATTTATTACATTACATAGGTAAGTCCAACGTAAGGATTATTAAATTAATGTAGGATTAGTATGAAATGTATAACTAGTAGTATTCCCAATTAATTCTAGATTTATATGATAAGAAAGAATAAAGGATTAATTCAATAATTAAATAATACAAGGTAAATGTTGGCTAATTTTGGCCCACATAAAAAATTTGTCTAGGTAGATCAAATTATGGAATTTCCAGGATGGAATATCAAGCTGAATGGAGTTCCTAATTGAGTGGGTGACCAAATAATAGATAATAAGATAAAATTTTCCTCACAAATATTTTGAAACATTTTAATTAATCTTAAGGTGTGTTATATTGATCTTTGATATACAGATCTTGAAATAGTCTAAGGTTGTAGGGTAAAAAAGACCAATAGGTTATCATGATGTTTCAAGTATTCAAGGGCATTAATTAAGTTGAACATATCCTTATAATTAATTTTATACTTTGAAAGAGATAAAAAATTCTTTCATAAGTCCAAAAGAACCAAATAGTTACAAGCACATCATGTAGAAATTAATAGATAAACTTGATAGTGCATTTAATAAATGCACTTAAGGAAGCCTCTAAAGCCAAAATATCACATGGACATGATTATTTTGGTCCCATAAACATCCTCTACAAATTTCATATCTTGATGAGTTGTTTATCTCAAGATATACATCTTCAAAGTTAGACTTTCTAAGTGAAACGCGACTAGGGATGTCAAATTTGATCCTCATGAAATAGTCATTTAAATTAAAATGTTTCCAAGTTGATTATGGAGATGAAAATTGTCTAAATATTGGTAGTTAAGATCAAGTCTAATGGTGAGTGATGATCTGGCAGATGTGAGTGAGACCCAAATATCCAATGGCATGCATTTGATCATGTATTAAGGATAAATAATGAACATCAAGTCAAAAGGTCAGCATGAATGTGCTAGTGATAGGTGGCATGATCTCATGATTTAATAATATATCTAATGATTCATATCTATTGATAAGGTCAATGGGTCTAGGTAGATCAATTGTGTGTATGGAATGATACAAATTTGATCTAATGGTGAGAAATGAGTCAATAAGTTAGTGGATCTCAAAGACAAATGACAAGCTACCAAGTGTATCAAGCATGTTAAACTATAAAAACATATATGGCTCATCTTAATTAGTAAAGATCAATTTTAATGGTGTATGATAGGTTAAAGAGTCATCAAGATCTTGAGGAATGAATGCAAAGTTGACAATTAGCACAATATGAGAAGCCTAGATCAAGATTGGTGGTCAATATGAAGGTTGAAGGTGATATAATCTTGAAGGCCTATATTAAGATCAATAGCTAAAATATGAAGGTCAAAGTTATGAGACTTTGACTAGAGGTCAAGACATGATCCAAGTTAAACCAAAGTGGATATTGTAGGATCAAACATCACCATTAAATCTTAGTAGAGATAAAATAGGTCTTCTAGGGCCTAATACATAATTCAAAGATGGACTAGTAGTTTTTGAAGTAAGAATAAACATCTATGGATCTTATCAATATATTGGCTATATGAAAACTAATAATTTGGATTGGTTTTCAAATCTATAGTAAATATCTATATTTAGGTTTGAGGAGGGGCATATGTGTAATCATGGAGAAGCATTTTATCTATTGACATGGATATATTATTGACAAATCAAGTACTTTTAACTACTAAAATAAGACTTAGGCATGGCTCTATAAAGTCCATAGATATAAGGACCTTTCCCTCATAATGAAGCAAGTGGAGATGGTGTAGAGTCCTAAGATGGAGATTTAGTGGTCAAAGAAAGTAGTTGTAGTATTTAATAAATTTGTAGGATGCCTAAGGGAATCACTACCCTCAAAAACTATTGTCTTCTAGTGCTATTTTTTTATACAATGAGAATATTTAGAGGCTAGTGGGACAAATAAAAAGTTAACTTGTCAATAAAGAACTCGTGCTGATTTTATCAAAAAGGTGATGGAACATTAATTGAAAGGTGGTAGATCAATTAATGATTTTTGTAATCATGCTCCCTCTTCTCTATGCCTTTCTCATATAATACCCATTCTTTCCATTCTGGATGGGATTTCTCAAATTTTATAAGAAAATACTCTCACTTTTGATAAGAATTTCTCTCTCAATTTTGTAACAATAGAGACTCTCATTTGATAAGGCTAGACCCTATCCAAACTTGTATGAAAAAATTATTAAATTTAATAAAAAATTTATTTGCCTATCTCTTTCTTTTGAACTATTTCTAGTAAGCTTATGCATGATGGCATTATGAAGGATAATATTCCATGCCCATTGTGCTTCTTTATTGGCTAATTTAGGGTTTTTTCCAGTTGATTAAAAATATACATTTATTCTCTTTATTCCATTAATGTAATCTTAGTATGAGTCTTAAAATTCCTCTTAAATTCATTCATTGCCTATTAAATGTAGTATATGAAATACTTAAGCAATTATATGGATTTTGAGATTGTGTGAGCTAGTACTATCTTATGCTTCTTCAGTGTATATTTCACTATTATGTGAGTTTTCACTTAATTTGGTGCATCACTTTGTTATATTTATTAGGATCCCTATTACCCATTTCTACCCTTTTTCTGAGTGCAAAAAATCAATATAGGTGATCTATTAAGAGGTAGATGTGCTTATCTAGAGGTCTAACCCCACCTTAGGTTACCCATAGGTTAAGGTTGTTCCCATATTGTGGCTCAATTAGAAAGAACCTAAAGAACCCTCTCTAAGGATAAAAACCAATGCCATAATAGTTTCTAGCATGCTTGATGGGACAATACTTTCAAAGAAGATTGGTCAAAGTTTTATCCTGGTTTAACTAATTTATAGTAGGTATAGTTTCCAAGAAACAACATCTGGTGAATCTAAAGGAAGATTTAACATTTTGGTAATAGAATAGTGACTACATCTCATGCCAAAGGTGATTACAAGGTTAGCTTCTAGAGGTATTCCCTTTCAATTCATTGAATTTCTTTTAAATTCAATAAAGAGATTAAGATTTTCTAATACACACCCATATAAAGGCAACTTTATTCCTAATTCAATTACAAGGCCTACCCTTACAAGAACATCTTTGTTAAACCCTTGCATAGCCATGGTAGCCCCTAGAGATTTTTATTTTATAGATTTTAATTCCCAAAGTCCTCTAGACCTCCCTCAATATGATCTTATTCCATTATCAACTATTAAAAGTGTCCCTTATTTTACTGGAGACCAAGATATAACCCCTTCTAAACACCTGATGGATATAGCCAACTTTTTCAATATTCATGATATCAGTGAGGAAAATGTAGCAATTATTTTATTATCCATCTCCTTGTAAGGTAAATCTTTAGACTAGTATAGAATCCTTACTAGTAATTTCATTACCAACTAGGATCAATTGGGAGATGCACTGTGTAAAAGGTTTAAAATACAAAAGTGACCATTTATCACTCTCATAATAATTAACCATAATAAAAATATCCCCTCATGAGGTCATGTAAGACTTGAACACAAGGTTCTAAAATATTGGGTACAAAATCCTAGTATCTATTAGGCCTACTCCTAACTTTGCCTTCCTATAGTATTTGAAATCCCTTAATAGTGACATTTTAGTAATGATCTAGTCTATGGGAGGGAATAAATTTCCAAATGCATATCAGGTGGTAATCAAGGAAAAAAATTATCTAGTCCAAGATGGTAAGCTAACACCTAAAACACCAATGCCTTTATTCCTTGAGATCATACCACCCCCTATTTATATTCTTCCCATTGATTTCATTCCTCCTATGCCTAATTTTTTTTAATACCCTCATCCACACATGAAAAGTCTTCCACTAGTCAATTTAGTGATTCCTAAGAACACAAGAACTTTCAAGAGCTTTAGAACATGTTTTAGTCCTTGGGAAATGAGCTAGTGAATGTTAAGAAGTATAAATATTTCAATTTGCCTTATCAAGCCTCATATCAACCTCATCAACAATATTATCAAGAAAATATGCCACCCTAAAAATTAAAATTCTAAAGCCAAGCCAAGGTATAAATGAAGGGCAAGGGTAGCCTAGTTACAGTAGACAAAGCAACTATAATCTAAATTTTGTAAGTACTTCCAATACTTTAGTCCTAGTTTAAAATAATATTTGTCAATAAGATGAGCGTACCATGCCTTGTAATAAATCTTTATGGGTAATCCATTATCCCAAACACTAAATTTAATAAATATTTTAATGATCATTAGAAATAAGCAACCAATTATGGGTATAATCAAGCTCTTATGGCTCAAAACAAAGAGGTAACCATGATGATAAAACCATAAGAGCCTCAAAAAGGCCAAATCCATGATCAAGAACTAAGCCATTTGGGTGATATAATGGTGAATTATGATAAATAAGAGTGTTATGTACTCAATCAATATGCTACTTCTAGCCAAACATACATTCCAGTGGTAGCAGATATAAGGTTTAAAAGAAGGAACATGGATGGTAATCAAGAAGTATTTAAGGAGCCTCATACCATGACTCCTTCAATATCAAAGCCAAATCAACCTGATATTATTCCAAAGGTTCCAATATATCCAAGGAATCAAAATCAAGGGAATGTCTTTATTCCCCAAAAATCACAAACTCAAGGTGTAGTTATGGTTTCCAAAGCACAACCAAAGGTTGGTGGTGTACCCATCAACATTGTGGAACAAATGAAAAATTCCAATTTGAGTGTGTTAATGTGTGACATTCTCTCCATGCCTAGATATATAGACATACTCCAAGAAGAGTTTTCAATAATCAAATTTTCTAAGAAATAACCAAGCAAAGAGAATGTGGTTCTCACCAATGCAACCAAAGGACCAAATGAAGGCCAATTAAGTAAGGTGGTTAAACCTCTTCCCTTATAAATTTCAATAATAATTGGTGACTCTTTAGTTCATAATTTCTTAGTAGATATTTAGGCTAGCACCTTAGTAATGCCAAAGTCTATATCAGACTAGCTTGGTCTAACATATGAGCCTCAGTCTAAGGGAGCATTGTAGTTAGATGGATCTTCCTCAAAGACATTTAGTATCATCAAAGATCATAATTTGACCCTGTATGCTTATCCTAGTGTCTCAATAATTCAATATGTATTGATACTTTATGTTCCTCCTCATTTTCATTATGCTTATCTAGATAATTCACAACAAATATTGGAGATTATCTTATAGCTAATTTTTCATACATAGCATTCAAAACAAGATATGGAACCAAGGTATATATTAAGTTTTATCCTATTACACAATTCCACATAGATAATTATGGGATAGACAACATAATCCTCAATTTCACCATTCTTGATAAGGATAAACATATGGTTGGTCAAGAACTAAGCACTCACCCAGAGGAGATACTAGATATGTTCTTAGATGAACTGTGGATTGACAATCATTTGGTTGATCCCTTGGAATGAGTTGAAGAGAGGGACATGGGTTTATAATACTTACATGAAGATAATAAGTCCATTGCATCCCTCATTGGACCTCAAGAGGATCCCAGTGGCTTATAGAAATTTTCTTTCATGGTTAAAGAGCAAACATGGAGTGGGTTCAAGTGTAATTCTAGTATCCCCTTCTAATGTCAAGTATCTCTCTTATTATAGGTTTCAATTTAGTTTCTCTTGTAATGAAATAGAATATAAGGGTCTTATCCATGGCCTTAAATGAGATAATAAGAGAGGGATTAAGTAGTTTCAAGTTTATGGAGACAATGAGATGATAATGCACTAGGTTAGAGGCTAAAATATCACCAAGAACCCCTTAATTAAGTCATACAAACATAGATTATGGGACCTAATTGAAGATATTGAGGCCTTTAGCATCTAAGCACTACTAAGGAGAAAAATGGACATGATAATAGGTTGGAAGATGTAGGATCTCAATTTGATATCCTAACTTAGTTAAAAAAATACCAAGGTGCAACCACATGTCAAAGTGGTGGTAAAACCATTAGTGTTAGATAACGAAGCTCATTGGTAAGTTTTTAAGAATGACAAACAATTTTCCTATTTTTTTAGTAGGAAGCAAAGTTATCCTTTATAAACAAAGAATATTTTCAACATTAGTATGAGGATAAAACTATTTAACTAAGATCTAACAAGATTCCCAAAGGTTTGGTCAACCTTGAAGGTCTTCTCCATGAGGGAGATCATATGAGAAAAGACAAGGTAGTGATATCAACAAGTAAACAGAACTATTAAGTAGTCCTTATCTTTAAAGAAAATATCCTCAAGATTATAAAGGTAAGAAATAATATTTAAAGGCATGATTTAATATAACTTTTATAATAATATGTAGATATATTTCTTGGGAATATAATGACTTGAGAGGATTTGATCTCAAGCTAGCCCAACACACTATAATAATAGAGGCTAATGCCAAGCCTATCAAGTAGAAGTGGAGACTTATAGACCCTAAAATGAAGAGCTTATGAGGAAATAATTGACTAAATTAATTGAATCCAAGATCATCATTCCCATTAAGCACTCTTTATGGGTAGCCAATTTGGTGCTTATGAGGAAGAAGAGTGGGGAAATCAGATTTTGTGTTGACTTAAAGGATTTCAATAGGGTCTCTTTGAAATATCACTATCCTTTTCCATCCATGGAGAAAATTATTTATATAGTTATTGTTTTAGAACACTTCTCTCTTTTGCATGGGTATTCAGGATACAACCAGGTGTTGGTAAGAGAAGAAGATTAATATAAGACTACCTTCACCATAAAGTGGGGCACATATGCTTACCAAAAGATGAATTTTATATTTTTAAATTTAAGGGAAACTTTATAAATATCCATGGAAATTTATTTACAAGGGTTGCTAAATTAAATGGTACTAGTCTACTTGGATGACATCATAATTTTCTCCAAAAAATCTAGTGAGCACATAGACCATCTACGGTAGATTTTCCAAAGATGTAGAGAGTATGGGATCTCTTTAAATCAAAATAAATGCATGTTTTATATTCATGAATACAAACTCTTGGGTCACATTGTATCAAAATAAGGGTTATCTATTGAAACTAATAGAATAAGTGCCATCATAACCTTATCTTTACCCAAGCTTAAGAAAGGAATCCATAGCTTCCTTAGGAGGATAAACTTTATGAGAAGGTTTATACCTAGTTTTTCAAACCTATTCAAATGAATCACCACCATGATGAAGAAGAGCCAAGTGTTTGCTTGGTCAAATGAAGGTAAAGAAACATTTGAGTCCATCAAACAAGCCATTACCCAAGCACCCTTGCTCATGAATCTTGATTTCTTAGATGATTTAATATTATACACCTTTGACAATATTAAAAACATATCAGTTATGTTGATGTAGAAGAATGGTGAAGGACTTGAGTAGCAAATTGCCATTTTTAGTCAAGGGCTAGAGGGATATGACGTAAAATACACTTTTATTGAAAAGAAAGTTCTTTTAGTTTTGAGAATCCTAAAAAATTTTGGACCAATGATCATCTTATGGTGTCTCATCCCAGAGTGAGGGACTTTATCCAAAACAAGGATTCTAATGAGAAAAGATCTAGCTAGATTACCAAGGTCATGGAGTATGATGTGGAGATCAAAGTCACCAAGATGGTAAGAGGTTAAGGCTTGTGTGAACATATGGTGTATGACCTTCAAGAAGATAAAGAAATTATTTTGGTGACATAAGATAACTCACAAGGAGATGTACCTCCACTTCATAAAAGCTATCTCCAAGACATGACACATTTCTTAATGATAGGGTAATGCCCTAAAGGTTTGGATAGAGCAAAAATAAGCTATTTAAAGATTTAGTCCATACCTTATGCATTAGTTGATGGTCTTATTTTTATAAAAGACCTCAATATGGTACTTATTAGGTGTATTTATTGTAATCAAGTGACAAATCTCTTAGATCAATTTAATTATAGACCTACAAGAGGCCATTTTTATCCAAGAACAACAACAAAAAAATTAATGACTACTAGATATTATTGGCTTAGCCTATGCATGGGTTATAAAATTTTATAAGTGTGCTCTATTTATAGGTAAACAAAGATTAACAACTCTTCCACTCAACCAAATCTAGGTCAAACAACCCTTCATGCAATGGGTGTTGAAATTCATAGGAATGATCAATCCACCTTAAAGTGTAGGGAATAAATGGGTGCTCACTAAAACTAACTAATTCACCAGGTGGGTAGAAGCAATTGCCTTTAAAAAATCTAATGAGTTAGTAGTATTGGACTTATATGATAACATAGTAACTAGGGTTGGTGTCCTAGCTACTATAACTTTAGATAATGCATTAGTATTTATTGGTATGAAGACAAGTGAATGAGAACTTAAACTAGGAATCTAACTCAATACATCTTCAAAGTACTACCCATAAGGTAATGGATTGGAAGAGTCCACAAACAAGAACTTGCTAAGGATTATCAAGAGGACTATGGAGGAAAATTAGAAAACATGGCATAAAAACCTAAGGACAACCTCATAGGAAGATAGAGTGACTCCAAAAGCTACCATTTCAAATATTCCATATGTCCTTATATATGGAAGGGAAGCCAAATTATGAATTTATCTTGAACTGTATGTATTAGATTTAGCCCATCAACTTGAGTTGATGGAGAGTGAGTTTATGAATGTGAGGATGATAGAGTTCATGGAGCTTGAAAAAATTAGGGACCTTGTAATGAAGACATTAGATTCACACAAGGATCAGGTCCAAAAGGCTTTTGATAAGAGATCCATAATAACAGACTTCAAGGAAGGGGACCTAGTCCTCAAATGAGACTCAAATAAGGGTAATCTAAGAAACCATACCAAATTTGATAGATTATAGAGTTAATCTTATTTGATCCATTGATGCAAAGAACATAATGATTTTTAGCTTGCCTAATTAGATGGAGAGGTATTATCCATCAAAATTAATGAAATTCATTTAAAGCATTGTTATTAGAAGAGTTTTGTATCTATTATATGATATTATTACATATTTGAGTAGTTTTCTATGTTTTCCTCTAAATGTCTTGTGTAAATTTCTTTCAGTTGTGTGTTTCTCTTTCAATAAGTTCCTTGGGCACTTTTGTTGTTGTTTTGTTTCTTTTTTGGACCTTTTTGTTTCATGAGGAAGACTTATAAAAAGGGTCAACCTTGTATTAGTTTCATGATAGATGAGAGATAAAACTTTAGACTAAAAAATACCAATGGATTAGTTTAAGGCCACTATTATTTTCATATCAAGTATGCAACCCTAGGATGTCACAAAAAATATTAGCTAATTTTGGCCCATACACAAAACTTCTCCTAGGTAAATCAAATTTTTGAAGTTCTAGGATAAAGTATTAGGCTAAACAGAGTTCCTAATTGAGTGGGTGACCAAATAATGGATAGTAACATCAAATGTTGCTTAAAAATCTTTTGAAACACTTCAAGCAAGCTTGAAGTGTGTTTTATTTATCTTTGATAAGTAGGTCTTGAAATAGGTCTAAGGTTGTAGGGTAAAAAAGACCAACAATTTCTTAGGATGTTTCAAGTATTCAAGGCCATAAATCTGGTTGCACATAGCCTTAGAAGTTCATTGGAGCCTTTTAAAGAGACAAATGTTTCTTGCACAAATCCATAAGAACTAGACCATCATAATAATGTCATTCAAAATGGATAAATCAACTTGATTTTACATTTAATAAATGTTCTTGTGGAATCTTCTCAGGTCAAAATACCATATAGACATGATGATTTTGGTACCATAAACATCCTCTACAAATTTCATGTCTTAATGAGTTATCTATCTCAATATATAAAGCTTCAAAGTTAGAATTACATAATGAAACATTCATGGAGACGTCAAATTTGGGCATCATGAAATAGATGTTTAAATTAAAATGTTACTAGGTTAAACATGGAGCTAACAAGTGTCCAAGTATTGGGAGATAAGATCAAATATAATTATGATCAGTGATTTGATAGATGTTAGTTGGCCCTGAAGTTCCAATGGCATGTATTTGATCATGCATAAAAAATAAAAGATGAGCATCAAGTCAAAATGTTAGCATGAATGTGTAAGTGACAATTGGCATGATCTTGCAAGCTCCTTATAGATATAATTGTGTGTGGTGACTGATAAGGTCAGTGGGTCCAAGTAGATCAATGGTGCACATGAAATGGTATAAAGCAGATCTAACAGTGAGTAATGAGTCAACAAGTCAATAAATCTCAAATATAAATGAGAATTTACCAAGTGTCTCAAGCACATTAAATTGGTATAAAATCTATGGATCACATTTATTTATATATATCAAGATCTATGGTATATGAGAATTCAAAGAGCTAGCAACATCATGAAGAATGAATGTGGAGATGATAGTTGGCATAATGTGAGAATCCTAGATCAAGATCAATGATAAATATGAAGGTCAAAGGAGTTATAATATTGAAATCCTAGATTAAGATTAATGACTAAAATATGAAGGTCAAAGTTATGAGGCTTTGAATGGAAGTTGAAATGTGATTCGAGTTTAACTAGAATAGATATTATAGGATCAAACATCATCATTAAAGCTTAACAAGGATGGAATAGGTATTTTAGGGCCTAATATAGAAATCAAAGAAGGAATAAAATTTGTTTAAGTAAGACTAAACATCTATGGATCTCATCGATATGCTATCTATATGAAAACCAATAATTTGGATTAGTTTTCAAATCTATAGTAAAGATCTATATTCAAGTTAGAGTAGGGGTAGATGTGTAATCATGGAGAAGTGTCTCATCTATTGTAATGGATATATTCTTAATAAAATAAGTACTTTCAACTACTAAAATAGGATTTAGGCATGGCTCTATTAAATTCACATATATAAGGACCTTGCCCTCATAATGAAGCAAGTAGAGATGGTATAGAGTCCCAAGATGGAGATCTAGTGGTCAAAGAAAGCTACTATGGAATTTAATATATTTTCAATATGCCTAAGGGTTTTATTTCATAAGAAATATTATCACTCACCACCTTTGGTAACTATTGTATTCTAGTACATTTTTCTCAACCAATGAGAATATTTGGAGGCTATAGGGACAAATAAAAAGTTAACTTGTCAATAGAGACTTGTTATTGATTTGATCAAAATGGTGGTGGAGCATTCATCAAAAGGTGGTAGATAAATTAATGATTTATGTACTCATGCTCCTTCTTTCTCCCCTTCTCATATATTATCCATTATTTCTATTTTGGAAGGGCTCTCTCATTTTTTAGAAGAAAAGACTCTCTCACTTTTGATAAGAATTTCTCTCTCAATTTTGTAAGAGTAAAGACTCTCATTCGATAAGGCTAGACCCTGTTAAAACTTGTATGAAAAACTTCTTAAAGATAATAAATAATTTTTTTATCTATCTCTTGCTTTTGAACTACATTTAGTAAGCTTGTGCATGATGACATTGTGAAGGAGAATCTTCCATGCCCATTATCCTTCTTTCTTGAGTATTTTAGGGTGTTTTCTAGTTGATTATAGGTCTACATTGTTATTCTTTCTGCCTTTAATATAAGCTTGGTGTAAGTCTTGGAATTCCTTCTAGCTTCATTCATTGCTTCTTGAACCTAGTGTATGAAATACTTATGTAATTAAATAGATTTTAAGATTATGTGAACCTTGTATAACATTTTTAGCCAATGATTAATTTAAATATTCAATATTTCATTTCCATAATCTATTCATAACATCCAATAGTAGCCAAGAAGTTCAGTACAACTATAAAATTAACACTTATAAATGATAATATTTATACATGTTAATAATTAATCAAATAAATAAACACATTTGTTACCATTTTCCATACAAAGTCATCAGAGCATGGAGTTGAAGCTGATCAGAATGAACCCACCCAACCAAACCTATGAGCCCAACTATTAGTGGCCCTCACCATCCTAACCATAAATAAGATGGTGGTTGCAATAACTAGGAACATGAATGAATTCTAAGTATATCAATATCTAAACAAAATACATATTAAACAAAATGACACATGAAACATAATCAAATCATTCCAAGGTGAGACGGGAATAGTTAAACTATCTAAGTATAGATTAGGAGAGGGGATTATTAACTTAGGCCATAAAATGATATAAAATGGATTAATTCTAATCCATTATATATTGTTTTAAATTATCCTACTTAGAACCCCATCTAATATCATGACCATCCTTAACCATTCAAACCCACAATATATAATTTTAAATATTTATGTCTATTCCAAAAATGAAAATCCACACATTATAATAAGTAAGCTGGCTAGAATGAAACCAAATGAAATAATGACACAACTAAAACATTGTGTTAGCAAAAATTTCTATTACATTTTTTGCCTAAGTGATTAGTGCTTACTTCAGCAATCACGTTTTTGTTTAGCATTATATATTAGTATCAATTAGTCTAGTTAGTCATCAGTTTAGGAGTTATGTGGCATAATTGTTAATGATTTATGGTTTTGTTAACTAATTCCACTCTACATATATTTGCCTTAGTTGTTTAATAAAATACATTGAAGTTTTTTTCTTTGCATTTTTCATCATTGGTATTAGAGTAACATCATTAAGATGGAATTTTATATGTTTTATGAAGAGTAGTTGCAATCTGCATTGCCTCTAAATATGAAAGGAATAATCTTGAGTGAGTATATTCAATATTTTTTAGCATAGGCTAGATTTTTCTTTAGATATATAGTTCGTAGCAGACCTATAAGTCAAAGATAATTTAAGTATTCCCATTCTATGAAAGACAGTCTAGATTAGGTGAAATCTTGATTCAAATAATTTTATCTTCAGATAATCAAAATCCTTATGACTTGTATAATGTAATATCAGAGAAAATGTCACTATAGTAAAATAATTCATGTAATATAATCTTGACATCAAAGTAGTAGACACATTAGAAAAGCGAAGACACCAAGAGCTAATATAGCCATAGTGTTGAAGTTTTTAAAGGCACCATCATTTTTCATATACCTTAACACTGATAAGATGAGACATGTCATCTCAAATATCATGTATATATTGATAGAGATATCACCACATTTCCATCTTGGATTCCAGTTTGGTTGTTTAGATTTGGTTATGACATATCAATGATGTCTAACTTCCATGCAGTCTATTAAGGTATTTAGGTGTTCATGTATATTGTCAAAAATTCATTCATTCTAGTTAGGTATATTATACTCATGGTCAATGTCATAGAAGGATTGATGTAATTTTTAGTATAGGTTATTAAGTTTTAATTGTTTGAATATTAAATATTTATATAATATTTTATGTTAATTTCAAATATTAGTTTTGAGATAAGTTTGAAAAGTCATTTCAAAAGTGTTAAAATTGAGAGTTAGGAATTAAGAGTTTTCAATCGTAAATGTCATCAATAAAGTAAATTCATAAAATATAAATATTATTTTTGGTCCATTGTCCATAATTTTAAAAAAAATGTCAAAAATCTCTTATATAGATGTATATCAGGTGAACCCAATGTCCTAAGTTTTATGTGTCATTCGGAGAGTTTTATCCTCAAAAATGGCATGGAAGGGTTGATGTTCAAACCATATTTTTTGAGTAAAGTATCTTAATTTACTAGAGGTTGGAGGATACATAAAGGCTAGAGGACAACTAGCATCTTCTCATGAGTCACCTATGATGAGGTCGCACCAATTGCTATAGTGACAAATATTGGTGTGTTTATTTTAAGTTTTGAAGTGTGTTTTTCATTAAGCTACTGACCATTATTTTCTAGTTTATTACCTATTGAAAAATAATCTTCTGGGGAGAAAAAATAGTAAAGTACCACTTGGTTCTTGGAAAAGGTTTTGAGGTAATTCAAGAAACCACCAAAGTGTAGTAGAAACCTCCTATAACCCTCCAAGTTCATGGTCAACCTATAGTAAAAAACCATATGGGTTTATTGTAATCCTCATAATCTAAGAAAACACTAAAGGTGTTAGTAAAGAGAAGTGTTCCTATCCCTTTAAGGTTTTTGGTAATCTTACAAGGAAAAACTAAGGCGACACCAAGACCTTGAGGCCACAAGGATGACATGCCACCTCAAAAAATGAGCAGGCTAGGTGGAGAGTGTAAATATTTTTATAGTGTTTTTAATAAAGGGGGGACCACTATTAGGAAATATGATGTTTGTATAAACAATGTAATAAAGGTGGGAATGCTAGAAAAAAATTCTATTACATTGTTTAACTAAGTGATTAACACTTCATTCAATGATTAGGTTTTTGTTTAGAATTTTGTATTAGCATCGATTAGTTTGGTTAGTTGTTAGTTTAGGAGTTGTGTGGCATAATTTTTAATGATTTATAGTTTTGTTAACCAATTCCACTCTGTAAATATTTACTTAGTTTCTCAATAAAAGACATTGAAGCTTTCTGCTCTGCATTTTTCATCACATTACTCAATCCATAATTATTAATCCAACACAATGTAAAATAAATAGTCATGCCTCCATATGTCACAGGCCAGAGAACATAAAATGACTAAGTAGAATTCTAAATAATATAATCATATTATTATTATAACTTGTAGGCATAATTATGTAGTCATGTAACACAGTGAAATCCTAAAGCTTAAATCAAGCTCAACATAGTCAATATATTGACATAGACATGATTATAAAATTAATTCCTTTTAACCAAACCTATAACAAGTACAACCAAAATGATCAAAACCCAATAAATTTAAGACATCATCAATATAAATACCAAGTTCAAATTTAATGTTTATGGTGAAACACCAAAGTCCAAATGAATAACCCAAACATGATAAGGTTAACATAATCACATAAAACCTAAAGCCATATAGTGTATCTATAGACATATGTATATATATGGTTATGTATATGTGAGTGTTTGTGTATATATGTATATCTATGTGTGTGTGTGTGTCAATATAATTAAATGTCTATATAGTTTTATGAAAAAAACCTTAGCACAATTGACCATGACACAATTACTCATTAAAGAGAACTCAACCATTGAATCCAAATGAACTATGATCATACAAAAGAGACAAGGTTATATTTTATTCAAACAAAAACTCAACAATATAATAATTCATAACTTATATAACCTAGAATCCAAAAATAAAGGTCACGACTTACCCAATAGTTAAATGAAAATAACATAGCCTTTTTCTGATAAAAAGGTTTATGAATGGGTAGTGATCAAATTAAATGATACATCAAGTTCAACATAGAATATAATAATAAATACCAATATCTCAAAGGATATATGTAAACATAACTCAGATTCGACATAAACACAACATGACAAAAAAACAAGTAACAATATAATCAAAACCTAATAATAATGCCCAAACTTGAATTATCCATAAATTTCCAATTGAAAAATGAACAATTTTACCATAATGAAAATATCCCAGGGAGATTTAATAATATAATCTATAAAACTCATTTGGCCTTTAAGTCACAAAACATAAAAATGGGTTCATCCAAATGGAAACATCAACCAAATGAACTCAAGGACAAATAGAATGACTAACATCTTTTCTCAAAAGAACACAGTCAAAACTTAAAAGAGTGTGGATATCATTATTAATAGATATAGACATTTTAGAGATAGACATAGCCATTATAAATTGACACAATCATTATAAAAGAAAATTAGATAATAATGCCATTGATTCAATGCATTTACCTTTATATAGAAAATGTAACATTATTTAAACAATCATGGTTACCCTTTAAAAAATATCATAGTCATAAAAAAGGAACACCCAGTCAATATATCTAAATATACAAAGCTTTTCAACCTTTATAATGTTCAGCCATTATAAGTAAAATACAATCATATTTTACAACATGTAGGCAACAAATAAAACATTTTCCACTTCTATGCATGAGAACATAGTCCAATAAACAATAAGATAAATACATGTAGATAAGGGTTCAAACCAGGCACTATATATATATATATATATATATATATATATATATATATATATATATTCTATATACATTTATTGTAAGTTTATATTCAATGAAAAATATCAATATATCACTGTAAGGGGTCTTGCACATGAACCTAAGAGTTTAAAGACTCTCAACTACATAATCAACCTCTAAATCCTGTATTTCCATTTAAAATAGTTAACCAAAATTGAATGAGAAAAACCAAATGACTTACACAAATATGTGTAAAATCCCAAATCTCAAAAGATAAGAACCTCTATTTCTTCACCAAGTACTATAATATAATTTCCCAATCATCAAGCTTGTCATTAAAATTGGACAAGATTTCTTACTGTTTACTCCCCATAATATCCATCTTCTTACCACTTCTTCACATTGTCCCAACTTCCCATTATTTTCATCTACTCTCGCATACCCCTAATGAATTCATATTCAATTCTAAGAGGAGAGAGAAATACCTCTAGATCCCAAGGTAATCCCTACCAACCTTTCCATTAATGGCAAGTCTAGAAGGCTTGGTGATTAAGCAACCCACCACCACTATAAAAGAGGATTAGCGATAAACAAAATAGATTAAACATAAAATTATTGATTAACATTGAAACCTTTACCAAAATGACACCTACGTCATTAAATGAGGTTAAAATATTCCCTCATAAGCTATTGACCTAACTCAATGTAATAATAAAATAACATCAATGAATTAAACCAAGTTTAATTCAAGCCACAACTATACTTAGTCATTAAAATATCATGCCATCACCTTATTAAATAGTGCTAGGTTAAAGGGGTTAGGGTAATAACAAAGGGTGACAAGGGTTCCCAAGGTGGGGTGTTAGGTCTAAGTGAATTCAGTTAGGTTTAGGTTCAAAACTGAATAGGTCACTAGGTTTAATGATAATAGGGAAGATTTGAACACCCATAAGAATAAAATATGGAGCTCTATATACATTAAAGCCTATGGATGAGAAAACATTTAAGAAAAAATAATGAAAAATAAAAATAAATAATGACTAATATCGATATCATAAAAGTACAATAATAATACCCAACATAAGGACCACAACTAGTAAATATAACAACTAAATCAAAGTGTCCAAAGGATAAATCAAAAATCAAGTATACCTATCGTACATGTCAAAATTCATTAGTTCTAAGAATATAGCCTTCATCACCTACCTACCTCATAGACAAAACTTGTAACCATCAAAAATGACATCAATCGCATTATGTCATTAATCACTAATCAATATATATTTCTAAAATCATCTTGAACAATAATAAGTACATAAAATAATTAATCGTAGAATTAAGTATGCAACCAATACTATTGTAGTAAGTACCATGGATAATTCAGTTAAACAATAGCTAATAAACAATCTAACAATCCTAATTTTAATATCATAACATTAATATATATATATATATAGTGAAAATATGGGATTGTAACATATTTTTACACACATGACACCTCGTCAATATCCTTGGCCACCTTAGAGACATCATTGAAAACACCTCAACAAACCTATCTCTCATGGTTATGGATGTATGCATGTGTGAATGAGAGAATATTTTAACATATGTATTGATTAGATGTGTAGTGGGCCATACACACATCCTATTTCTACACTTTGATAAACAATCCCAAGAATTTTTTTGGGTTATTTCATTTGGTATCAGAGGTATGTTCCGACTCTTGGGAACTCTAGGACATGGAAATTTTGTTATGATGGCACTAATGAATAATTCCATTTAGACATAATTGTAAAATGTCATGAAAGGGCACTTAGTCTCTTGGGATGAATAAGACAATGTTATTTTATAAAAACTAGTATGCTATAAGTTCCATTCATTATTGAAAGTAATGCTTGTAGGAAATTAGAATTTTTGTGATGGCCATTACTATCTCCCTTAGCCTTGGTTGGGTTGACCCTTCCAAAATTTGATTGCATAAGGACAAGCCTCACCTATCAAGCATTGACTTGTATGGATGATTTAATGAGAGATAAGTGATAAAGGTTTCATTCTTAGAATTAGGGGGAATAATGCCTTATATCTATTATTGGTTTGTATGGACAAGCCATCATTAGATGCTTAGAACATTATGACCTAGGGAAGACTAGAGGTTCAACTCAAACTTAGAAAGCCAAATAGGGTGTGAGAAACTATTTTACTATAGTAAGTAAATAGAGATTGATCTCTCCACTTTTATAGGAATTATCTTGAGCCATTAAGAACTATAAAGAATAAATGGTTGTGAAAAATGTTGTTGGTCCTCTAGATAAGATTTCTATAATTTCATGTTTAGTGAACTGAATATTGTAATTAAATTACTGAAATTATAGAACTAGTATGACACTTTTTAGATGAATGGCTATAAGTGTCATAAAAAAATGTCTCCATAGGTTTAGGTTGATTACAATTAAGAAAACATATTCCAAGGCAAGTCTACCTTTTAGATACATGATAGTAGGCCTTCGTAAAGGTAACAAAAATATACTACATGTAAATAATTGTTATGATAGCATGTGTGTGTGTGTGTGTGTGTGTGTGTGTGTGTGTGTGTGTGTGTGTGTGTGTGTGTGTGTGTGTGTGTGTGTGTGTGTGTGTGTGTGTGTGTGTGTGTGTGTGTGTGTGTGTGTGTGTGTGTGTGTGTATTTCAAGGGCTGATCTTTACCACATTTTATAAAATTTAATAAAATTTATTGTGATCAAATAGAAAATTTCATGCAGTTGTATTTTTGTATGATAGGTAGGAAAAAAATATAAATTTTTACTTGGCTTATGTGTCATTATACGTGGCTAGTGGTTGGGGAACACTATTTTGTCATAAGTAGTGGACTTATAAGAAAAAAATGGGAAGGTTTTGTTGGCTAAAATGCAAACATGGTTGGCTAATTATAACCATTATGTAATATGAAAGTGAATAAGCATTATGTACTATAATATGGAGGTGATGGAAAATCCATGCATTTCAACCGAATTAATAATTGAAATAAGTTTATGGGTACTCTATGTCATCAAGTGGACTGATGAGAGTTTGGGACTTTTATGCATGACTAGTAAATATATTATGTAAAAACACCATCAGAGTAAACACCTAAATCAGAATGTGTGCCCTATCTTATGTGGTTCTTTCATATATGAAATATGGTATATGTTATGTAAACCCTTCATGACACATGAATGTAATCAACCATGTGAACCTTATAATGCTCCATGTTTTTCCACATTATTGTATGAGTATTTTGTATACATGTCATGAATAAGTGTGACCTTGTATTTTTAACATATTAATATGTAATAATGTAGTCATAAAATAGTTTTGATGTAACTTATCGTTTTAGAATTAACCCCTATTAATTGAAATTTTCCAGGGTATAGTGATTGTACTATGTGGCATGACCCCACATTATTGCTCTAGTAATGAAAATTAATGCCAATACAAGGTTAAGGGTGAATAAATATTATATCCATGATTATTAGACCATGTACAAGCTAAGGAGTGGAGTCTCTCATAGGTGTACATAAAGTAGCCACCTGAATCATTCGAATTGCGCACTATGAGAGCCATAAGTTAGATATGAGATCCTCATGTATAATGGTCACCTTATGAATTGAGTGTTGCTTTAATAACCTCTTATATGTTCTTTTAAAATAATTATTGTGAAATTTACTTGATGTAGTCTTGTGAAACACTGATCAGTCTTAAAATTTTGACTTTTATGTAAAAACAAGGTTAAACTTGTTGAATTATAGGCACATGTTATCTTGTTAAATCAAGTACGATATGCATGAAGTAATGGTTGATTTACCTAAAAATAATGTTATAGAATGAATATTATAATATAAGGTGTGTGTTGGTTGGTAAGTGAAAAAATGCTATGAACAAGGTATAATTTTGTGTATACCTGAAATCAATATTTTGAAATGAATATTTCTAATTTGTTTAAGTCATGATTGAAATGTCTATTGATTTTATCCTCATAAGGAGAAATGTAAAGTCCTAATAAGGTAGATTTGAAGTATGAAATACTTATAAATATTTCCAAGAAGTAAATTAAAAATAATTGTGGGATTGTAATCCCTTGAATCATCATGTGACTCATAAAATTTATAAAGAGCACGCTAAAAACCTTGAGGTTACATGTGGATGTCAGGTATGGCTTCTTCAATGTTTAGTGAAGTTGGTGTAGGATGCTCCACTAACCCAAAAATGATGACTTATTGGAAGAAAAGTTACCATATAATTATGGATCTCTATCCTTCTTGACATTTTATGATGAATGTTATCAAGATAATGTGAAAGCACAATGTGTGTTATAGAAACCATAGTGGCATAATTGTTGTTGATTTCATTATGGGATGAATGATAAAAATTTATGTATGAAGATTAACTAAAAGTAATGGAAATAATAGATAAGAATATGATTATTATATTTTTTATAGGGTATATTTAAAGATCCCATATCTGAAACCCCCTTAGTTTCATTTAGGCGAATCTGATTCATAGCCTTGGAAAATCTATAGTGTCTATTTTTTTTTTAGGGTTTCTACACAACCATTTGGTTACACCAAAGACATCCACCAAAATGATCTACCAAGTGAATATTTTGAATACCTATGTTGAATGGCTCTATCTAACATCTCCATCAAATGACTTTTCCAAATGGCTCTAACGAATGACTCTACCTTGTTTGATAATGGGCATAGGCATGTATTATATGTGTGTGTGTGTGTGTGTGTGTGTATGTGTGTGTGTGTGTTGAATTAAACTATATTATAAGAAAATGTTGTAAATATTTGGTGAGATGACCCCAAAACTATTTTATATCCATAAAATTTAGGTGATCTGGTCCCATCTATTGACCCTAAAAATTTACCAAACCCAAAATCCAAAAATTGGAATATTCATGAATTAACTAAATATTCACCACTAAATGTAACCTAGTTTTTTAGTGTCTTGTGTTAAATGTAATAAATCTATACATACTATAACTTAAAAAATGTGGTGGCAAAATAACACTAAAAATCTAGATTTTTTGTTGACAATTTGATTGGAATTGGGTTTTTAGTAACTATTGTTATAAAGTTATAGGTTTTGTGATAATATCTCCTCATAATAAAATAATGTATTTATATGAAAACTATTTTATTATCAAAATTATGATCTTGAATTCATATTTAAACTATTTTTTGAATGTTTTTCTTGTATGAACTAGCAATTATAAACTATGACTTGAAAGGTATTAAAATCTCTTTTATTAGTAAATATTGAAGTGAATTTGATCACTACATCCTAGATTGCATACTTATATAGGAATTATTTAATTACATAAATACATAGGTTGATGGAAATCAGGCAAAATTCATAAAAACTACATTAAAAATAGTAGCTTATTGAAAGATGTTTCCAAGGTAAGATCAGGTTTGAGCTGGAAAACTTATTGAAAAAAGTGTTAATGATTTTTTGTTTGAAAATAATAGCCTTTTGAGTATATATATATATATATATATATATATATATATATATATATATATATTATTTTGAATATTGTAGAATATTATGACTAAAAAGCTATGTATAGTACCCATTTTGCTTGCCTTAGACTTACAAAAGTACAACCAACCCAAAAAGACAATTTCATGGTTTGGTTAAATGAAGAACATGGCTATCCCAAGGGTAGTATGTAGAATATAAATAAGTCAATCTTGTATATTTTCACTATAGGAGTTTAGTACATCTACTTGATATACCAAAAAGGTAAGTATAAGTAAAGATCCCTTGTTTTGAATGATATATTATGAAAGTATGTAGTAGGCATGATATTTTTGTTTTGATAATAACTAATAGAATTTACAATTTGTTTAATTTAATTCTAGAGTATTATATATTGGTTTCTTATAGTGTGTAAACATTTTATGAAAAGAGTGATAAAGTTTATTTTCAATGTAGCATTATTCATAATTATTATTTAGTTTTCAAGATGATTTCAATTAAATGAGGGCAAGATGTTATAAAACCACCAATTGGCACATTTCTATAAAGTTTAGATATAATAAAACATCATGTTTTCTTAGGTTTTGATTGGTATTTTGACTGATTATCACATATGTTATTATGATTGTGGATATGATGTTTCGGTACTTTATTAGTAGTTATGATTCAGATCACTATTATTGATATGAATGATTATGTTGATTCAGTTCTAGCATGATTTTATTCTATTTAGTTCTAAATTAATTATTATTGATATTATGACTTGGGAAAATACTACTTATGTATTGTTTTAGTGGATGCAAGAACTTGGACAATGAGCTAGGCTCAATGGGCACTTTGGAAAGAGAGTAAACATAAAAATGCGATTAAATTCTATTTAGATGTGACTCTGATAGGTAAAATAATTGAAATAGGGATCATGTATCCACTATTTAGTTGCATACTTTTCTTGTCATTATTAGTTTATCTCGATTATTTCTCTTTTGATCTTGTGTGTCATTCATCTTGGTTATGACATCTTTATTATTATCATTTTTTCATCAAACCTATTGGCTATCCTCTTCACCATCCCATTCCTATGTCTTACATTTATATATGTCATCTTCATGAATCTCAATCTCTTCATACTTTTAGGATAGCATTGAATGACTTAGATGACAATCCAAGATCACAAGTGAATGGCATTGACTGTGACACTTTATTTTAAAAGTTATCTATATATATACATACATATATCTATGTACATGTGTGTGTGTGTGTGTGTGTGTGTGTGTGTGTGTGTGTGTGTGTGAGAGAGAGAGAGAGAGAGTGTGTGTGTGTGTGAGTGAGTGAGTGAGTGAGTGTGTGTGTGTGTGTGTGTGTGTGTGTGTGTGTGTGTGTGTGTGTGTGTGTGTGTGTGTGTGTGTGTGTGTGTGTGTGTGTGTGTGTGTGTGTGTGTGTGTGTGTGTGTGTGTGTGTAGGGATTAGTCTGTATAAAATATTTTTACTTAAGTGGTTTGTGTGTGTGTGTATATATGTATATGTACACACACACACACACACACACACACACACACACACACACACACACACACACACACACACACACACACACACACATTCAAGTGCCATGATTTTTTTGATAGTTAGAATACTAAAGTGATTTGTATGTGAATAATTAGAGATTAAAATATAAAATAACATAATTAAGATGCCAAGGAGGAGGTGACTTTGCAATATATATGTTTTTATTTCATTTTTTTCCATTATGAAGAGATTAGATTTTTCATAGGAACCAATAAGGGGTTTTGGGACTTGGAATACGTGGGATGGTGATGGATAAAGGAGGAGAGATAGTTGGGATTGGGAGATAAGGGAGAAAATGAGAAAGAGGGGGATGTGTGGATGATAATAACATAGGGGTGATGGAGAGAAAAGAGAAAATAAGAAAGAGGGGGACGGGTGGAGGAGAAGAAGAGAGGGGTGATGAAGGAAGGAAGAAGAGAACATACAAGGGGATGGGAGATGAGGAATAAGGAAGAAAAAGAGAGAGAATGGTGATGGAGGGGTGTTAAATAATATGGGTTGCATTTAAAATTTAATGTTAACCCAAACCAAATGCTGCCTTTGTTAGTAACTAGTATACGGAACTGGTGGGGAATCATTGTAATGAATTATTTTTTAGTATGTAATGCTTTTATAAATTTTCATCCAAATATGTGTCAATTTTATGGTATATTGGCTTTAAATTAAATGCCTCATTAAATATATCATTTAATTGATTTAATTAATTAGAATTGAAGTAAACATCCTTGTATAACCCTTATTATTGTTTGTATGTTGGATTCCATATCATGCTTTGTTTAAGCAATCATTTAATAGATTCATTAACTTGGAAACCCATCACTACTCTTGTTACTTGATTTATGGTTAATTTAATGTCCATGATGGTTGCATGTGTCCTTTACCTCTTGTTTTAATTTTAAATCATTTCAATGTTATCAAAATCATATTAATGATTTATTCTCATTATAAATCATATGTGATTGTTAAAAATATCCCATTAGTTTCATTGGACCATTTTGTCGATTATGAGCATGATTTTTTGAAACTTAATAAATTAAATCAGCCCTGATTTGTTTCTATAATTTCACCTAAATTCTAAGAGGATATCTTGAGTTGTTGGTATCCCTATGAGTTGATTAATATTCTTTTGTGTCCATTGGGCCGTGATTGTTGTAAATGTTTGCTTACTCTATTTCTTTTGTGTGAATCATTTAGTGGCTTAGGATATATCCCTTTTGAACCATTAACCTTCTTGCTTACTCTAATATCAAATCCATAATTAAATTGATAGATGGGGTGGTTAGGTCCATTATATGGTTGGGTTCATTGAACAACATGTATGGGTTTGCCCTCCTAATGGTATATGTACTTCTCTCTTGGATTCATTTGTTAAAGGTAATTTTTATAATATTTTGAAAATTATAATTATTCTCACAGTTGTACTTGAACAAGTTAATATTTTTCTTTGAAGTGAAATAATTTTATTTAGATGTTCTAAAATAATGCATTTTTTTCTTTCTTGAATAATACAATGGGTTGCATTTTATCATGTGATTATACACTCTTTTAGAATATTCATAATGTTATACATGCATCTTATATAGGACATTTATTTTACTAAATCATTATTTTCATACTAGAATTATTTGAATTAGTTCATAGTTGGTTGGCATTGTTAAATTATTTTCCTTACAAACATGCATCAAGAGATCTATAAAAATGTGTTGGTTTTAGGAGATAAACACCTAAAACCAAGTTACATGTTTATCTTATTATTTTGTGTGGAAAGGAAATTTATATACATTCATGTTAAGAGGATTTTACACGTAGATGTTAAATTTTACACCACTTGATAGCATGTTAAGTGTACATGATTAAATTTAAAAGATTGTGAAATAGAAAGTGGGGTTGTTTTTTCCAATATGCATTTCATTTTAGTAAAATTTAATGGTTGTAACTTTTCACCACCTATAGACATGTTAGATTATTTATTTCATTCTAATGAGTACATGAACAAGGATGTATATTTATATAGTGGTTTTCCTAAATT
>JARHVA010007521.1:135000-192500 GCA_037957365.1 Torreya grandis
TAACTAGTATTTACAACAAGTTTCTTATTAGGAATATGTTAATTCTAATATTAATGAAATTATCATTTAATAGCTATAACATATTAATGGATTTCAAAAGTTTCCTAAGTGTGTAGGTTTTTAAAATTTATACCAAGTATAATTACATTTGGTTTATTTTTCTTCATCACTTTATAAGTCTATCTATCCAAGGTTATTTTACACTTAGATCTTCTAAAAATTAGTGCCACATGGTGACAACTCACTAAACCATGGCCATTCAAACACTTATAAACTTCTAATATAATTATATGAGAGAGGATCACTGGGATCATGACACATGTCATAATCCCACTCACCTAATGACTGACAAGGTCAATATTTGAATATATGAAAGTTTTGATCAAGTGTAGTGACATCCATCCATGTGTCACAATAATGCATGCCTATGACCATAAAAGTACTACGGAAAGTTTTAAGTCTTTAGTGAAATTTGAGTGTTGGGATGATCAAAAGTGTCATCATATCTCTCACTTATATCCTAAAAAAATATGAAGGATTCTGTGATATTTTTAGGGAAAGTAAGATCACAAGATTTTGCCAAGTGTCATAATCTTGTAGACCCAAAATACTAAAAGGTAAATAGAAAGATAAAAAGAGATTAAGAGGTAACAGGGTGGAAAATTTTCTCCTATATCCCTAAAATGACATGATGTCTAGTTAATAGAGAGGTAATACTTCTAAATGAAGCAGGAGGATCAAAAGTTTAAAGAAGTGATAAAACACTTGGGGAAAAATAAGAAGAAGCCACTTGACAGTGAGGTTCACAAAAGGTAACACTTCGCCAACCAAATTAAAAATATGAAAATGTGAAGGAGGAAAAGGTTCATTGATGCCATTAATCCACAAAAAATGTCTAAATAAATGTATTCAATTTAGTAGAGCTAACAAATCTAAGAGGAAATATATGTAATCTACCAAGTCAATTACAATTACATTATCATTGAATTAATAGTTATAAATGTAAATTCAAAATCTTGATTAAACAAAACCCACAATTATAGATAGCTATAGTTTAAGTTCATAACCATAAATTCCACTTTACAAATTCCAAATGACCCCTCTCAATATATCATTATAGGGTTCAAAGAGTACACTAATGCAATGTTTGATGAATTTGATCTCAATCATGAATTCAAACATTACTCAGATGTATGGGAGGAGTTTGAGGTGGTATAGCCTTGTGGCCTTTAGGAGAAAATATCAAAATTTAAGAGATGATACAAAAAAAAAACCTAGTAGAAATTTAATCAATGTGCCTACATGACACAATGGTAAAACCTGAGGTAATGCCATGCATTGACCTAATCTATGTTTTATTTTCAAATGGAAAAAATAATGGAAAATTTATACCTTTATATCAATGCAACACACTCATGGCCTATGTTAGTGGGCATGTTGTTTATAATCACAACCAAATACCTAACCCTAAATCACCCTATAACCAAGCCCTAGATAACCAATGGATGTCTATAAATAATATAACCATAATCTATAGGAATGGGTAAGCCACCCAACCACCTTCAAAGTTAAGGGGTTCATCTTTGCTATTCCAATTATAATTTTTAGGTTAGGAATCAAAATTTACATGGCCTTGTTAAATAAAATTTATAGTTTCAAAAGCATAACCTACATCAATGAATTTTGGATTCCCCTACTAAAAAATATCCTCACATCTACCAAGATCATTGCCATAAGATAAATCACTAGTGATAATTTGATATAGCAATTTAGTAGCTCTTAAAATTGGTCAAATGGAAATTTCTATATGATGTCTTATTTAGTGGATGGTATAACTAGAATAGTTTACTCAACTTTTGAGTAACCCTAAGAACAATCCTTTGTGTATCCCAATAACTAAATTTGTGATGAATTTAATATCCTTCATGTCCATAACATAATAAAGAACATGACCAAGGTGACATAGACTTTCTATCCAATGGCATAACAATCCATTTATGGCAATAATATGCCTATATTATCTGATCATATAAGAAGAAATGTTGATAAAATTGGAGCTATTAGATTTATCTAGATTGCATAGTTATTATAATAGAGGGGACCAAAGGCCTTTCCATGTATCTCCCTTAGTTGGTGCCAAATAAGGTGGCATAACAAGTAGTTACATCTTAATTATTAGATTTTTTGTATGTTACACTAATAAATGCTAGATAGGGATAAATCCACCCAACTCCCATTACAATTGATTGAATTCAATACACCAAATGGGAACACTTTCACCTAGTCATCAGTATTAGGACATCCTATGATTTTAAGATGGTACCCTATAGGTAGTGGGATCTAATTTATAAAATTATGAACCACATTCCATGTTATTCATTAATAGAGTATGTTTATGTGTAATATCCACATTCCAAGTTATTCATGGATGCTTTGAATGACACATAGGTTCAAACAAGGATGAAAAAGTTAAATATTACCATGGTGGTGTCCAGACATAAAAAATACAATACAAATGCCACCAAGGAGGATAATCTAATAACTGAGAAAGATCACTAGACTTCAAAACACCATCTAGGACCCCTTTCATAGGATGAGATTCATGGATAAGAATAGGCTACTCAATCTAGTTAGGTGTCTATAATGGAAAAAAAGAAATCACCCAAGTTCTTCCTCAGCATCCCACCCTAGTGATCACCATTACATCAACCACATTAGTTTCCACTCCTCGTTCATATACCACTACATTGACTGATGCAAGTGTAGTTCAGTCTAGTGGACCTTTCTTGAGGTTATAATTTCTTCCACTCATTATGACACAATATGTAAGCATTTGATATTTATTCCCATATTTATGGTCTAGCCCCATCACCATCCTAATTCTAAACTAATTAAATACCTCCTACATCAATTTATTCATCCCATAGACTAATGTCCACTCCCCTAAGTTCTCTTCCATCAAACATGACTGCCCTCACATCATCACCACCCATTACCCCTTTAGATTCACATTCTACTACCTCCCCCCTTTCATGAATAGATTATACTCACATTGTACCTACTCTTGTGTAACAAGAGGAATATAAAGGCCCCTTTAGTTTCTCCTCAGGTCACATAAACAAAGGAAACCCAGGAGGAAAAATTAGGGGAGGAAAGGAATAAGGAGAAAGGTTAAAAAAAATAACCCTTGAAAATATTAGATAGTGATGAATAATGGTCCATTGAAGAGGAATGGGGAGATAAGATAAAAACACCATTGTTTTAGACTATTAGTGAGACCAGTAAATGAGATCCTGAATATGAATGGTTTTTATAAGAAGAAACTCAATTAAAAGACACTAAGGTTTAAAAGGATGGTTCAATCTAAAATTAACTATTGTAGGGTTCAAAGGAAGGAACCCAATCAAGAGACATTCATATTTTAAAGACTAATTTAGTCTGAACTAAACTACTACATATTCTATATGGAGATAAAGGATATGAATTATAATCTAAACCTATGAATTCAAAATAAGGGTACTCGGTGAGAATATTTCCAACATCGACACTACGTAGAACAACAATTTTGTCTTTAGTAACATCCCCCTCAATTAATAGTACACATGGGGTAAGTTCTCATGCTCCTCATTCCCCATATGATATTGAAACAACTACTATTATGTCTAGTTCTATGGTATCTTTTCCCCATATCATAGACTCTAAGACTACCTAGGTAACTACAATGTAATTTTTTAAAACCCAAACCTTAACCACTCTAACCAAGACTATAACAACCCCCATCCCACCTTTCATAAGATATATTGGGATTGCCTATACATATATAAAATATTATTTTTAAAAATTTATTATAACCCCTTCCACTTATTTAATATTTACTACTCCAAGTCCTCATCCCTTTAGGCATAATAAATAGGTACACTTTGAGAGTGTAGTCTCCTCCACCATTTTTGACTCCCCAATTACTCCTACCCAGTCATCCACCTAATTGGTCCTACCAATCACCTAGGCAACCCAAGTAGAATCTATCACTATTACATCAACAAAAGGGTCAGCTAAATGGAAACTAATAATAGACACAATGGCCCCTAATAAGGTCACTATATGGAGGGGAGTTATTCCCCATTTACCCCAATTAGGAACATCATATCCTAAATCCATGCTTTCTCTCGATAAGTCTCCATATTCCACCCCTAAAATATAGATAGATCCCTGACCACAACTAGTCACCTTGCATATCCTATAATGGATCCATAAGATGAAACAAGTAGAGGAAGTCAGACATGACTTGGTAATTATGGAGAAACTAATAGTCAAGTTTCATTTTGACAAATAAACTAATACTATGATGAATATCAAAAGGAGAACCATAATGGCTAAGGGATACAAGGTGAAAATAGAACAAAGAGAATATGTGTTTTCTTTGACTAAGAGAGTAATAACTCTCCCCTCTTACTTGGGTGGTCACAAAGAAGACCCCTATACCTTTATGGAATATATAGGGGGAGTAATAAAGGACATGTTTAGAGGCTATGATTAGGCTATAGAGGCCTTGTAAGAAATAAGTACTATACAACCTCTAAGATACCTCATAGGTAATATATAAGGAAAAAATTGAAATCTATATGATACCCTCCAATTGATAAGATATTCAAAGAGGGAGTCACAACCCAAATGGGGATATTTTTTCTCCATTGCATGAGACTTGAATAAGATGGAGGAAAAAGTCTTTTTTCTAAGCCACGCATCTGGGGACAAAACCCATAGTCACTTAAACCCAATAACTACTATGGATGCAACCTAGGCCCAAAAATATGTAGTAGCTATATGATATGTCTTCAAAATATAGTGGAACAAATTATCAACTATGAAGGGAAAGCCAATATAATTTTGGGAGACATGAGAATTATTGGCATAATCAACCCAAGTGGATAATTTTTCATTAGATCCATTTTTGAATACCTCCTCCAGATAAGAGGGGACAATTTTAAAGTGTAGGTCGAGTGCACAATATATAAGACCCATGATGACTTGTAGCAGTTGGTAAATTTTGATAGAAGTATGGTCCTTAGTTCAGAGACTCTCTTTATGGAATTTTGGGATAGATTTAAATCACATAAAATATTAATGGATAAACTCATTCATCCCTTAAGAATACCCTTATTGGACTTCAGTATAATTGATATAGTTTTTTAAGAGGTCCACACCCTTTAATCATAAATTCAAGTGAGTAAGTGAGCTTCACCAACTAATTACATTTAAACTATCTCTCAAATGGTAGGGCCAACCATAGATACAACTCTAGTTACCATTATAATGACTACAAGAACACAAGTGTCAATAATAAAACTATCTCTTGATAGGTAATTTCATTTTTAATTACATTGGTTATTTGTTATAGTTTGTCATTGTAATAATTTTTGTCTCTTTTGGATAATTATGACATCATAGATATGTGTGTTGTACATGAATCTTCATGAGTTATCTAAAAGGTGTAAATTTTTTTAACATGGATTGAGATATGGGGCATCCCCATCCCAAGCCTATATATACAGGTATCTCCCATATTATAAAGGGAGGATAAATTTTGATACTCAATACAGATAGATACCTTTTGGTTGTTCTAAAAAATTTATGTTGCATGACTCATTCTTTCTCTTTGATGTTTGTGTTATAGTGTTTATGTGTTTTGATCTGAATGGTAATGTAGTCTCTCTTGATATATGAAATAACATTTTCAAGTAACTTTTAGTTGGTTAGTAGGGTTTTATCAATTAAAATGTGAAACAACAATTTTATGTTGATAGATATTGTTTTCTTGTAATAAGATAGCGAAGTTACTCTTTAAAATTTGTGTAGAAATGCCATTTAGTGCAACTTCCTATACATAGTTATATCTAGTTGAAGGTGATCATTGGTATTATCTATAATCTTGTGTTAATAAATGATATAGTAGTCTTGATGAAAATAACCCTTTAGTTAATAACTTGGAATTAACTACTTTGTATCCCTTAGATTTCTTCACTATATTTTTTAGTTATGTGTGCTAAAGTAGTACTCTAAAAGCATTAGTTCCTTGTCATTTTTTCTTGTTTTATATATGGTTGGAAAGAGTTCATGTTCTTTTTTTGTATAAATTATTTTCCACCTTACCCTCCCCTTTTTTTTAGTTTATTTAAAATAATGCCCACCATAGGATAAATCCATTTGCATCATCATCTAATTCAACTCAAGTGCATCTAGGATCCATATCTATTTCTAAACCATGCATCTTGATATTCACTTCACTCACCACCATTCCACCATAGGTGATTTCAAGACCTAATACCTAAAATTCATGCCCCAAAGTAAATTCAATATTTATATATATCCCTAAACATTAGAGGTTACCTTGTATATGTTTTATGGTGTGTATAAAACATAGAGTAGCATAATTTGTCACTAAGAGGGCCCATTTCATCATCTATAAGTAAAGTTAACTCGAGTTGAATTGGATATATACATAAATATTACTAGGTTTACCTCTAGTAATAACATGCTACATCCACCACTATGGATCCATATAAAGGTTAGGTCAGATAAAGATATTCTAAAAACATCCCAAGCTCAATCATAATATCCAAATAGGCAATCCCTCCCACATTTGATGACATAGCCTTGGTTAACTAGTTTTGCCTTTAACATTCCATGATATGACCATGATATACCTAGAAATCATGATAAGTACCTCCCTACCTTTTCCCCCTTATGAGGTAAGACAAATGAAAAGCATGTGAAAGCCTTCAGGACCACTCTAGGAATATTGAATGTAGTCCATGAGGATGTAGCTTGTAGGATATTTCCTTTCATAGTATAATATGTTTATTATAATTAATTTATTAATATTTCAAAGGGATAAATTAATCCTATAAATAATGTTAGACCACCTTTTTAGGATAGTTTGGATAGGTCACTAGTTCTAGTATTGTGTACTAGCTCTTTGCTAGCATGAAAAGAGAGCCTAATAAAACCATTAGGGTATTTAATTCCAAGTTTGAAAACATGTATATCTATAAATATATTTCATATAATCCAAAATGTTATATTGGATCCTGATATGTACAATAATTCTCTAGATCCTATAACTATAGTATTCATACATAGGGAAGCCAATGTTACTGATTTAACACATGTTTGTAGTAAGGCCATAGAAGTTGACTAGAAAATGAACCCATAGTCTCAAGTATTATAAGGGACAAATTTTATCAAACCTACCTATACTTAAACATGGTCCTAAATACCAACCAAAATTCTATAGCTCATGGTCAAACCTAAACCCATAAGCGATTGCCCCTATCTCATGTCACACCTAGTCAGAGTTTAAATGTCTTGAATAATCCTATCCAAGAAGTTAAACCCCATAGAATATAGTATTTAGTTTTAGTAAATAATTACACTTCCTAAGGCCCTATATTTTGAATATAATAAGGAAGAGATAGACTCCATCTAAATTATGGTACAAAAGTTAAGTAATGAACTCTTAACTATGCAAA
Source organism: Torreya grandis (assembly GCA_037957365.1). NCBI lineage: Eukaryota > Viridiplantae > Streptophyta > Pinopsida > Cupressales > Taxaceae > Torreya > Torreya grandis. The sequence continues at coordinate 142,530 of JARHVA010007521.1, forward strand.
AATGTATAGGAAATATTGGTGGCTTAAACACCAATCAGATCTTTAGTTATCAATTGCATGAATATCCCTTCAATAGACTACGGAATAATACCAAGTAATAATCCAATAAGATGCTATATATAAACATCGTAGAGGATTCATTGCCTAACTAGTGTAGGGTTCATATCACAAAAAAACATAGGGAGTTCATTTGTATTGAATTTTGTACAACCTTTGATATATTTTGAAGGGAAATGGACAAAAAAGAGGTAATATAAACCCACCTAATCCTTCTTCTTCCAATAAATATGGTCATTCTAGCACTGTCATGGTCTTTGATACATATGATTTTCCCTTTCTAGTAGAAGATGTAAATGAATAAAGATATGTTGTAGATGAAGTCCATGCCTTCTAGAAAATCCAAATAAATAATTGAAATCTAAGGAACATCCATCCATTCACTACTTCCATGACTCCAAATAATAATGCTACCACTCCTCTAGATACAATAAGTAACAATAATTTACCTCCATCAAAAGAGAAGGATTTATTGTAACCCAGAAAGCCATAAATAGAGTAAGGCACAATATTGTAGAGTATATGAAGAAGATCAAAGCCAATATAACCCTACATGAGTTGGCTCAGATAACCAAATAAATGGATGTAGTGCTAAAATCCTTAATCAAGAGATCTTCTATAGACAAACCTAAGATGGCATAAGTGATTATAATGATTTATAGGGATAAAAACCAAGGACCCACCCTTTTTTATAATAGTTAGGTTGTTTATTAAGAATGTTCACAAGTGTCTAGTGGACTCAGTAGCATAAACTAATTTGATGCCCATAGTTATATCCAAAAAATTAGGGTTGACCCTAGACAAAAAAAAATTGGTCCTACAACTACACAAATCTATAATACCTTCTAATGGAAAACTATTGAATGTCTACATATAGTTGGCCTTTGATCCATGTGTCTAATCTTATATTGACATATTGGTGGTCACCATTCTAAAAACCTATGGAAAACTACTTAACTTAGATTGGTCAAAATATTAAATGAGTATGTAGCCATTAACTTCTCACAAGTGGATACCATAAAAAGGTGTGGCCAATCAAATAAGGATCTATAGAGAGCATAAAATGAAGTACCTCATCACTTAGTACATTTCCAAGAATGATAATTTCAAATTACAATATTCACATGTTTATTTTTACACATTCACAATAGAAAGGGAACCTCATGAATAAGAATTTAAATGTCCTTCACAACTCTAGAGTTTGTATTTTGATGGAGTGTGAAATAAAAAAGGTTTTGGCAATGGTATGGATTTGATTGGTCTAGAATGGAAATAATATTTTTCTTCATATAGATTATAGTTACCTTGTACCAACATTTGGGCTAATTATGAATCCCTAATCTTAGGTCTCTAATTTATTTTAAACTAGTATGTTAAATAATTGTGGATATTTGGTGAATCTAAACTAGTAGTTAACTATATCATAAAGAACTACCAATGTAAGATAGCCTATCTAAATAAAATACAAGCTTAGAAACTAGGACCTGATTAAATATCTTAAGGATTTCAATAATAGAGCCATCTCAAGAGATTAAAACTAGGTAACAGATGTATTGGGAAACTCATATATAGCTTAACACTACTCTAAAAAATAAAACTACAATCTTCTTGAATAACTAGTGCCTTGTCCCTCAGTACCCAAAAGAATTGAAAGATTATAGGTCTTTGAGGATGATCAATATATTATCTAATTCATAAATAATTTTGGGACTTTTGAGGACCAGATTATAGATGAAAGGGACTTTGATTGTCTAAAAATACAAAACCTTGAGGATGATTGGATCATGTAGCTTAAGGAAAATTTAATCCCCATGGGGATGGTATATATATAAAGGATATTTGATCTAGACCCATAGGATGAAAGGAAAAAATAACCAAAGACATATCAATCTAACTTTGGTAGAGAAAATTTTGGAACTAAAGAGTACCCTCAATACATCAACATTACTCTAGATTATATTCATGTTGAAAATTAAAAGCTAAAGAAAATATTTATGGAGTATAAGGACATGATTTCATAGACCTATGAGGACTTGAAGACCTTTGATCCAAGATTAATCACCCATATAATTCCCTAAAGTCCATACAATATACCCTTCAATCAATGTCAGAGTCTCATGAATACCATTTTGGAACATCTCCTTTAGACTAAATTTCATAAGCTATTAGATGTCAAAGTCATATTTCTTATCAAAATTTCTACCTGGGTGGTGAATTAGTGTCTTTGAAGAAGAGAAATGGAAAAATAAGGCTATTTGTTGATTTAGGAACCTAAACTAGTCTTAAAAGAAATATAACTACTCTCTACCTTCCTAAGATGAGATAATCTAGACTGTTAGTAGGTCTAAAATGATGTCCTTCCTAATGGTTTCTCTAGATACAACCAAGTGCTAGTGGAAACATAAGACCAAATGAATAATTATCCCACCATAAATTAAGTGGAATATGCTTATAAGATGATGCCTTTCAGCCTCATCAATGCTAGGTAAATATTCCAATGAGCCATGCACCATGTGTTTCCATGACTCATTGATAAGTGCATCATTATTTATATGGATGAAATTATTATATTTTATAAGAATATAAAGGATCATGAAAACCACTTTAAAAAGGTGTTTGATAGATGAAAAAGATATGAAACATCCCTCAACCCAAAGAAAACAAATTTTGGGGTCATAGAGCAAAATCTATTGAGGAAAAAAAATTGTTGACCTACAATGGATTTAAGCCATCTCAAAAATGACACATTCAAATAGTAGAAAATAGTTAAAGTCATTATTTGGTAAGATTAGCTTTGTGTGAAAATTCATCTCTAGGTTTTCTGAAATTATTAAACCATTAAATGTTATGCTAGGAAAGGACACATACATAGAATGGATAGACAAGGCTAATAATTCTTTCTAGGATATCAAGACAAACCATTGCTCAAGATCTAGTACTGATTGGGCATGACTTCACCAAAGACTTATATATATTCAGACATTATATCCTAATAAACAAAATGTATTCTATAATCTCAGACCCAACTATCAATTTTATGCTCAACCAAAATGAATTGGGCAAGAGAAGGGACAAATGGATGGACAATTTACAAGAGTTTGATCTAGACATAAAAACAACCAATATAGTGATAGGATAAGGAATAAGTTAACATTAGTTTTTCCTTAAGGAACACCAAAAAAATAAACCTAAGAGGAAAAATAAGGGAAAAGATGAATAAGGAGAAAGGTTCTAAAGAATCAGCTACCCTAAAGTTATTAGGTAGTGGTGAAGAATGTTATACTAAAGAGAAATGGAAAGATTAGATAGAAACATCATTGTCTAAGACTATTAGTGATACTACCAAAAGTTGTCCTAAAGATGAATGGTTTATGGAAGAATAAATGCAACTAAAAACATTAAGGTTTTAAAGTATAGTTTAGTCTGAATTGAATTGTTCTAGGGTGTAAAGGAAGGAACCCAATTGGGAGACATTAAGATTTTAAAGACTAGTTTAGTCTTCATTAAACTAATATAGATTCAAAATGGAGATAAGGGAGATAAATCAAAATTTAAAATTTTTAATTCAACACAAGTGTACTAAGGGAGCATATATCCATCACTAATACCACCTATTACAACAATTCTTTTTGTATCAACATCCCCTGAGTTGATAATACATAAGGAATAAGTACTCATGCTACTCATTTCCCATTTTTTATTATAACTACCACTATTTTGGACAATTCTATGGTAGTTTTTCCCCATATCATAGACTTTCAGACTTCCCATGCAACTATAATGCTAATTTTACAAACCCCAATCCTAACCCCTCTAACCAACACTATTATACTACCTAACCCACCTTCCATAGGATCTACTAGAATTTCTTATACATCTATAAGGGATTTATACAAAATTTACATATCACATCTTACACTTATTCATTATTTACTTCTCCAAGTGCTCATCTCTTTAGGCACAATAAATAGGTTCACTTTGATAGTTTTATCTCCTCTACCATTTTTGATTCCCCAATCACTCCTTCATATTCATCTACCCAATGATATGTACCAAATGGATAGGTATCCCAATCATAATCAACCACTATTACATCAATAAAAGGGTTAATTAAAGGGAAGGTAATAATATATAAAGTGGCCCCAAATAAGGTCACTAGAAGGAGTAGATCTATTCCCCCATTCCCCAAACTACAAATATTGTATCTTAAGCACATGATTCCTCCTTGGTAGTTTCCATCTTCCACCCCTAAAGCATAGGTAGATCCCTCACCATAACCAGTCACCTTGAATGTCCTAGAATTCATCCAAAATATGTAACAAGTGGAGGAAGGTATACATGACCTAGTCATTATGGAGTATCTAATAGTCATGTTTCATTTTAACAAAGAAACTAAGATAATGAGAAAGATCAAAATAAAACCATAATGGCTGAGGTATAATAGGTGGAACTGGAATAAAGAGAATATGTATTTTCTTTCACTAAGAGAAGAAAAAATCTCCCCGCTAACTTGGGTGGTCATAGAGAATACCCCTACACATTTTTGGACTCTTTATGGGTAGTAATAAAGGATATGTTTAGATTCTATCATCAATATATGGAGGCCTTAAAAGAAATAAGTACCATATAGCCTCTCAGAGACCTATAGGAAATGTTTAAGGAGTAACTTGAAAGCTGTATGATACCCTTCAATTAATAAGAGATGGAAAGAGGGAGTCATAACCCAAATGGGGAGATGTCTTATCCCTTGTATAAGAAATGAAAAATATGAAGGCCAAAATCTTTATTATAGTTTTAGAAATTAGGGAAAAAAACTATAGCCACCTGAACCCAATAACCACTATAGATGTAACTTGGGCCCAAAATTATGTAGCAGCTAGAAGTGATGGCTTGATAAAATGGCATGAGGAGATGCAAAATATAGTTTAACAACTTATCAACCATGAAGGTAAATCCATTATAATTTTGGGATAAATCAAAATTATTGGCATAATCAACCCAAGTGGAATATTGGTACTTAGATCCATATTTGATTAACTCTTTTAGACAACAAGATATAGTTTTAAAGTAGAGGTTAAGGGCACATAAGTTGAGACCCATGATATCTTGTAATAGTTGGTAAATTTTTATAGAAGAGGGTCTTTAATATGAATACTCTCTATGTGGATATTTGGGATACATTGAAATAACATAGAATAGTAATGGATAAACTCCCTAGTTTTTCAAAAAAAACCTATTAGACTTTAAGATAATTGAGATAGATTTTTAGGTGAGCCATGCCCTCTACTCACAACTTGAGGTGAGTAGGCGGCCTTCACCGAATAATTACATTATGACCATCTCTCAAAATATAGGGACAAACATAGATACAACTCTAGTTACCACTGTAATGACTACCAAAACACAAGTGTCAACAATGAAAACCACCTCCTCATAGGTAATTTCCTTTATGATTATAGTAGTCATTTCTAACAATTTTTCATTGTAATAATTTTTGTCTCTTGTGGATATTATTAATGTCATAACTATGTGTGTTGTACATGACGCTTTGTGAGTTATCTAAAGGGTGTTATAAAATTTGAATATGTATTGAGAGATGGGGAATCCCCTTCCCATGCCTATATATATATATATATATATATATATATATATATATATATATATATATGCATCTTCCATGTTCTAAAGGGAGGAGATGTATTAACACTCAATAAAGATAGCGATGTTTTGATTGTTCTAAAAAAATTGTGTTACATGACTCTCTCTCTCTCTCTCTCTCTCTCATGTATAAGCTATAGTGTTTATGTGTTTTGATCTAACAGGGAACTTAGTATTTATTGATATATGCAATAATAGTTTCAATTATCTTGTAGTTGGTTAGTAATTTTTTATCAATTGAAATGTGTAACACCAATTTTAGGTTGATAGATCTTTTTTTCTTGTATTCATCTAGCTATGTTATTATTTACAATTTGTGTATAAACACCATTTGGTGAAACTTCCCAAACTAAGCTATAACTAGTCGAGGGTGATTTTGGTATTATCTATAATATTATGTTAATAAATGTTATAGTAGTCTTGAAAATAATCATAATTTAGTTAATAACTAGGAGTTGACTATATTGTATCCTTGAGGGAAGAGGAAGTACAGCCGCAGATGTGGCCGTGCTAAAACCCTAACCTCCACAGCTACCTCTTCGAACTATGGTGACCAGATCTTAGTCCAAGGATGGAGGGATCCATGGTGTTGGTGCATAGCACAAAAATGTGAGATCTTTTATTGCGTGGTTTTTTATTTTTCTTCAGTTTGTCGTATGGTGGATGGAACCTAGGTTGGATCTCTAGCCCAAGTTGGACTGCCATCCTAATCTAGTTTCTAAAGAAAATAGTGAACAAATGGGGGTAACTTTGTTTCCTCTGAGGTTAGTGAATGAGCCATGGTGCCCTATTTAGGGAAAAATGGAGAAAACCCTAAGCCGTTGAGGAACCCTGCTCATGAAAAAAATGATGGGTATGGCAGATCTGCCTATGCCATGTTGGTGCTTAGGGAAGAAGGTGTGCTATGCAAAGGAAAATTTTGACGGCTACCATTTTTGAGCAATTCCTTTGACATTGTGGTCTTGGGGTTGTTGGATTGAACCTGGGAGTCCACTTTGTTCTTTTTGGAGTTGGGCATTGGTGTCTCCATTTATGAGGTTTTAGGTCCTTGAAAAACCTATTTTTTAGGTTGTTTTGCCTGGTTTTGTTTAGGTTTTAGGTCCTTATAAAACCTAGGCACTTTTACTAGTTTATATTGGTGGTTTTAGGTCCCTATAAAACCTGGTTTAGATACTATTTTTTAGTAGGTTTTAGGAATGCCTTTCTTGGTGGTTTGTAATGTTTTATCTTTCTTGATCTATTAAATGGTTTTGGGGCCCCTTCAAAACCTGCTTCTACCTTAATCTAAAACTATATTATATCCTTTAGAATTCTTCACTATGTTTATTAGTTATGTGTGTTAAAGTAGCAATCTTTAATCATTAGTTCCTTCAAATTTGTCCTTATTTTAGAGGTGGTTGGAAAGAATTCATGTTCTTTATTTTTAGACCTCATTTTCTACCTTACACTCCCCTCCTATTTTTTGGTTTATTTAAAATCTATCCACCTTACGATAAATCCATCTTCATCATAATATTATTCAACTTAAATTCATCTAGGATCCATATTCATATTTCAATTGTCAAGGTTGATAGTCACTTTGCTCACCATCATTCCACCAATGGTCTTTACAAGAACCAATGCCTAAAAATTATGCTTTGAAGTGAAATAAATATTCATATAGATCCCAAAATGTTATAAGTTACCTCATATATGTTTTTTGGTGCATATAAAAAATATTAAAACATAATTTGGTGATAGATCGAGGGACCCTTTCATCATCTAGACATAAAGGTCACTAGAGTTACACTAGATATATATAGATGACTAACTAGGTGTACCTCTAGTAATAACCTATTACATACACCAATACAGACCCATTAGAAGTTTAGGTTAGACAAACATATTCTAAGAAGATCTTAAGCTCAATCATATTCTCTGAATAGGCATCCCCTCCCACATATGATGGACCAACCTTAGTTAACTAGTTCTACCTTTAACATTCTAAGAGATGTCCATGATCTACCTATAAATATTGAGAAGTACCTCCTTGATTTTTACCCTTTTAGAGGTAGGACCACTAAAAAACATGTGAAATTCTTTAAGACTAGTATAGGATTACTAAATATAGTCCATGAGGATGTAGCTTATAGGATATTTCGTTTCATTCTACAACATTATGCCTATGATTAGTTTCTTAATATTACTAAGGTCTAAACAAGATCTTAGAATGAGTGATAAACCACCTTTTTAGGATAGTTTAGCTAGGTCATTAGTCCTAGTATTGTGTACAATATATTTACTAACATGAAAAGAGATACTAATGAGCCCTTTAGGGGATTTAATTCAATGTTTAAAGAAATGTATAGTTGGATAGATACTTCATATAAAACAAATGATTTATTAGTTCTTTAGATGTACAAGAACACTCTAGATCCTACCAATGTAGTATTCACATGTAGGGAAGCTAATATTTTTGATTTAACTCAAGATTATGTTGAGGCCATAGAATTCAACATGAAAATGAACCCTTAGTCTCAAGTCTTATCAGGGCCAAATATTTAACAAGCCTACCTAGCCTTGAACCTAGTCCTAAATGCCAACCAAAATGATGTAGCTCATGGTCAAACCTAGACCCACATGTAGTTTCCCCTATCTCGCATTTCACCTAACTAGATTTTAAATTTATTGAATAATACTATACAAATAAATAATCCCTAGATAATTAAATATTTAGTTATAGTTAATACTTCCACTACCTAGGGCCATATTACTAACTCTAATAAGGAAAAACTAGACTCCACCCAAAGGATGTTATATAATTTAAGTAATGAATTCTTGACTATGTAAAAATATATGAGAAATTTTAGTGTTTAGAACACCAATCATAGCTTTGGTTATCAAAGGTAAAACTCACCCTTTAATAGATTAGGGATTAATACCAGGGAGTAGTCTAACAAGATACCAAAAATAAACATTCTAGAGGCTACATTGCCTAACTAGTGCAAGGTTTATAACATGACCAAACATGGGGATTTGGATTGTATTAAAATATGTACAATCTTAGAGATATTTCTAAGGGAAATGGATAAATGGAAGTTTCTATAAAATCCACTCAATCCTTCTTCTTCCAATAACTCTAGCCACTCAAAAACTACTATGTTATTTGATACATATGATTTTTATTTTTAGTGGAAGATGACAATGAACTAGAAGATTTTACAGATAAAATCCATGTCATATAGTTTTTCCAAATAAAAATTATAATCTAAGGAACAAACATCCTTTCACTAGTTCCATGCCTCTAAATAATAATGTTACCACTCATCTAGATACAAAAACTAGTAATAATCCACCTCCCATAAAGTATAAAGATCTAGTGCAACCCATCAAACCATAAAGTAGATGAGGGTATAATATTGTAGAGGATATGAAGAAGATCAAATCCAATATCAACCTACTTGAGTTGACTTAGATAACCGAATAGAGGGAGATATTACTAAAATCCTTGACTAGGAATATTGTATAAAAAAACCTAAGATGGCCTATGTGAATGTAATGATTTACACAGATAAACCTAAGGTAACACTCTCATTACCAAAAATAAGTATGTTTGGTAAGAATTTTCATAGCTATCTAGTGGACTCAAGAGCATCAACCAATGTTATGCCCATAGTTATATGTAAAAAATTATAGTTGAAACAAAATAAATGAAAAGAGTGGTCCTATATCCAGATAAATATATAGTACCTTATGTCAAATAAATATTAAATGTTCACATACAATTAGCCTCTAAGAAAAAAGTGTAATAGTACATTGACATATTGGTTGAAAACATTTTAGAAGCTTATGGAGTACTACTTAGCCAAAATTGGTCAAAAACATTGAATGAGAATGTAGCCACTAACTTCTTGCATATATGGCTACCATGGAAAACTATGGCCCATTAAATTAAGATTTAATGAGATCATAAAATGAAGTAATTTGTCACTGAGTATAATTCAAGAATGATAAGGTCAACTTCACATCTTCACATGTTGGTTTTTACATGTTCACAATAGAAAGTGAGCCTCATGAAAAAGAATTTGCAGGTACTTCACAACTCTAGACTTTGGATTTTGATGGATACCAATATAAACAAGGTAATGCCATTGGTGTGGCTCTGACTAATCCAAAAGGGAAAAAATAATTTTCTACATATAAATTATAGTTCCCCTACACCAAAAATCAAGTTTAGTATGAAGCTCTGATCTTAGGTGTCTAATTTGTTTCAAACCATGGTGTTACACAACTATGAATATTTGGTGACTCTAAATTGCTTGTCAACAAAATTAGAAGTACAAATGAAAGATATAATATCTAAAAAAGACAAGCATAGATCCAAATAATTGATTACATCTTTTGAGGCTTTCAACATTAGATCTATCATAAGAGAATAAAATTAGGTAGTGGATGCATTTACAACCTCAACAACCATATTGGTACCAATCTAAGAATCCAAAGTATAATTTTTTATGTAGAACTAGTTCCTTGCCCCTCTATCCCTGATAAAATATAAAAATTCTAGGTCTTTGAGGGTGATCAACATATTATCTAATTCATAAATAATTATAGAATTTTCAAGGACCAAATTATAGATGGAAAGGACTCTAAATGTTTACAAGTAGAAGACCTCAAGAATGATGGCATCATGTAGCTCAAGGATAATTTAAGTCCCATGGGTATGGTATCTTTATAAAGGATATTTGATCTAGACCCATGGGATAAAGGGAAAAATTAGTTCAAGATAGATCAATCTCACTTTGGTAGAGAAATTTTGGAAATCAAATAGTACCCTTAATATGTTAACATTGGTCTAGCCTGTACTTATGTTAAAAATTATAAGCTATAAAAAATACTGATGGAATATAAGGACATGATTTATTAGACCTATGAAGTTTTGATCCATATAATTCCCTTAAGTTTAGATATTAGACCCTTTAGGCAACATCAAAGGCATTTTAATCCCATTTTATAACCTCTTATTTAGACTAGAGTTTAGAATCTATTAGATGCTATAAACATATTTCCTATTATATATTCTACTTGGGTAGAAAACTTAGTGTCCATCAAAAATAAGAAAGTTGAAATAAGGTTATGTGTTGACTTTAAGAACCTAAACTAGTCTTTAGAGAAAGATAACTACCCTATAGCCTCCCTAGACTAGGTAATACAGACTATCAGCATGTCAAAAAAGATGTCCTTTCTAGATGGTTTCTTTATATACAACCAAGTGCTTGTGGAAGCACATGATAAAATTAATACTACTTTCACCACAAAGTGGGGGACATATGTTTATAAAAGGATGCCTTTTGGCCTCATCAATTATGGGAAAACATTCCAATGATCCATGGACCATGCATTCCAATGACTTATTTATAAGTGTATCATTATATATATGGATGGCCTTAATGTATTTTATAAGAATATAAAGGATCATAAAGAAAAATTACAAAAGGTGTTTGATAGATGTAAAAGATATGGAGTGTCACTCACCCAAAGAAAAGCATCTTTAGGGTCACAAAAGGTAATTTGTTGGGCCACATCATAACTAAGGATGAATTTTTTGTTAACTCAAAATGGATTAAAGCCATCTCAAAATTGACACCTCTAAATAGTAGAAAAGAGTTAAAATAATTATTTGGTAAGATAAACTTTGTGTGCAAATTCATCTCTAGGTTTGCTAAAATTGTCAAACCACATAATTTTATGTTAAAAAAGGATGAAAAGATTAAATAAATGAGGCTAATAATTAATTTTAAGACATCAAGACATTTCTCAATCTCCAATTAGGATTAGTCCTAACTTTACCAAAGACTTCTATTTTTATTGCTTTACTTTAAACTAGACCATTATTGTAGCACTCACTCAAATGTAGATAGTAATGAAAACCCAATTAATTTTATGAGTACTAAATTAAAGGATGTTGAATTGAAATATTTGATGATATACAATAAAATTTATCCACTAGTCAAAGGTGCAAATAATTTCAAGATTTATATCTTGAGAAATAAAACTTACACTATAGTCTCAAACCCAACTGTCAAGCTTCTACTTAGCCAAAATGAATTGGGTGAGAGAAGGGGAAAATGGATTGCAAATTTTCAAGAGTTTGATCTAGATATCAGACCATCAACGATAGTGAAAGGCCAAGAAATAATGCAAATAATAACTAAGATATATCCATGCATTCATGTTGAGCAATTCAATGAATTCTAAATGTCTAGAGGAGAGTGGTATGACCAAATCATTCAATACCTATGGACAATAACATGCCCACTTGATTTTAATATAGAATAAAGGTGAGATTTGAGACTCAAATCTACCCATTACATGATAAATGGAGGATTCCTTTACCATTAAAATTATGAGTGCATCTACCTAATATGTGTCTCAAGAGAAGAAGCTACTAATATATTAGACAACCTACACCAAAAGTTATGTAGTGGACACTCTTATAGGATTAAAATAAACCACAAAATATTTAGAATTTGATATTAATAGACCACCATTTTCAAGGATTACTATAAACTATAGGACCTTCCACAAATTCCAATTATTTCGTAAAGGGAGATCAATGTTACCATGCCATCACACCCAATTATTATAGGTCATCATTTTTTAGAAAGTGGCCTTGATTTCATTGGGGTAATCAATCCCAATTCCTTAGCAAAACATAAGTTCATCTTTAACCACTGATTATTGCACTAGGTGGACAAAATTTATATCCACTAATAACTCTCAATCTAAAGATGTTATTAATTTTTTATAGGAATATATACTAACTAGGTTTGGTACTCCCATCTATCTAGTCAGTGATAATGGCCCAAATTTTTAATTTGTTGAACTCACTGAATGGGCCTATAGTAATTAGATTAAAATTAAGTCCTCTTCAAATTAATAGCCCTAATGGAATGAAATAGTAAATTCTAGAAACATGAATTTGATGGAATCCATAAAAAATTTATCCTAGGATAAACTAAAATAATGGAATGTCTTTCTAAAATATTCATTATGAGTAGATAGCAAAAGGTGAAAATAGGTCCTCAAGACTTCACCATTCCTATTACTATGTGGATAGTATCTTGTCTTCCCCATTTTGCTTAAGCTCCCAACATATCCATTTATTCATGAGTATATGGAAGAAGATCTAAATGTCCAATATAGATTACTAGATATAGTCTAACTAAAAGATACAAGAACTGAAGCACTACAAACAATCAATAGACACAAAAATGTTGTCAAAAGGTGGTTTGATAAAAGGTCCAAAATCAAAGACTTAGAATTTGAGACCTATTTCTCTTGTTGGATAAATCCTTTGAGAAAAAATATATCATGAAAAATTCATTACTTTATGGATTAGAACATATCAAGTGTTTTAAATATTAGGCAACAACACTTTTTGTCTAAAAGACCTCAAAGGTAAGGGTCTAGCCTTCCCATTCACTCATCATAATCTTAGGCAAGTTTCATCATCTTGATCACCCATAACATTCACAAATATGAATGATTGTATATATTACTAAAGAAAGTGAGATCGTAAGATTTCTCCAAGTGTCATAATCTCATAGACCTACAATAGTAAAAGACAAATATTAAGATAGAAGGGGATTGATATGTAGTAGGATGGAAAATTTTCACTTCATATCCCTAAAATGACATGGTAGTTGGGTAATATATATGAATACTTCTAAAGGAAGTTAGAGGATAACAAGTGCTAAGAAGTTATAGATCACTCAAGGTAAAAGAGGAGGAATCCACTTGGAAGCAAGGTTTACAAAAGGTAACACTTCACCAACCAAGTTAAAAATATGAAAAAGCAGAGGAAAAAGGTCACTGATACCATTACTATACATGAATTGGGTAATTAAATGCATCAAATTTTTTAGAGATAGATAATATAAGAGGCAGTATATATAATTTACCAAGTTAATTACAATTAGATTTCCATCAAGTTAACAGTTGTAGAAGCAAATTTGATATATATCTTAACTGAACATACCCCAAGTTTAAGAGAATTAAGGCTTAAGTGCATAACCATGGCTTTTACTTCACACCTGCCACAAGCCCCCTCTCCATATTTTATTTTAGATTTTGAATAGTACAATGATACAAAGTTTGATGAGGTTGATTTTAATCACAAATTCAAATAGTATTCAAATATATGGGAGGAGGCTAAGGTGGTAGAGCCTTTTTTCCAAAGTAATAACTCTTAACCTTTATGAAAAGATATAGATAAGACCTAGTAATAATTAAATTAGTTGGACTACATAATGCATCAATAGAACTAGAAGTAATGCCATATACTAACCTAGTCTATGATTTATATTTAAATGGACAAATTGATAGAATTTTATTGCATTTTTGTCAATGTAGGTATGAATTTGAGAAGTAATACTAACTTTAAGGCCCCAAATCACCTTATAACCAAGCCGTAGTTAATGAATGGATGTTTGTAAATAATGTAACCAATAATTTATAGGAATGGGCAAACAACCCAACAACCTTCATAGTCAAGGGGTTCATCTCTACTATTCTAATTACCATTTTTAGTCTAAGGATCAAAACTTCCATGGCCTTATTAAACATAATTTAGGGTTTTAAAAACATAATATACATCAATGAAGTTTAGATTCCCTTACTAGACACCATCCTCACATCCACTAAGATCATTTCCATAAAATAAATCATCAGTGCTAGTTTGATCCACCAAGTTAGTAGCTCATCAAACTAGCTGGATGGTAATTTATATATGATGTCTTATCTAGTGGATGTTATAAATATAATAGTGCACTCATCTTTTGAGGAACCATGGGAACCATTCTCTATGTATCCTAAGAATTAAATGTATGATGAATTCAATATCTTTCATGTCTAAAAATTTAGGAAGAACGTGACCAAGATGATAGAGAATTTATATCCAATGGTATACCAAACTATTTATAGCAAGGACGTGCTTAGATTATCTAACCATACCAAAAGAATTATTTAAAAAAATGGTAGATATTAGATTTATCTAGATTGCAAAGTTATCATAATAGACAGGAATAAGGGCCTTCCCATGTATCTCCCTTAGTTTGTGATGGAACATCAAGTTATAGATCAATTGGTAGATTATGTGGATGTTACACTAAGAGATACAAGATAAGGCAAATTCCACTCAACTCCCATCAAAATTGGCTAAATTTAGTATACCAAATGGGAATACTTTCACCTAGTGGGCAGGACTATGACATAATATGACTTCAAGTGGGTACCTTATATATAATGGGATCTAAGGAATGGATTTAAGAACCACTTGAATAGATTTAGATCTAGGGTCAAGATTGACTATGGCCATGTGTAATATCCACATGATGGAATATTCATAGATGCTCTAAATGACACAAAGGTTTAAAAAAGAATGAAAAAGTTAAATATGTTCATGGTGATGGCCAGGAATATTCACTACAATCTAAATACCACCAAAGATGATGATTTGAGAATTGAAAATGAGAATTAAAATTCAAACCCTTTCTAAGACACCTTTCATAGGCTAATTTTTAAGGATATTATAGGCTTGGTCCATTTGGATAGGCACTTATAATGGTAAAATAAGAAATCACTTAGGCTTCTCCTTAACATCCCACCCTAGTGATTACCATTGAACCAACCATAGTGGTGTCCACTCTTCCTTGCCTAACTACCACTACATTGAGTACTGCAAGTGTATCTTAGTCTAGTTAACCTTTTCCCATATTACCATTTCCTCTAATTCATATATCATAATAAGTAATAATTTCATATTTCCTCCCCACTATTTATGGTTTGGCCCCATCACCATCCTCACTCCAAACCCTTGTACCACCTCCTTCATCAATTTCTCTATCCCATAGACTAATTTCCACTTCCCTTGGTTCACCTATAGAAACCATTACTTTTATTACCTCATCACCATGCATTACACCTTTAAATTTACTTAATGTTTCTTTCCCCCTTTCCTCACCAACTTTTACTCCTAATGGATCCCATATTATGTACAAGAGGAAGAAAAAGGACCCTTCAGTTTTTCCTCAGGACACACCAACAAAGGAAACACAGGAGGAAATATTAATGAAGAAAATGAATAAGGAGAAAGGTTCTAAAGAATAAAAACCCATATATATATTTGATAGTGATGAATAATGATCCACCGAAGAGGAATAGAAAGATCAAATTGAAACATCATTATCTGAGACCATTAATTTGACCATCGAAAGTGATCCTAAAGATGAATCGTTTTAAAAATAATAAAATTCGTTAAAATTCATAGGTTTTAAAGGCTATTCCAATCTCAATTGAACTATTATAGGGTCCAAATAAAGGAACCCAATCATGAGACATTAATATTTTAAAGACTAGTTTAGTTTAAACTAAACTAATATAGAGTTTAGAAGGAAATAAGGGAGATAAATTAAAATATAAAACTATAATTTTAACATAAGGTACTCAGTGAGCATATCACTAGCACTAATACCAACCCAAATCCTAACCCCTTTAACCAAGACTATGGCACCCACCAACTCACCTTCCATAAGATCCACTAGGATTGCCTATACATCTAAAATAAATTATTTGAAAAATTTGGTTAGCACCCCTTACACTTATTCATTCTTTACTTCTCTAATCCCTAAGCCCTCTATGTATAATAAATAGGTGGATATTAAGAGTTTAGTCTCTTCCACCATTTTTTCTTCCCCAATTAATCCTCTTTAGTCATCCACCCAATTAGATATACCAATTGGCTAAGTATCCCAAGAAGAATCTACCAGTATTACATCATTAAAAAGGTTAGATGAAAGGAAGCCAATAATAGACATAATCCCCCCCAAGAAGGTCACTATATGGAGGAGAGTTATTCCCACTTTATACCAACTATGAACATCTTCTCCTGAGCCCATTATTCCCCTAGGTGGTCTCCATCTTCCACCCCTATAACATAGGTATATACCTCACCATAACTTATCACCTTGAATTTACTAGAATGGATTTAGAATATGAAACAAACACATTAAGGTTGACATTACCTAGTCTTTATGTAGTATCTAATAATCAAGTTGTCATTTCAAAAAAGAAACTAAGACTATGAGGAAGATCAAAAGGAAAACCATAATGGCTAAGGGATAACATGTGGAATTGGAACAAAGATAATATGTGTTTTATTTGAATAATAAAACAACTTTCCCCTCTTACTTGGGTGGTAATAAATAAGACCCATACACCTTTATGGACTCTTTAAGGGGAGTAATAAAGGATATGTTCAAAGGCTAGTATCAATACATGGAATACTTACACAAAATAAGAACCATATATCCTCTGAGAGACCTCATAAGAATGTGCAAGAAGTAGCTTGAAAGTTATATGATACCCTCCAATTGATAATAGATGTAAAGAGGGAGTCACAATCCAAATGGGGAAATGTTTTCTCCCTTGCAGAAGATATGAATAATATGGATTTAAAAATATTTTTTTGAGCCAATCAACTAAGGACAAAACCTATAGTCACCTTGGCCTAATAACTACTTTCGATGCAGTCCAAGCCCAAAAGTATGTAGAAAATAGAAGAGATTGATTAATAGGTGAAATATAGTACAATAACTTAGCAACCATGAAGAGAAATCCTATAAAATTTTGGGTGAAATTATAACTATTGGTGTAGTCAACCCAATTCAGGAGTTGGTCCTTAGATCCATATTTTAATACTTCCTATAGACACCAATGAATAGTTTTAAAGTGGAGGTTGAGTGCACAATATATAATACACATTATGACTTGTAGCAATTGGTATGTTTTGTTACAAGAAGGCTCCTTAACATAGATGATTTTTATGTGTAGATTTGGGCTACATTGAAATAATATATAATATTAATGGATAAATTACCTAAATCTTGAAAATACCCCTATTAGACTTTAATACAATTGGGATAGCTTTTAAAGTCAGCCACACCCTCTACTCATAAATTTAGGTGAGCAAATAGGATTCATTGGCTGCTTTCATTGAAACTATATCTCAATAGGTAAGGTAAACCATAGTTAAATTTTTGTTACCACTATAATAACTACTAAAGAATAGGTGCCAATAGTGACAACTTCCTCCTCATAGTAAATTTCATTTAAAGTTGCACTAGTCATTTACAATATTTTTTGGTGTAACAATTTTTGTTTCTTGTGGATAGTTATAACATCATAGCTATGTGTGTTATACATGAATCTTCATGAGTTATTTGAATCACAATAAAAAATATGAATATGGATTGAGAAATGGGGCATCCACATCCAAAGCCTACATATACATGTATCTTCCATATTACAAAAGGAGGAGAAATTTTGATACTCAATATAGATAGAGACCTTTTGGCTGTTTTAAAAAATCTATATTGCATGACTCACCTTCTCTCTTTCATGTATGTGTTATAGTGTTTATGTGTTTTGATCTAACTAGTAACTTAGCCTTTCTTGATATATGCAATAATAGTTTCAAGTAGATTGTAATAGGTTATTAGGGTTTTATCAATTGAAATATGCAATAATAATTTTAGGTTGATAGATCTTATTTTTTTGGAACAATCTAGCTAAGTTACTCTTTAAAATTTGTGTAGAAATGACATTTGGTGTAAATTTATAGATTGATCTATAGTTAGTTGAAGGTGATATTTGGTATTAGCTATAATTTTCTATTAATAAATTTTATTGTAGTTTTTAGAACAAGTAACATTTAGTCGATATAAAATATAATAAATTTTTCCTCTTCTTTATCAACACTTTAGTTACCTATAATAAAAAATATAAAAAATCTTATTTTGTGTAGTTAAAAATCTATAGTAAACCTATCTATACCTCCTATTTTTTACTGTATAGATGAAAATTGAGTAATGGAATGCTCTGATAGATATGTTTTACAAGAGACTAGTTGGATGTAAAAGAAAATTTTTATCCCAAGTGGGCAAACTCCAGCTCCTTAAAAGTTATCTTCAAACCATCCTAATGTACTTCATGTATCTATTTTATATCCCCAAAAAGGTTACTGACCAGCTCAAACAAATCCAAAAAATATTCCTATAGATGAGAGATGAAGACAAGTCTAAATTTCCTCTTGTATCCTAGGAAAAGGTATGCTTACCCAAAGGCAAAGAAGGCCTTGGTATTAGAATATTAAAGCATATGATCAAAGCACTTTTCAAAAAACAAGGGTGGAAGGTTTTAAAAGATTATAATCAATGTACTTGAATACTAATATCCATATACATGATTTAAGGGAAGGAACTAGCCTTTTCTCAAAAAAGGGCCCTATCAATGGCTCTACCTTCTCAGAGTCTATCATAAACAACAAAGATATATTAGAGAAAGGCAACAAGTGGAATATGGGTAGAGGATAACAAGTCAATTTTTGGGATGATCCTTGGATACACCAATTACCCATTACTTCCTCCCCCTAAGGAATACCCTCAGTTCCACTTCAACTTCGTATTTGGGTTTAAGGTTAATAATTATTGGGTGGAAGAGAATGGATAAAAAATGGAAAGTTATCTATAAGGAAGGGATCAACCATCAAGAGTTTCATTTTATCCTAACCCTCAATAAATAGTTACATCTATTTCATATTGGTTACTTCTCCAAAAAAGACACACTTGTCTGGATGGAGGAACTAGGTAAAGAATTCATAGTCAAATAAGGCTACCTATCTAATACAGAGTTTTAGGATCTGGTTGAAGACCAGTGGATCCTATGGATTATGTATATCACCCCTAAGGTTAACAATTTTTTGGATACCTTCCCATAACAAAATACTTACTATGGACAACCTTTTTATAAGGGGACTACCTATCCCTAATAGGTGTGTACTCTATAAAAAGAAGAATGCATCATTTGATCATTTATTCCTCTTTGTCCCATTCACCTCTATTATTTTGACTTTGTTCTTTATGAAGTTTAATTTCTCTTGGGATATCCCCTAATTTCTATGTGCCCTAATCATTCAATGAAAACCTCCTTGGGATTTCCCTATCCTCTCTTTATTATGGTCCATATCCTTAACCAATATATTTTAGGGTATTTAGAAACACAAAAAATCATGTATCTTTGATAACAAATGCCCTTTTCCTACCTCCACAACCTTGAAAATCCTTTTTCCATCAAGGAGAAATAGCTTATGTTTGCATCCAATTTAAAGGACCATTTACCTATTACCTTTCCTCAATTTTCACCACTTGGGACCTCCCTATCCCAATTTAGTCCCAGAATTAGAAGGTGGATAAAACTCTAGTAAAATGGATTTACCATCCTCTGTCCTTGCTTAAGATGAATTTTGACAGTGCAACCAAAGGAAACCTAGGTATAACTAATGGAGGGTGAGTCCTAAGGGATGCCAATGGGGACCTTTTTGTAGCCTATGTTAGACCCTTAGGTATTCAAACCAACCATATGGTTAAATATTTTATATCTTTCTAGGGAATAGACTTAAAAACTAAATTGGTCATAGAATAACTCTAGAATGAAGGAGACTCCCTCAAAATTGTTAATTGCCTAAATGGTAATTTTAATCCTTCCTCGACTATCTCCAAGATCATGGAACTTGTAGAAATTATCCTATGGAAATTCAAAAATTAGACTATCTTCCATGTTTAGAGAGAGGTAATAAGGGAAATAATCATATGAAATCTTTAGGGGTCCTAAGTGAGGTGTTTTAACATATAAAAAATGATGCATATCTCTTGTATGAGGCCTCATAATTAATTGAAAAAGATAATCCCCTTCCCCCATGTGATATGATTCATCATCTCTCCTCATGACCAACAATATGATGGGCAAATTCTGATGTATGATGCAAAAATATCAACACCAAATCAATACCTATACTACAAACTATGGGAATCTCCATGCCATTTCAGTTAATAAATGTATGAATTTTGACAATAAGAGAACCCCTACTAAAATGTAAATTCCTATGGAAATCATATCTTTGCATTCAAATATAATATGGGGGGAAACTGAAATAGGATATAATTAATTTTATATGTAGAGGCAAGGGAGGACCCTAATGTCTGGAGGAAGTTGGTTAAAGGAGGGCATTCCATCTTCATGGAAATAATTATCATACATGACTTAGATATCTACAAGGAATTATCTATAGGTTAGGATAACAATTTGGTTATAATGAGGGGTTTAAGTTTCATGATCATGGAGGATATTATTTGTGAAGTGACTAGCATGAAATGCAATGGAGTCAAAGCCTACAAGGATAAATTGAGGAAAGAAGAGGTAATGATAATTTTATTTATATTTGATAAACTAGTCATCTCATCTCAAAAAGTATTCTCTAGAGTTAAAATTCCTAATAAGTGGCCTAAGGTTTGTCTTCAAATCATGAATTACATTACCCTTGAGTGAAAACATACTATGATGTTATCATACCATTTTATACTGATGAACCATTTTAAGGGTCATAGGATTAGCCTCCCCTTTTTTATATTGAAGTATCTTGAATCTTATATTACTTCCTTCAAAGCCAACCCCTCCATAGACCCCATAAACTAGGAGCTTATCCTCCTTATCACATATAGAGGGGAACACCTCTAGGGAAAATATGTTAATGAAGCAATTGATATCCATAGTGGGGGGAAGGATTCTAGTGAAGATACTAAGGAGAGTAAAGAACAAGATGTTATAAATTAGTTCTTGTCTTTAAGTGAGAAGGATAATACTAGAAAAACCATTGTTAATAATAGTTCAAAACATAACTTTGAAGAGGTGAAGCCCATGTCTAGCATTCACCCCTCCATTGCTTTGAGCAACAAGCAGTCCAACATGGAAAGTATTATAGAAAAGATCTAGACAAAGGTGACCTTAAAACATTTTCTATGCATTTAACTAATAGAGGAAATTAACAAATTGAAAGGGATGTTTGATTCAAAGGAGGTCAAAACTAATATTGGTATAGAATTGGTGGTTAGGGATGAATAATGTGGGGATATTGGTATCACTCACCCATTAGAAACAAGTAGAAAAATTAGAGAAAGGATAAGAAGGAGCTAATGAAGTGATCACTAGACAAGGAGGAGGAGTGAACCCCACTCCAAAAAATAAAGAGTCTAATTTAGGAAGCCTATCAAGGCTCGAGTAAAATTATTAAAGGCAAGGATAATGAAAAAACTAAATCTATAAGAAGTAAACTTGTTGTATACTCTAACTCTGAGGAGTCTAGATAATTTTTTTAGAGTTTCCACTCTAAGTTTATTTTTGGCTTGATTTTATATGGTTTCTATATACCTTATGGATGGTGATTACATTATATTCATGGCTTGAATTACCACATTCTTATGCTTATTCATCTTGTTTTATGTTGAATATTTTTTGCTGGTTGTTGTAAGGGCATGGGACCCTCTTCCTAATTTTTAACCATATTTAATAAAAATTGACCTTTAGTCAATAACTTAGAGTTAAGTGAATTTTATCCCGCATACTTATTCACTATGATTGTTAGTTATGTTTGCTAAAGTAGTAGTTTAAAAGCATTAACTCCTTGGTGTTTGTCCTTGTTTTATATTTGGTTGGAAAAAATTCATGTTACTTGTAGACCTCATTTTTTTCCTTACCCTCCCCTCCTTTTTTATTTAAATATATCCACCTTAGTATAAATATATCTTTTTCATCCTCCAATTCAAATCAAGTGCATCTAGGATCCATATCCATTTCTCAACCATCTAGGTTGATAGTAACTTCACTCATCACCAATCCATAATTATTCATAGCAAGACATAATACCTAAAATTAATTCCATGGAATGAATTCAATCTTCATACACATCCCAAAAAAATAGATTTTACCTCGTATATGTTTTCTAGTGTCTATAAAACACAAAACAATACCAACAATATCGGTCCTAAAGATATAATTGATTTTATTACAGATAATGTTGTTATCAAAGACAAATATTTTATCAAATATAGAAACATATCCTAAGGTTCTATATCTCATATTATATAAGATCGTAAAATTTACGAAAATATATTAGGACCCCTAAAGTTTGATGAATGATAAAAAATATGGTAAAGTTATGTTTTGATTGGTCAAAATTTCTATAATCCAATAAATTTATAGCTCCAAGGGTAATAAAATATTTTTTATAAAAAATAGGAAGTTCCCTAATGGTTAAAATAACTTATCAATTTTATGTTCCATCCACTGTACAAAGTGGTGAACACAATTTAAATTTTAGTGGATTGATTTCCTGATTTATCCATTTATGCTCTTCTATGAGCAATTGTTTTACAAAAGAGATAATTAAAAATATAATTGAACGAGACATGGTGAAATTTAAAGGATTGGATGTAAATACCTTTGGTGGGAATATAGATATATTATTTATCCCTAGATGCTCTCTATTTTAAGGATCTAATATATAAAGGCTTGTTAGCTAAGGCCAACATAGATAGTTTTCCTATGGATATTAGATTTTAAAAAGTCAAAAATAGGTTGAGTTCAATATGTGGGATGAATTATAAGATAAAAAACCATAGTTGGTATGTATATATTATTTTTATAACAATAATTATAATAAATCAAAAAAGTGACCAAAATACCTTACAATGCTAAAAAATGTCAAAAATAGAATGCAACTCTACCTAGTTCATCATATGGAAAAGTTAATGAGGATAAAAAATAGTGATGTTTTTTGATAAATTGGAGATTTTAGAATATCATTTTTTCAAATCTTACTATCTTAAAAATAAATTTCTTTAATTAAATTTTAATTATGAAAAACTAGAATCATGAATGGGGATGCCAGAATGATTTTTGTGTTAGAAGCATTAATGGAAAATTCCATATTTAATTTAGGTTAGTTATATATAGAGGCACATAAAATGAAATTTAATGGGCTAAATGTTTATTTGAATTCATGGAAACAAGCTTATAGGTACCCAGGGAGATCCTTCTACAATCATAGATTTCATTAGATAAATGGTGACCAATATGTAGTAAATGGTAACACTGGGAAACAAAAATAAAGGTCAAATGCCACTGCAAAATTTTCTTGCATATAAAAAATCATTGAAATAAATTCAAATATTTCTCTACATGTGAATTTTTCTATAGGATAATATGGATTCAAAGTTCCTCAAAAACTACTTCCTGCATTCTTTACCCATAAATTAATGGGAAATGAGTGTAATGATGAGCTCAAATTTTTTAGCCTTATTTTTGTGTCACATCCAAGCTTCACTAGTATAATTAATGAAATATTTAAACATGTTTAGATTATAAATAATATATTTTTTACAAGTGTGGTGAGTGTAAATGTATTCCAAAAAAATTAGAGTTACCTCATGCCTAGAAGCAATAAGAAAACTTGATTAGTAACAAAAATGACATAATGAATACATTAAAATCTATAATGAACCTTATTATTCACACATTTCTTACTCATAAGAATAAAATTAAATATTATTGATCATTGTTCATGATAAT
This sequence comes from Torreya grandis, assembly GCA_037957365.1. Classification (NCBI taxonomy): domain Eukaryota; kingdom Viridiplantae; phylum Streptophyta; class Pinopsida; order Cupressales; family Taxaceae; genus Torreya; species Torreya grandis. Next base: position 166,746 of record JARHVA010007521.1, read on the forward strand.
ATGGATACAATGAAAACTTATAGACTAAGTATAGGGGAAAAAGTAAATTTAGTAAGTAATGTTATGAACCTCATATTGAATTTGACTAGTACACTGACCCATGAACACAATACTATGGTTTTTTGACCCTTTGGCCTGTAATTTATTGAGCATGGAGAAAACTACAGAATTATATAATTAGATTTGTGTCTCATGAATCTCAAACAAGCTATCACTAATTAGTATGTGAATTTATTTTATAATAGTGGATCATTCAACAAATTATTGCATCTTCCACTACTATAAATGAAATACATGAAAAATACAAATGGTATAAGTGAAAAAAATTCCATATTAAATAAAATAGTGTTTATATTACAATTAATTCATTCAAAAAAAATCCACCAATCATCTACTTGTAACTAGATAGTGTTTTTAATGACAAAAATAATCATACCTTATTTTCATTTACATCCATGATGATAGAAAAAGGAATGAAAAATATAATCATACCTTATTTTAATTTACATCCATGATGATATAAAAAGGGTATTCACCATTGTGTATGTAAGTTTCCTTCTAATGGAACAAACTCATGAGTGTATATATGGTACTTTTAGAAAATTAATAGAATCATTAGGGAAATTAGACACATTTTATTTGCCACATATCATTCACACCTATAAAACATGCCAATAAGGGTCAAGTACATTAACTCACCTTATGGATGAAATTTATGACTTCATGGAGCCATGTTTTTTCAATAGAAACCATAATATAATGGGTATTGTCAAACCTAATATGTTCAAGTTGTCAGGATCTACACACACAACTCTGATACCAGCTGTCAGGATATAGAACACAAAGCTCTGATACCACTTGTCAAGATCTACAAACACAGCTCTGGTATCAGAGCTATGTGTGTAGATCCTAACAAGTGGTATTAGAGATTTGTGTTCTAGATCTTGATACTTGGTATCAGAGCTATGTGTGTAGATCCACTGTGACTGCAATAACCTTCTACATCTCTAAAATCTAGGTAACCGCCATACCACCAACAATGAACACATATCTTGTGGTGCTTCTCTTATCATCCAAGTCACCTACCATATCCAAATCTACATACCCATGTAGAGAAGTGCTTGACCCTGCATAACATGAATACTTGCTACTGGTCCCTCTCAGATACGTGAGAATGCACTAAACTGCTTTCCAGTGCTCCTTTCCTAGATTGGCCATTAACTTGTTGATAACTCCCACTACTTGGGTAATATCAGGTCTAGTACTCATGTACTCAACCTCATCATGTGATTTAGGACACTATTCTATGCTCAGCTTGAATTGTCCAACCATAGGTGTGCTAACCGGTTCTGCATCCTACATATTAAACCTCTCCACTACCTTATTCACATTATCCTCTGGAGATAAAATCAACCTGTGACTTTCCCTGTCTCTAGAAATACTCATGCCAAGGATATTCTTTACTGCTTCCAAATCCTTCATGGCAAACATTTGAATTAATTTAACCTTTAGCTCAACAATCTCCTGCATGTGTGACCCTATAACAAGCATATACACTACATACAGTAATAGGATAATGTAGCTAATATTATCCAACCTGGTAAAATAAACATAATGGTCACATTGACATTGACTAAAGCCATCCTTTTTCATACACCTATCAAACCTTAAACACCATTGTCATGTAGCTTGCTCAAGACCATATAACTTGGCCTTCTATCTCACCTATCCATTCTCTCCTTTCTTTAACCTATGAATCCATTCATATTTTAGTGCTTTCATCGTGGCTAGCAACTCTACCAAATCTCCCATTTGGTTCTTTCCCAAATAATCAATTTCCTCATTCATTCCATGCTCCCACTGTTTCTTAGATTCTACATACATTACCTCTTCAAAACTTCCTAGTTCTTGACCATCAGTGATCAAAAGTAGTGTAAAGAAGGGGAATAATGAATTTGAGGCTTACTTACCCTTTCAGTCCTCTTCATGGGTGTTTGATACTCCTACTGTCCACCCAAAATCCATTTTAATAGTGACCAATCTTAGTCACCTCTGGCTGACCTCAGTCTATACCTGATTGATGTCGATCCCACCTGATCACCGACATCAGTTCCCTGATCGACATCAATGTCCACCTACTTGACATCACTGACTTTGGTCTACACATGACCGATGTTGGTTCCTACCTATTTGACATCAGTTCCCACCTGACTGATGTCGATAACTGTGTTTTCTTATGAGTGATGAATTTTACCCATGAGCTCATTTTAGATCATAACCTTGTCCAAATCAACACTGCCCTGCTCAAAATTATTTAGCCTCTTAAGCTGATCTCTATCCATCATCTTCTCCCTTAAAACTAAGGCTTTCTAGTTCTTAGCATTGTCAAAAACATCAAATTTCCTCTTCTTGCAATAAACCCAATCCTTTCTTGTAGCATCAGAAACATAATACTATGATCCTCCAATAGAAGCTACCTAAGCTGATCCCCACATGTCGATGTGAACAAGCTCCAACCTATGCTTCTTCTTTGTTGACCCAGTTGTGAGAAACCTCACTTTCTCCTATTTCCCAAACATATAATGCTTACAGAAATCTCGATCTATGCTTTTCAAATCTAAACTCTTACCATTTGACTTAAGAACATCCATTCCCTTCTCTCTCATGTGACCAAGCCTATAGAGCCACATCTTTGCATCTACATTTGAAGTACATAGAATAGAAGGAGAATTAGTAATACAAGTAGATAGATAAAGAGTACCTACTTTCTTACCACATGCTAATACAAGTGCACCCTTGGAAACTTTTCAAGATTCTGCTGTGAGAGTTACTGTGCAACCCTCATCACCCAACTTTCCTATAGAAATTAGACTCCTCTTTAGGATGGGAACATGCATTACATCCTTCAACACCCATGTGTTGCCCATCTATAATTTCAGCCACACTTCCCCTTTGCCAATAATTTGACAAGGCTCACCAACCCCTAAATAAATCTTTCCAAAGTTTCCATGGACTTAATCATGGAAAAATACTATATTTGGGTTGCATGGAAAGAGGCAACATAATCTAAAACCCAAGATTCTACTTTATCCAAGGAACATATAAGAGCATCCCGTGCAACAATACCTGCATCATATGCTTCTTTATTTCCTTCATGCTGATCTTCTACCAACCAATAATCTTTCTTTACATGACTTTTCTTTCCATAATTCCATAATTGATAATTCTTTCCATTGAATTTCTCCATTCTTATCTTACTTTCTTCTACCATTGCTTTAGTCCCAATCAAACAGAAACCCTTGTGAGTGACTTGTAATCAATAAACACTAAGTTGCTCTGAACCAAGATTTGATACCACTTATCAGGATCTACACAACACAAAGCTCTGATACCACTTGTTTGGATCTTACTCCTTAAGAGCACACTTGATTAACTTTGTATAAGCAACTAAACACAGAATTAAACTAGAAGTAATGTGTAACTAGAATTTAGAAATAACACAAAATATGAGAGACAATACAATCTTGTATTAACACTCTTCCAGAAGGAAATACAATGAATAAATATCACTCTTCTCACACCTCTTGGGCATATAGTAATTCTCCCTCAAGATTTCTTTCTCTCAATCAATTGCAACCAAAACTCAAACATAGAGTTGTTCCTTGCACCAGTAAGTGACAATCAACTCAACCAGTTGTTTTGCCTACAATAATAGTCCACCAAGTACCATTGAGTACTCCAAGTAGATCTCCTTGATCTTGCACACTTACAGATCTAACTGATCTTACTTACCATGTAAATCTCCCTAATCTTGCACAACCTATAGATCAACTAATCTTACACTCGGAGGGATCTCTTCCTTATCTTTAGACTTGTCCTTAATTATAATACAGCCCCATGGGTCTATTAAATATATCCCAAACCAAACAATAATTAGACTTCTCAATTACAATAATTAGAAACACAAACTCAAGACTACAATTAGTCTTTACATGCAAACTAATTGTCCATCTAAAATTAGACCAGTATGGATAGACGACCAACATTAGTCTCTATCTATCTAGAGATGACCGACATTGGCCAATCTATGACTGATGTCAGTAGTTTCTGATCTACCCCTGACTGACGTCAGTTGGCCTGACCGATATCAGTTACTGTGACACTTAGCAACCTCCATATTTGCATTAGTGAAGCTTTTATCTCCACAACCTAACACAAGTCCATGTTGTGAATGGTATACTAGTGTTAGAATAAATCAACATTAGAGGATCTATAATGGTCTCATCCAATCTAAATCTATCATAAAAAATATAATGGTAAATTAAAATTATTAAAGGATTAGCCTCATCTATCACCTTTAGAATAACTAAAAGAGATGAAAGATATAAAAAAGATACTGAAATAATATATTAAACATTTGGGAAAATTTTCAATGGGTGGAGGTGGATACTATTGGTTTCCAAAGATAACATATTTGTAAAATGTTTTGTGTTTTTTAGATATACCATTTGTAAATTATAGTAGGATGTTAGATGATTATTTTCTTCCACAAAAAATTATACATATATGTATATGAAAAAATAATGAGATCCACACATTTTTATAGGGAATAATACATTAATAAACATATCTTAGGTAACAACTATATTTATGCTGGGCTTGTTTGTGTAAGATCTAAATAAGCATTCAATCACTTGATGTAGATGTATGTGAGATATATGATTTTAGTATGAAAAACAATGAAAATTAAAATATATGGGTAGGAGGGATATATGGTGATATTTAAATTAAAATTAAATGTCATAATGTGGATATAAATATAAGGTTTCAATATTGGAAACTTGCAAGGAGAGCAAAGGTGCAACATTGTACTATAAAACATGAACCAAATTAGTTGGAACTAAACATGAGATTGAAGTGGATAGAATCATATGGGAATGGAAACTCAAAAAAATGGAGAGAGGGATTGATTAAGATACGTATTAAATGAAATGAGGTAATTCAATCATACCTTAAACTACTTGAGTACAATAATGAATGTTAAGGTAAAACTACTAAAGATCATAAATTAATATGTGATATAATCTTGTCCTGAGATGTGGACATTTTTAAATTTATATTCCAAATTACACTCCAATAAGACCTTATAATTTTAGTATTATATAATATTAATGGATTATTGATATTTATTTCATCAAATCACTCATCATACATGTGGATGTATGCTAAGACATTAACAATGTAGTATTGTTTATTAAATATAAGTGGAATATTAATATTTATTTCAAAAATTTAATTTTCATAATGTTATAAGTAGGAATATATTAGGATTAATTTTTAATTATGTAATTAAAATAATTTTAAAAATGTAATTAACATTATTGTACTTAAGTTCAAGGAATACGTTTCAGTAGTGGTGGATTTTAAGTTTGTAGGTCCACACTTGTTGATGTGTGTTTTAACTAAAAAAAATCATGTGGTGATGTAAAAAGGAGAGGGTTGTGACATTTTTGTCGACAATGAAGTTATTTGAAGTTTAGGTTTAGGTAATTTTGGCATATTTTAAAATTCAGCCTTCCTTTTACTACCATCTTGCTATTGAAGTTGCATCACTATAATAATATGGGATAAAGGAAAGAGAGGATTAATGTTTGGATTTTGACCATAAAAATGTAAAATTGAAATGTGTATAATCATGTATATATGGTATTCTCTCATTATTTTTAGTTCCTATAGTCCCACAACTTTAAAATGACTTTATTTCTAGTTTGCAAATCCATTGAACATTTATACTCTTTTTATCTTACATTCACATCCATGACTTCCCTCAAGATAATAAGTAAATGTATAATAGTTAAAATATTAATAAATACATTATATTAATTTTAATAAGTATATAACATCATAAGAGAACATCTAAAATTTATCATATGACCACAAAGTCTTCAATTCATGAATCCTCTTTTGTTCACAAGGTGGCCTAAGCAAATTGCACAAATTTTTAGAAACTTCAAATCCAATTTATATATCCATATATAAAATTTTATTTTAAAAAATATAAAAAAATACCATGATCACATTTAAAAAACCAATAAATCACAATCAATGTTTTAAACAAACTTTCAATATAAACATTAATACATGTTGTAATTAAGTGGAACATGTGGTATTTAATACATGTGGAACATCCAATATTGCATGAAAATCCTAAGATTAAGTGATAGAAATATTAGCATAATAAAAATGAAGTTCTATGAACATTGTGGAGGACCTTTAAAATTTTTAATTTCTTTTTAGGTGGGAAGAATAAAGCGGTCATGTTCATAGTGCCTAGACATAGGATGGTTATGATAATACAACACCTAAGGTCAACACTGATGTCACCTCACATGACTACTCTTATAGGACTTTATATCCTTTTGGTATATCGGAAAGTGCTTCAAAAATATCAAAATCAGCCCCAAATCTTGCAGACAATATATCTCCCCCCATGAAAAAAATGGACCCTGGTGGATCCAAACCTTCATGGATTGACATGGTCAAAGGCTTAAATCTGGTAGGCCAAGTAGACTCGAGCCCCTAGATTTTATTGGTAGAAATAGATAGTAAAATAATCATTCCTATTTCAAACCCCATCATGGAATAGGCTGACATGGATTTTGCCAAATCAATTCTTAGCAAGGTCAATGGCTACAACATAAACATTGATACTTTCCAAAAATGGGCCAAATAAAAATGGAAACCAAAAGGTCACTTGAAGGTGGTTGCTCTAGATAGGGTATTATTCCTTATTAACTTCTCTCTTTAATAAGATTAAATTAATGTTCTCTCAGAATTCCCCTCGTTTCTAGGGAAGGTTGGGTCAAGACTTAATAACACAATCATGGATGATGTTCCCATGTGGGTTATCCTACCGGAAATCCCACTCAAATACTGATACCCAAAGGTTATTAATGGGATTTCTAGAGCTCTAAGTCAACCCATAAAAATTGATCCAATCACTATATCTTTATGGAGAATAGTTGCTTCCCACATCCATGTCTTTCTATTAACTAACAAGCCCCTTCTTCATGAGATTAAGATTAATTCAAAATGTGGTGTTTGGGTTCAGAAGATTATCTATGAAAATAATGCAACCATTTTTTGTAGGTGTGATGTTCCAAGTCATATGTTATGGGATTGCCCCAAAAAGGGCCAAGAATTAGAGGACTCCTCTTAGAAGAGGATCAATGTGGTTGCACCATGGAAAGATTCTAGCATGGATTGACTACTCAAGATTGACTCCCCCTTATCCCCTAAAATTATTCCCCCTACTGTCAATCCTAAGAATCCTCCCTCTGTTAGCCCAAAAAGTGACTCTATTATGTTTTTTTGATAATAATATAAGTTCAAAGTGTGGAAGTTGGGTTCCCCTGCAAGCATGGTTCCCCTCATTCTTCTTTGAATACACCTCATTCTGACATACTCAAAGTTACATAGTGTTATAATCATTTTCCCCCTCTCCTTTCATTATCTAACTCTAAGCCAATATGTGATTTGGATCCTCTAGGTTTGCCCCCCACCCTCTCCCCTCTCCCTAAATCCCCTCTCTTCTTCCCTCCCTATATCCACCCCCTCCCAATACCACTTCTCCTCTCCCTAGTTATCCCTTACCACCCTCTTGCCTCTCTTTCATCCCCTTAATTTTGTCCTCCCCCACTTTGTGTGCCTCTGCTCCCTTGTCCCTTTAGGATCCTCCCTTGAGCCCACTTCCCCTTCCCTACCTTCATGATCTAACCCCTTCCCTCCCCCCATTTTCATCTCATGGAACCTTTTCTCACTCTCTTTCTCCATTGTGAAACCTACCCCTTCCACCCCCTTCTCTCCCCTTGTCTACCTCCCTTGATCTTATTATCTACCAAATCTCTTTCCTAGAGGATCTCCTTTTTTTCTAACCTAGACTCCTCCCTCCCCATTCTCTTTACCCCCCCCCCCCTTCCCCACTCATGCATTCCTTGCTACTTGGAAAAGAGGTGGGGACATGTTCCAAACTACTCTCTCCCTCCTTGGACCCCCCCAAGATGATGAGATTATCACTTTCTAAAAAACCAAAAGAGGTAGGAAAAAATTCAATATTGGCATTCCTCCATAACCAATGGGTAGATCCCCAAGAATGATTACTAGAAAATTAGAAACTACAAAAGAGATTGCAAATGTCTCTCAAAAAAATATTAAGGTCTAATGTGATAAGAAATGAAAGTACTCTCTTGGAAAATCAAGGGTCTAAATAACCCCAACAAATAAAAGACTCTCTACAATACTATTAAAAGGGTCAACCCTTATATTATGCTCATTTAGGAAACCAAAATGTCTAACCCCACCCTTAAAACCAATGTGGAATACATTTGGAAAAATGCACATGCCCTCTCCTCAAAGTCCATAGGTACCTCAGGTGGCTTGGCCATCTTCTGGGACCTAGTTATTTTAGAAGGTGACTTGCTATAGAAATCCACCAATCAAATCTCAGTCTTATTCAATTACATCACACACAAAGATAATTGTATTCTTACCAATGTCTATGATCCTAATTCTAAATTTGCTAAAAATATTCTATGAAAAACATTATCAAATTTTATCAATACTTATGCTAATTATAACTAGATTATGGTAAGAAATTTCAATACTCCACTCACCCCTAGTGATAAGAAAGGCAAACTCATTGGTATCAAAGATAACATGCTAGAATCCAATGGCTTTATTGATAATGTAGGCTTAGTGGACATGGACCTCAATGGAATCCCACTCACATGGTCCAAAAGAAGATTAGGAGAAAAATTAATTCAAGTCTACCTTGACAAGTTCTTGATATCTTGAGATTGGGATATTCTATTTTCTAGTAGACTCTCCTCCCTACCTAGGATTGGGTCTGAATATAATACCCTAGTCTTTGAAGTTGACAAAATATCCAAAACCAAGTGTAGTCCCTTCAAATTTGAATGCACATGGCTCCATCATCCAAACATCACTAACTTCCTAAAAGACTAATGAAAAGAACCCTTTTCAGGTTCTTCCATGTTCATTCTCACAAAGAAGCTTAACTTTCTTAAAAATAAGCTAAAAATCTAGAACAAGGAAGTGTTTGGGGATATCTTTATATAAAAAAGGACCTTGAAGTGGAAATTTCAATTATTGAAGAAATTAGTTCCTTTAGGAATTACAATGAACATGACTCTTCTAAGAAAAAGTATCTCCTATGTCAATTTAACAACCTAGAAGCAAAATAAGAGGCTTTTTAGAAGCAAAAATATAGATGATTATGGCTAAAAGAGGGGGATAATAATACAAAAAATGTCCATGTTTTAGCTTTGAGACATAATAATATCAACATATTTTCCTAACTAAAATTGGAAGATGGGACCATCAACAAGAATGAAGATGACATATCCTGACATATTATAATTTTTTTGAGAATCTTCTCTCAGAGGATGTAGATCTTGAGGCTTCTCTATTCTCTTTTTCCCTATCCAATTTTGACAAGGTCTTCTCAGTAATAGACAATGCATCTCTCATAAATATCCCCTCAAATGAGGAAATAAAAAGTGCAATCTTCTCCATAAAAGGCCTTAAGGCTCCCAGACTAGATGGGTTCCCTCCTTTTTTCTTCCAAAAGTTCTGGGATATTATTCATTTTGAGATTGAAGAAGCTTCTTTAGAATTCTTTCATTATAAATCTATTCTCAAATAAATCAATAATATTTTTTTGGTTCTAATCCCAAAAAAAAGGCACCACTAACATTCAAGACTTTTGGACTATAAGGTTATGTAATACTACCTACAAAATTTGCTCCTCCATTTTAGTTAAATGCATGCAATTTCTTCTTGATTTTGTCATTAAAGAGTAATAGGGGATTTTGGGATAGGTATATAAATCATAGATGGAATTGTCCTAACTCAAAAATATATGTATTCCATCTCTAAATCCTCAATATAGGGCATGATTGTCAAACTAGTCAAGTCAAAGGCTTATGACTGAGTTTCTTGGTACTTCCTTATGAAGATTTTGGAAAATCTAGGGTTGAATCATGACAACAAGAAAATTGTTTATAATTTTATTTCCACCCCCAAGTTTTATATTATTATAAATGGATTCAATATTGGCATTCCTCCATAACCATGGTCTAATAAAGAGTATTTTAGTGGCCCAAAATATAGATCCTATCACCCATCAATAGTTTACTAATAACACTCTTATATTTGGAGTTAATTCTATTGAGGAAGCCAAACATTGTAAATGCATTTAGAATATATATTAAAATGTGTCCAACCAATGCATCAAATTTCAAAAGAGTTTCATTTTCTTCATCAACACTCCATCTTCTTAGTAGAGAAAAATCACCAAAAACCTTAATTTTCAAGTGGGAAAATTATCAATAAATCACTTAGGTATTCCTCTTTTTACTGTAAAAATGGACTCCCAACTATGAAACCCCTTAATTGATCACATTAAAAGGAAATTAGAAAGATAGAAAGTACACCTCCTCACCTAGGCAAGGAAATACCACCTCCTCAAGGCATCTATTTAGAGCGTCATTGTATACCAAATATTTGTCTTTAAAATTCCATCTAATATTGTATCCAAAATTAAATAATAATTTCCTATGGAGTGGTATTAAAGATATATTCAAATTCAATTTGGTTTCATGGGAAAAAGTCTATCTCCCAAAATCTAATGGAGGCCTTGGCATGACAAGCTTAAAATCCATGAATAAGGACCTATTAGTAAAAATGGGCTAGTACCTTATGAAGGAGAATGGTTAATAGATAATAATCCTAAAAGATAAATACTTCGAAGGGGTGGAAGAGGATGAATTATTATGGGAAGAAGGCCCTACTAATGGATCAACATTTTAGAAAGCCATAACCAACCGCAAGGATCTCTTGAAGAATGACATCTTATGGAAAATTGGCAATGGTGAGAAAATTGATTTTTTGGAAGATTATTAGATATCCCCCACCCCTCCTCTTTACCAATGGAACTTGGGTTAGGTGGTATAGGTATATTAATAAAATATGGGGCTCTTAGTTAAAGGATTACTACGAAATCAAGGGAGGAATAAGGTGTTGGAAAGTCTTCCCCAGTGAAGATCTAAGAATAAAATAATCTTAGGGAATTTATAACCTCAACCTAGATTAAGGATAGGTCCACATTACTTCCATCCAAAAGAAATCTAACTTTTTTTTGTGGGTGGAAGACAATGGCTCCTACTCAGTGGCATCAAGACATGCCACTGATCTCAATTTGGAAAGAAACTAGAATCTCTAGAAAAATTATTGGGTAAAGCACCTAAATCCCATAATTAATTTCATTTTTTGGATCATGCATAGAATAAAATTTTGATAGTATATAACTTATCCAAAATGGGATTAATTATCCCTAAAAAATTCCATATCAATCAAAGTGCAAAAGATTTTATTCACCATCTTTTTTTAGAATGCCCCCTCAGCCTAACCTTGTTTAATTGGTTATTAAATTGCCTCGACATGACCTATGTCAATCTAAACAACATCTAATATCCCATTATGAAATAGAATCCCCCTTGGAGCTTATTTTCCCTAGCCTTCCTTTAGCATTTGGCCTTCTCTCACTAGTTTTGGTGTATTTAGAAAATTCACAATGATGGTCTCTTCCTCAATAAAAGGCACCAACTAAAGGGTGTCTTCCCCTATCTCTACTAGGCCATCTAAAAAAATTGGAAATATTTCCCACCTAAATAAAAATATCTTGCCCCCCTTAGCCCTGATCATTCTTAATAATTGGGATCTCTAAAGGGTCTTATCTTCCCCCTCAAAAGAGTTAATCTATAAGTAGACTAAATTGAAGGCTCCTCCATATGGCTAGGTGAAACTAAATTTTGATGGCACCTCTAAGGGCAACCTAAATATTATAGGGGGAGGAGGCATTATAAGGAATTATAAAGGGGATATGTTGGTATCTTATGTTATTCTCATGGGTAATCAAGCAAACCACATAGCTAAGGCAAAGGAGGCCCTTAAGGGTATATAATTAGAGTCAAACATCAACCAGAATATGATCATTATTGAGGGATACTCAATGAACATCCCTAATACTTTAGAAGTATAAACTATACCCTCACATACTATTAAGGACATAATTTATGATTTGAATCACTTCTTAAAGCGTATACCACACTTTTAACTCATACACACTTACAAAGAAGGAAATATGGTATCCAACCTCCTTGCCAATAATGGAGTTAATCTCCACCTTTTAACAAACTATCACAATCTAGTCAACATTTCCTCTTATGTCCTTAATGCTATCCATAATTAAATTACCAATGTGGATTAAAATAATCATCTCTCTATATGTGCATGATCTCACCTTGATGGGGTAGATGTTAATCAAGTTGATCCATAATCATTTTAAAAGAAGGCATCTAATTTTTTTATGATCTCTCAATGAGACTTCCCACCCATTTTTGCCTTACTCATCTCTACCCCATACATAATATTCAACTCTCCCAATTTGATTCTACATTCTCAGTCCCCATGGGTGGTAACAAGCATTGACTACAACCAATGTCTTGCAAAGAGGTCTATGAGCAAATGAAAGTTTGGAAGAAGATAAAAAGGTGGGACTCACAAAATTTATGGAATGGGTCACTGAGCATAACACCAAGATTGCTTAAGAATTCATGGAATCTTGGATGAAGTATGAGTTTTCCATGCATGATATCACCATTAATTTCTTGGAAGATTTTATTAGCGATGCCATGGGCACATCATGTACAAGAGCCAAGGAATTCAAGGACCAATTAAAAAAGTAAGAAGCTATGAAATGGTTCTTTAGAAAAAAAGATTTCATGCAGATGAGAAAAATAGGTTTCCCATGGGTGGACTTCTTACATTACTATCCATAAATTTTCCTTTCAATCATGTGATATATGATGCTAAAAGGTAAATATACACTAATATTTTCCCACCATTTTATACTTCTAAATCATTTCATTAGGTATAAAATTAGTCTTGCCTATTTATTAATTAAGTCCTTTGAGATCACTATCATGTTTCACCAAGTAAATGATACCAATCCCATTCAACATCAAGGCCTAATCATCCTCATTGTTAAGTAAGACCAAGCCATTCTAAGTCAAGAGGTTACCCTTAGGGGTTTCTCTTCTAGGGAGGACTCCCAAGAGGACTCCTTGGTAGAGGATCCCACTAGTATTTTGACTACATCCCCATAATAACTTATCATAGTCCCCTTGAATAACCTCTAATTTAAATTATTGTTTATTCCACAACCAAAACCTATTGAAATAGGGACCTTTACAAAATCATCTTAGAAAAGGAAAGATATGGTTGTGGAGGAGATGGAAAGAAATAAATAAATGCTAGAAAATTTTAACTAAAAGGTGCAACAAGTAGGTTTTGGCATATCTAAAATCATCTAAGATTAGAATGAATTATAGAAATAGGCCAAAGCAATTGTTTAGGCCTTTCTTCACTCTACTTAGCCCCCATAGTCCCCTGTTATGACTTCACCTAGGGTTTTAAACTCCACCCCTAGAACTCCCCAAGGGAGTCCCCCCAAAATAGTATCCCACATATGTAAAAGGTATAAAAACAACCTAGAATGTTCCTCCTTAAAAAAGTAGCTAAAAGCCCCAAAATTACACCTAGGCCAAAGTTTCAAAGGACAAATTGACCATCTCAATGAAGGACATTATTAAAGCTGATGAGTCTTAGGAGGGACCTTCCTCCTAGTTCTTCTATGTTTTCCTTTATTATTTCCATTCTAAGTACTATTTTTTACTTTTTGGTTTCTCGGCCCTAGTTGGCCTATTTAAAATTTTGTAATGCACTCTTATGGTTCAAGGTCCCTACAAAACCTAGATTTTACCATATCAAATAAAAAAATACATGTGGTAATTAGAATAGGATCATAGGGTGATGGAGTAAAAAACACTCCCAAATTTTAACTTTAATTTAAAATGGACCTTCAGATACATGTTAATTTGTGTATTTCACCTTAGACTATATTTTGGTTTATTTCTTATAGATATATACATATGTAATGAAACTAAGTGTGATCCTTGATTTAAGACATAAATGTGGCCATAAAGTGATTTATTTTCTCAAAACAAAGTGTGAAATTAAAATTTAGATAAATATATGTATTATCCACATTAGTTTTACAATAGTAAAATGAGAAAATTTAGTGTCCAATAAAAATAATGTCCAATACTTTTAAAATGTGTAAATATGTTTTACATTGGTAAAATAATACTTTTGAATCATACATGTCATGATGTGATTGGATATTATGAGGTAAATTTTAAACAAATAATAGATATTACTATGATAAAAATTTGGTGGTACAATGATAACTATGTGTAGTTATGTGATTAGAACCCATTTCAATTATTTGACAATGCTCAACTATTGACCCATTTCCCATATATATGAATGAAAAAATTAAAAATTTATTTTCATATAATTGGAATATGATTTTGAAATATTTGGAATCTAATAATAAAAACATTAGAATCCAATATCACACTACTTAAATCAATAATATAAATATTAGAATCCCACATCACACTAGTTAAAAACCATTAATAGAAATATAGAAATCCAATTCAAAAATTATAAAATAGATACCCTGATATTATACATCCAAATTATTAGACATATGTTTGAATTTAATTAAATAATGGTTCTAGTATGATTTTTTCCAAAAAAAATCCTTCGAGGCTATATATTCACATTTATATTTTTTCAAATCAAATGGAATGTCGATCATCTTAATTTATTGAGATATAGATATAAAAATATCAGAGTCAAGATTAGAAGAATATGTACATAGAGAATAATCATATATTATCATTTTTATTAATCTATTTCATTCATATATTCCATGCAATTTTTTATAAGAAAATAAACATATTCATTCAACACTTTAAAATATTCAATCCTAGATTTCAATTTCATTGCCTCCCACACCAATTCATAACTTATACTAATAATAACTCATTATTCATCATATAGTTATTTTAATAGGTTTAAATAAAATAATTCCTTGAAATATTAGTCCATTTTTTTATAAGGATAAATACATGATCTACAATATTCCTCTTATATCCTTCCTTGATTGAGACATGGTAAGTTGAGCCCTACTGAATAAAAGCATATTTTTATTTAATTATAATAAAACCTTCTATAACTTTACCTTGTCCAATGTCACTCTTTTTTACCTATACAATAAATATTATTATACCTTTAATAACATCATTCCTCCCATCTCCCACATGTAAGACCTCAACCTCGTTAAAAGGAAGGATATTACTTCCTTTTTTCCTCCTCGTCATTCCTTCCTCCAAGCTCTGAAAAATATATTTTTTTAATTCAAACATAGTCTTAATAATAATTAATCTTTGTTGGCATAATTGGATAAAATTTTCTAAAAAATTAGGGAGTTTTATTTGATTGTAACAAAAGGTTATCAAGAAATGGATATAATTGTATGCATTCCCATTTTATTAAGGTAGATTCAAGTTTATTACAATGTAAAATGAGTTATTAATTCATAATAATTACATAATATTTTAAAAATATCTATGATAATTGTCTCTATGAATTTTATTTCATTTCACACACACGCACACACGCGCATGCACGCACGCGCACACACACACACACACACACACACACACACACACACACACACACACACACACACACACACACACACACACACACACACACACACACACACACACACACACACACACACACACACACACACACACACACACACACACACACACACACACACACACACACACACACACACACAAAAGTGTGGAATTATATAGACCCTAAATTTTGGTAAAATTCATTTAATTGTGGTATATTTGTCATGAATTGGTAAATTTTAATCATTTTATCATATCATGTTTCTTTTGGTGCATTTTTAATTCATGTTGTACCCTTCATAGTCTTGTGTGATCTATATTTCCTCATCAACACCTTTAGATATATCACTTGCCTACCTTTTCATTCCCCTAAATTTGTTGTAACTCTAATTAATCTATTTTTCATGGTATTTTTTAGTTGACCATTTTTTTAATCATCTTAGAAGTTTTTAAATTATGTGCTAGTTTATTTTGAGCCATTCCCTACTTCCCCATGCCTATAATATCAAATTTTACTCTTTTTCTTGTTCAACCTATGAGTGAATGTGTTCCAATATAAATTCAAATGAGTATGTATATAACATGTAACCTATCTCATTTATTCACTAATAATATTCATCATATCTTTCAAATTATTTTTAAGGAGCTTAAAAACTCTATTTTTTTCCTCCTTGTCATCTTTTGAAGTCTTATTGTTACATAATTTTTACAAAATAAGGTTACATTAAGGGTAATATAACATTAATTATTATCTTAGGGAGAGAAGGTTGATTATACCCTCATTTTGTTTGTGTTACTCACATAAATTAGAAATACATGGATCCTTAATTAAAATTGATATGCATTTTCAACCCTCAAAAGGTCCCAAGAGAATTTACTTTGCTCATGTTTCTTTATCTTAGATGTGGTACTAGGTGTTAATGCCTAACTAGGGCTTTATCAAATGGCAAGATATTTAGATGAATACATGTTTATTTCTATTGGATACATAATAAAATAATTTTGATCTTGATTAATATTTTTATGAATTTTTGGACCCTAGGGATCTATAGAGACATTTTTGGAGCTATTGTTCAACTCTCAGTCTAGCTTATCACTTTTAACATAGCTCAAAATTGTTTGACCAATTTTACAGTAGGATGAAAGTGGTCATCATAAAAAAACACTACCATATTTTTGGGAGATCATATACATTGTTCCAAAAACTATTTACAACATTCATAGTAATTTTTATAACTCACATAAATTGTAAATTAGGTACATCTCTTTTTAACCATCACTTTGTCATTTAAATTTGCCTAGTTTAATTTCTTCATTTCTATCAATACCTGAGAAAGTTTTATTTATTTTATTTATATTTTAATTGTGTATTCTATAAATTAATTTGTGTAGTTTTTTAAACATTTGTTTTTCCATTCTTTTTAAAACACAACGATTCATTATTGAATTATTTGGTTTCACATTGACTAGTCTCACCGAACTATGAATTAATTCATATGCCATTATTCTTAAAGGTATATATTTTTTTAATTTAATATATAATAATAATGTGATAATTCTCCATGTATATTATTTGTCTATTGATTCAAAGGAATAAATAAATTCCTACCTAGGATCATAACTATCAATTTATTCATAGAATCAATGGCACTTTCTATTTTCATCCATGAATACTCTTGCAAAATCATATAAATAAAATAATTATCTATAATAATTTTCAAATGACCTACATATTTAAACTATTAATTAAAATAATCCTAAAACCCCTATTAGTATTGTAAAATATATTTTTTCTTTATCATGGGCATGTAGCTAATAGCAATCTATAGTAGTTTGGTCATTATTTATTAAATTTAACATTTAACGTTTCATTCTCCTTGTATTGAATATTATATGAGATTGCTATGGGTATCCTCTTTATTATGGTGGATGTATTAATATGGTGACAGGATAATTTATTTTTCCTATTAATAGGCATATATGTCATTATTTGGTAGTTTTAAGGAGACTGACTAGTATTGATGTCACATTTTCCATGGTTTAACTACAGTACTTATTAAATACTATTTTTAGATTTTAATTTTTTCCTAAATTTTTATAATTTTTTTTTAGAGGAGCAACCATATTGTCAAATTTAGTTTAAATTTTATAAATGGTGTGAATGTATTGTTTTATTAGTTTAACTTTATTCTCAATGCATATGTATTTTTACTTGATAATTTTTGATTTTACTCAAGAGGAGTGAACACCAATGTGGATTGGTATCATACATAACAAAAATACATATAATTAATAATTAAATATGAAATATGATTGTTTAATAAATTGAATTATACAATGTAGAATGATAATAAAAATAAATATACAATATAAATTCATATCATAGTTGTATTTTTCTGGTATATAGATTTTTTATACTTATGTAATGAGAAGATAACACTATATGCTAAAGTGGTTGATAGTGTGGTAAATTCCACAACCATTATTTGATTCCTTCCACTTATTTATAGTGTCAATTTAGTGTTTTCACTTAAAACTTATATGTATTCACTACTTTATATTTGTTAACATTAAGTCCTTAATACTTCTAAAATGTATTGATTAATTATTATTTGGTTTAATGTTATAAGAGAAGGATATCAAAGAGGAAATTGGATAGGCAAAAAAAGTCAAAAAATAAATAGATCTAAAGGGAATCATTTACAAAAATATAATTATATTGATATAAAGGAATCTATTAGACACAAACTGAGGAAAAAGGCAATTTATTAACTATTAGAAATATGAAAATATCAAAAATTAGGATAATATATTATTTATGTGATCAATATTTGAAAATACAAGGAATTAAAAATATTATTGTGTAATATATAACTATTATATAATTTTAAAGGACAATGATAGGGATAAATAAAACATGATGTATTTTACATTAAAAATATTTTCCTCAGAGTGTCTCACAAACATCCAAGTTACAACATAGTGAAAGAAACCCTAATATCTAAATAAATAATAATCTTGATTTATATTGTGCTCTTTATATATTATAGATTATGTTTCATTTATTATTTTCATGTTCCTTGTGTATTTAAAATATTGTTTCATTTATCATTATCATCTTCCTTGTAAAATTTGTGTCTTGTTTCATTAATGTGATGATGAACTAAAATGATAATCTACACCCTATAACATCCCCCCCCCGCATATCTGTGTGTGTGTGTGTGTGTGTGTGTGTGTGTGTGTGTGTGTGTGTGTGTGTGTGTGTGTGTGTGTGTGTGTGTGTGTGTGCGTGTGTGTACATACACACACACACACACACGCACACACACACACACACATACATATGTCCACACACACACATATATATATACATATATATATAGATATATATACATATATATATCTATATATATATGTATGTATATATATATATACACATATATATGTATATATATATATATACATATATATGTATATATACATATATATACATATATATACATATATATATGTATACATATCTATACATATGTATATATATGTATACATATATATGCATATGTATACATATATATATGTATATATATCTATATATATGTATATATATGTATATATATATATATACATATATATGTATATATACATATATATACATATATATACATATATATATACATATACATACATATATATATATACATATGTATATATATGTATACATATATATACATATATATACATATATATATACATATATATGTATGTATTTATGTATGTATGTATATATATAATTTATATATACTTGTATTATAGATACTCAATTTGATGGTCAAACCTACTTATAATGATTTTCTTTTCGGAGACATCTATTTATTAAATAGTTTCTTAAAATTCTAGTATTTCATATATTTTTCTAATTTGAGAGATATTCATGTTGGCATGCAATTTTTATTATAAATTAGACTACCCCATTCAAAGATAGATGGTTCTATGTTTTTTACACTATTTAAATTTGAGGGGTAATCACATTGGTATTTTATTATTATGCTAAAACATATTACTTCAATAAAAATTTTACTAGTTGTAAAAAATGATTCTTCTTATTATTATTAAGGGTCTCCATATTATTGTAAAAGATTTCATTTACAAAAAAAATAATTATTAAAAACATTAATTGATCTCATTAATCTCATTGAAATAAGTGATGTAATTTATGTAATTGATTTCATTATTTTAAATGGGGATCAATATTTATCTTGAAAAATATTAATTTGATGTCATTGTTAGTTACACACACTACCTTTTTGACGGATAGCAACCACTAGGATCTTAACATTATTTGAATGTGAGAGGCATTCATGCTTAGATGTATTTTTTGTGATATAATAATAACTCTTAAGAGCTAACAACCACTAGGTTCCCCATATTATGAATTAGATATTCAATTTGGGTTTTAATGTTGTGGTAAAGGTAACGAAGATACATTTTCTTGATGAGATATAATTGTTGTGGTGAAAAATATCACAACATTGAAAGATAGTGGCCATTATATTCCCAATATTAGTCTTTGTATATCACTTTTAGAATGTAATTGGTGTGCCTAAATTACTGATGTTTAGTGGTGTTAGGTTCCAAAAGTTATTCTATATAAATCCATAATTTGATGAATGTTTTTAATAAACATAAATAAAATGGATAACCTAATAAGTTCTAGTGTTTTAAGTAGTTTCTTAACATTGGGCCTAAGTCATAGTATTTTTTTTGGACATATTTATAGAGAGATAAATACTACAAGGTCCCCAACATTATTTTTATATATTCATTACTAGATTACTAATATTAGCCACTAGGTTTATTTTATTTATGTTTATAATAAAATTAAATCCTAATTTTAATCCCAACATAGATGTATAAAGAAAAATTTATGGGAACATATCATATGTTATATCTCAATGAGGTCATATTTTTTAGCTCGACAAATACATAATGACATAAATATCTTAGTATCAATATACATTTTTTATTTAAATATTCATCCTTCAGTTACTAAGATTGGATGATATGTATATTTAAGTTATGATTATGACAACATTATATCCAAATGTAGTCAGATAAATAAAAAAGTGTGGGAAATACAAGATGTTAGATCTTGTTGAGAAGATCCCTTTTAGTAAACCAATTACATTATAATATAAGTATCAAAATAAAAATATACAAGTAGAACAACATTGAACTTGATTTTATAAAAAAATATATGTAATAATCCTTAAATAATGGATATGATCCATGTTATTTAAATATTCACATTGTGATGCAATTGTTATGTTAAAAATAATCACATTATTGAGATTTAACATTTGTTATGTTCCTAATATTATTATGTATAGATTCATGGTGCGATGGAATGTTATGATAAATGTTAAAAAATATAGAATTTTATGATAAGATACTATTAATATTCTAATAAATATCATATCATTGACATATATTTTTCATTAGGTTCCTACCATTGATCTTTTTATGTCTATTATGGGAAGGATTTTTTTACAAAAAATGATCACATCATTGAGAGTTAACAACCACTAGGTGTATATCAAGAATCCAATAGAGGTTAGTCAATTGTTAGTGAATCATAATTAATAAATAAATAAATAAATAAATAATTCAAGCCTAATCCCTAGATTGAGATATATGGACAACAAACAAGAAATACAATTGGAAGATAAAGAACCATGATTTTTACCTCTCTTAAAGATTCATTTGAACACTGGTTTAAAGAGCCTAAGATTAGCTTATTTATGTATAAGTCTTTATGAATGCTTGAATCCTCATGTGAGTATCATCTCTCCTTGTGTACACAATATTTGTCTTTGGCTTGGCACGGGTGTGAGGAATCATAAGTTTACATGGAGAAGATTTTTAAAATGAGAGGTATGAGGCTATTATTCATATATTTCTTAAATAATTATGAAATATTCATATAATATTAATATGGATGGTTAAGTATCAATACTAAAATATATGATTACACACATTGAGTGTGTAGGATATGCCATTTAAGGCCTTTTTGGATTATGTAGAGCAATATGGAAGAAAAGTGCAATCATTGTTCATGTTCAGTGTGTAAGAGAGGTGTAAGAGGAGTGTGTAAGTAAAATTTAAGACATCATAACCTTTGATTTATTACACATTTTTATTGATGATGTCATCTTAGGTGAGGCAATATTTCAATTTTGAGTTTAGGAAAATGGGATAAATCCAAATGCATGGATTTTCTTATTAGAGGGATAATCAGACTTGATTAAGTGGGATTAATCAATAATTAGAATAATGTTAGATTTTTGTAATATTTATATTTATCAATCAAGTATTTACTTAATCATCTTATAAAGCCTCTTGAAATGGGTTGATTTAATTATGGACGCTCTAAACCAATATTAATGATGCAATACAATCCATTACCACAATCAAGGATGTATCATTGTGATTTTGGGTTAAGTGGTAGTTGTGTAGGTAAATTAGGTCTAATGGGAGACTTTTAGTTAAATATGAATGTGATTACATAAATTTTCTCTAAGTGTAATTAAGACATGAAGTTGGTTAAAATTAAGCGTCTATATTTTCCCCCTATTTGAGAAGGTGTTATGAGGAAAAATAATGAATTTTTAAATTAAAAAAGTCATTAGGAAGAAATTTGATAATGATTAAATAATGATGTCTTGACTATTCTTCTTGTTGAAATTTTATGAGTCAGTAAACTCATATTGATGCCATAAAGGGTGCTTGACTATATTTATATGCCCCATTAATGGGATGATTAGGGAGGAATTTGAGACAAATAGGCCTCTAAAAAGAGAATAAGAAAAAATAATGAGAGAATTTATGGGACTAGAATTAAAAGAAAGGCTAAATGATAGACCTAGCCCTAAAAAGGGTGACATTGGTTGATCACACTAATGTGCCCTACTAGGGCATATTTAATTATTGATGTAAGGAGTTTCCCTTTTAGGGTGAATTTGATCATTGTTTATTATAAATGGTTTGCCCCAGTAAGGTGGATTTTTACTCTAAAAAATGATGAATAATCACTTGATGAATTAGTTGGAGGATAGTAGACAAGGAGAGATCTTGACGAAGTAATGCTGAGTATACTTTTAAATATTGATTTTTGATATTGTACCAAATGGTATGCACCATGATATACAACACCATTATGAAAAAATTGTAATGTGCATCAACTCTAACCCATGATCCAATATAAAATTAAAAATAGTGAACTAGTGATAAAAACCATGATGACAATCCTGACATATGCTAATGGATGGGCCTAAGTACAATTGTGTAATAGGAATCACCATGATGGTGACCTCATCAACATAATGGACTAAGTTAAGGTGAAAATATAAAAAGGTAAAAAAATAAACATGCAAAGAATCAAGGAAACATAAACTAAAATAAAAGTAGTACAAAGAATTTAGTTTTTTAAAAGGAAAAGCAAAGAAATGCACTAAAAACAACCAAAAATAATAATTATACACAAAAACACCATAAAATAAATATTAAGTGAATCATTTGTGTGTGTGAATACAAGGTATTACTCATGGGAATTTGGACCTAATCTCTATAAGACAATTGCATGGCAATACAATGACCTAAACATAAAGGGGGGTAGAATAAAAAGGAAGGCGTGGCCAAGATGACTCAACATGATGCATGTAAGTGGACACTACCTACATGGTCATGAATTCAAGCCAAATATAGTTATATCAATGATATGGGATAGAATAAAATGATGATAAGTAAGGAATGTGATTATAGATTAAAAATAGGAAAAGTTACACTCACAAAATAATTAAAGCATTCATATAATTTAGGAAAAGTGAAATGGTAATGAGATTGGATAAGCTGACTTGAGATTCCCCATACATATAAACATGGCCTCCATAGTCTATTTGAACCTCAGGCTGATGTAGTTCTCCCAAAAATATAAGGAAATATGATCAAAGATGGTAATGGTAAATGAAAACTATCATGGTTATATAAGTGGATCCTACCTGGAAAATATGATAAACCATGCCATCTAGATAAAAGGCAAATGTCAATGGAAAAAAAGATAGAAAAAAATAAGGACATATTTTATGACTTGATATCTCTTTAGAAATTTTTTGATTTTTTTGGTTGGTTTTGGTATTTTTAATTTTATGGTTTTTCAAATTATTTTGAATGTTTTTGGCATCTCAACTCAATGGAGGATTATTATAAGGTGAATGGTTTAGCTTGTAAAATGGAAAGAGTATGGCTTAGGTTTCTATACAAATGGTGAAATTGTGGCTTAAATTGATCTAAAAATGGTGATATCATGAAAAAGGGGTGAATGATCTGACCTCAAAAAATGAACATTGTCTACATCGTCCAAATGGACATCATGTCAATGTAGTTTAGCCTTAATGAAAGTAACTACAAATCGACAATAGGTTTGAAAATAAGAATGGCATATGAACATAAAAAATGGTATATAATTTAAAAAGAGATAAAATATTATTTTCAAAGACCATAATATATTGAAAAAATAATAAACTACTCTGATATGCCACTGATCTTTGATGTGATAATGGTGACCAAATATGAAGAATATTCTTGAAATTTTCTCTAAATTCTGACATTTAGAATTATCTAATGTAATTATAAATTAGAATCAATATCAAGAATATTATGAGGATGAGGGAATAAGATCAAGAAGGACCGACTCAATTGGAATCAGGATGAAAGGAAGGGGTTTTCAGGTCATGCCCCCAAGCAAGGGTCCTCATAGACAATGTTCAAGTAAGTCAAGTGTAAAAATGCTTGAGATGCATAATATTCCTAGGCTCATCTAGATATTCACCATCTTGTGTAGGAAATTTATATGTTTAGATCCATAATTTGCTATGATGATGAATAGGCTCAAATTTACCCTTCTTTTCATTGGTGGCATTAATATTCTTTTTATTTTCTTGTATGACTAAATCACCAAGTTTAAAGACTCCATTTTGGATGCACTTGTTGTAGCTATGACACAATATGTTTTAATAAGACTAGAGGTTTCTCAAAACAACTACCCATTTTTCATCAAGTATTTATTATTCTTATAGCTATGAGACTCGATATTATTCATAATTAATGATATTTTATAATCAAACACATAAAGAAGGCAACTTGATCTTGATAGCGAGAATATATTTTATACCATAAACAAGGGAGTACAGGTTGGCTCCTTTTGGATTAATATTAATAATAATTTATATACCAATCATGACCAAAAACAATTAATATTATTTTAGATGGAAGGAAATAATTGTATATGCCAATCATGACCAAAAAAATTAATATTATTTTTAATGATTTGGATTAGGGTTTTTTTAGATGCCTTAGCTTAGCCATTATATTGATTGAAAGAGGGAGTGGAAAATTATTGTTTGATATGGTATTTGGCATAGAGGGTTTTGTTGTCCTTATTTTTACAAGATCCACTATTACATCTGATTTTCCTCTAGACTCATTAGTTTGTTAACTATTACTTATATGGTTAATGATTGGTTAAATTAATGTGTTAGGTGGTTGGATTAGTAATATGTTAATTGTGGATAGTTATTTATTACCTATGATCATGAAGGTTAACTTGTTGTTAGTTGTTTGTATTTAATTATGATACATTTTGATCATGATTATGTAGTTTATTTAGTTACAACAATTTATTATGATTGTTTCATGATATGGTCCAAATACTATTCATTTTATTGAGGTTGATTTAGTATGGAGTCCACCCTCCTAACTATGATTGAGGTAGGGTATCATTAGAGAGGATGGAGCAGATGGAGATGAGTGGGGAGTGAGATAAGAATATGGTAACCCTACACACACCACATACATTAAAAGTCTACTTGTTATTTGTTATTTGATTGATAATTTTTGTTTGTATCATGCATATTTTTATTTATTTGTTTCTTTTATTAGTAATTTTATTCTCAATACTTCATATCACTTAAATTATTGTTGAAGTATTTGGGATGTGTTTTCA
>JARHVA010007521.1:197500-232500 GCA_037957365.1 Torreya grandis
TAGAGAATAGGTAAGATTTCTTGAGTGGTATTTCCTATATTATTGCTTACTTGAGTAATATTTTCTAACCCTTTCCAAATGATCTTTGAATGGGCATTTATAAGGATCTATTGGTCATGGGTTAGATGAAACCAAACTAGGATAATATAATGAACAAGAGGAATCAAGGAAAAATGGTAATATAGGCTTAAATTATGATTGGGAATTAGTGTTTAAAAGGGTACACCCTAGGGTCTAGTGTTATAATCCAACATTGGTGCTATTATACTGAGAAGATGAGACCTAGGGGGATGGATTGGTCATGAAGAGAGGGTCTTAGCTCAGCTGGGGTCAAGTCTAGAAGGCCATGGATGACAAAGAATAAATGAAAAAAATCTTGAGAGAGTTTAAAGAGCAAAGAAGATGGAACAAATGATCGGGTGTCACTAGCCATGCTCAAGGTACCAATTTTTTCATTTTTTATGGCTACACATTGATTTTAAAGTAATTTCTTATTGAGTTAAAAAAATTAACCTAATTCTAGTTGACCCTAAAGGGTTGTTATAGCCACCATTATTAGAAATGAGATTAGAGGGAATGGAAAAGTGCTAAATGAGATGATTGATGATAAATTTTAAAATTTGCTTCCTGATTATATAAGTAAGGGGATTGGCTTAAATCCACTTAGTAAAGTATTGAGTTATAAGAAGTAAATGGTTATGGTTGTCTAATGAAAAAAGCTAGATTTTATCTATAATATTGAGTCCCCATGTGGAAAATGGACATGGAATAGGGATAAAATAAATTAGTTGAGATGGAACATAAATGAGATTGGTGACAATGAACACATTTTTTTCCATATGCACATGCATCAACTTCCATAGTGGGTTAGTAATACCCTATATGTGGAGTTTCTTAGCAAGGACTATGCCACCAATGTGAGCCCCATAAATCCCTTAGTACGCTTAATAATATTAACTCTATCAAAGCTAAACAATGAAGTAGATTTACATCATATCTTCTAAAATAGATTGTGGCTATAATATTGATATAAAAAAAAGTGTTAAAAATGAAATATTTTTGTTTTTTATGAAAAAGGTTGGAAGGGATAATATTTTCATGAAGGTAGGCATATATATATGTGTACCAAGGTGATCTAGGACCAACAATATGAAATAACATTTTAGATCCAAAACATTTGTGAGATAGACTTAAGAGATGTTCAATAATAAATTGGTAATCTATATCACAATCTAAAGTTACTATCAAAGAATGGATTATTGCCATTGCATCAATATTTATATCACTAGATCTTGGAAATATTTAAAATTATTGGATGTGTTCAAATATCTACTTAATATAGTCTACCATATTCTTGTAAAGAATAATCTTGTCATCTTTGTATGGTATTACTCTATCACCTAGTTAATAGTTAGATGAGCGTCTTCATGAAATTTCAATTTATTAATATTCCATTATACTGATAGATGAACTCCTATAATGAATGATTCATACTCTAATATATTTTTAGTATAAGAGAAACAAATGTGAAATGCTTTGGGATTGAGATCCTCTTGTAGCACTATGAATAAAATATTGGCTATTGATCTATTAGAAGTATAGGCACCATAAAAATAAAGGGTACAATGTTGAGGCTCAGAAGAAGTGTCACCTAGAGTGATGTTACAATTGTTAGGGAAATTAAAATAAGAGTCTAATTATTTGACAAAGGTGCTTTGACAAGTTTATTTTCAAGTGTATTACCTTTTATGGCCTTTTAATGTAGATGTTCAATATAAATTTCACTCAATAGTATGATCCACTTATAAAGCCTTGCAAAGTAAGTATTTGAGTGAGTCCACATTGGAAATGAAAATGGTATTCTTGTTGATAATATAATAGTTCAAATTTTGGGCTGAAAAAACCATGTATATGTAGTATTTTTCAACCAAGGTGTAATTATGTTCATAATAAAACAATGTGTGGCTCAAATAGTATATGAATTATTCTTTCCCTTGATTATTATGTTGTGCTAGGAGTGCCCCCAAGGCAAAATTAGTCATTGAGACGTATATAAGTAGTGACTTACCATGTATAAAGGGAGCTATAATAGGTAGATTTGATAGATATTATTTTAATTATTGAAATGCATGTTGACAATTGATATTCCATGAGAAAATGTTACCCTTTTTTAGAAGATGAGTGAAAGGATTGAATCTATCTTCCAATTTAGAAATAAATCACCAAATAGAGTAGGATTTTCCCTATAGGTTATGGAGATACTTTAGATTAGAAGGTATAGACATTTTTATAATATCCTTAACCTTGGCTGGATTAGATTCAATGCCTCAATGGTAGATAATTAAACCTAACAATTTCCTTAAGTTAATGCCAAATATGCACTTTTAGGGTTAATCCCAACCTTGTACTCATGAATTCAATTAAAGATTCTTCAGAATACATATGAATGTTCTATTCTAGTCTTAGATTTTCCCAACATATCATCCATATAATATTCAATAATATTATGCATCATGCCATAGAAAATAGTAATCATGGCACATTGGTATGTAGCACTAGAGTTATTGAGTCCAAATGGCATCACTTGATAATAAAGCATTCCCCATTGAGTGGTGAACATTGTATTGTGTTAGTATACTAGTGAAATTTCAATATAATTACATCTTGAGAAGTCATCCTTAAGAGACAACATCTCATACCATATCATTGAATCTATAGTCATATCAATCTTAGGGAAAGTAGATTAATCCTTTGGGCATGATTTATTGATATATTTTAAGTTAGTACATAATTAATTCCTTGTATATTTTTGTTGACTAGGACTATGTTGTATATCCACTTTGAATAATCAATATGACAGATACACCCTACCTCCAATAGTTTTTATAATTCTTTATTGATAAGAATTACTATGCGAAGGTGTATTTTTATCATCTTATATTTGATTGACTTGACATCAGGGTGTAAAATAAGGTAATGTACAACTAAAATAGGGTCCAACCCTAGTCTATATAAATAACACCATGCAAAAATATCAACAAAATCCTTAAGGAGGGTAGTAAGAATATCACATTATTTTTCAATGAGGGATGATCCAAGTTTGATCTATTTGGTATTGATAACACCAATGTTAACTTCAATGGGATCTTCCACAAGAATTGTGGAACCAAAATCTATAATAGTTATGAAATTAGTACATTGGTAATTATATTCATCTAGTGTCTTGACTAGCTCATCTATTTCACCTAAGTAGGAAGAATATAAATCACCAAGGCTAGGCAAAGGACATTTGTGTAAAGGCATATGGGAAATATTTATCTAATTGATCAAAGGATTCTAATCCTCTAAACTAATTCCTAAGTGGAATGAAGTTTTGGAACTAGAAGAGGCCTAGGATTCTTTTGAAAGAGGTTAAACTTTGCCATCTAATAGCACCTAAAATAGGTTTTCACCACATGACTCATTTTTTTATTCACTTTTACCTAGGTCCAAAATTACCTCAAAGATATTTTCACTTTGAGACATTAATTTTTTTTTTCATTTTTTAATTTATTTATGACCTAGGAAGTTTACTAAATCTCCAAATTAGGTAGTAGTGTCCAATGTAATAACAAATCCATATTTAAGATCACCAAGTGAAAAATTATCTCCCAAGCCCATATATTCATAAATTGCCTCATCATTATTAAAATCATCTAATGCCATATAATATTTTTTTTGGTCTAAGTAATTCAATTGGGGACCATGGAGGAAATTAGGGAAATTAGATGGAATAATGGTAATGGTATAGATGGAATTGGGGTAAACTAAATTGTTATCAACCAACTCATCATAAATGCTATAATATGAATATATAAATCACTGTCAACATTGTCCATGTTAGATAATAAATTAGAATCACTCTCAAGATTTAAGGGGTCAACCCCAAGTGGTTTTATTCTGGTACCTTAAGTTAATTTGTGTTTATTAATTGATATTGACTCAAAAATTCCTTGTTATTTTCCCCCATGAATTTTCCTTTGTAGGCTTGATTATTCATTATCATGTTCAAAATAGGTTACTTTGTATTTTGGTAACAAGTGGAAAAATGATTATTGTATAACCATAAATTATAATTTTCCTTGATTTTTTCATACTCTTGATAATTGGTTTCCATCAAAACCATTCATCCTTTATGAAAAAAAATATCCTTATTATGGTATTACATTTTAGTGGTTTGCATTTTAGGCCTACCATATACTTTAGGCATTTTTGGCAATTTGGCTATATGGAAAGCATTGCTAATTTTGTAATCCTAAGGTCATTATATAAAATAGTGAAATCACTGTCAACATTGTCCATGTTAGATAATAAATTAGAATCACTCTCAAGATTTAAGGGGTCAACCCCAAGTGGTTTTATTCTGGTACCTTAAGTTAATTTGTGTTTATTAATTGATATTGACTCAAAAATTCCTTGTTATTTTCCCCCATGAATTTTCCTTTGTAGGCTTGATTATTCATTATCATGTTCAAAATAGGTTACTTTGTATTTTGGTAACAAGTGGAAAAATGATTATTGTATAACCATAAATTATAATTTTCATTGATTTTTTCATACTCTTGATAATTGGTTTCCATCAAAACCATTCATCCTTTATGAAAAAAAAATATCCTTATTATGGTATTACATTTTAGTGGTTTGCATTTTAGGCCTACCATATACTTTAGGCATTTTTGGCAATTTGGCTATATGGAAAGCATTGCTAATTTTGTAATCCTAAGGTCATTATATAAAATAGTGAAATCACTGTCAACATTGTCCATGTTAGATAATAAATTAGAATCACTCTCAAGATTTAAGGGGTCAACCCCAAGTGGTTTTATTCTGGTACCTTAAGTTAATTTGTGTTTATTAATTGATATTGACTCAAAAATTCCTTGTTATTTTCCCCCATGAATTTTCCTTTGTAGGCTTGATTATTCATTATCATGTTCAAAATAGGTTACTTTGTATTTTGGTAACAAGTGGAAAAATGATTATTGTATAACCATAAATTATAATTTTCCTTGATTTTTTCATACTCTTGATAATTGGTTTCCATCAAAACCATTCATCCTTTATGAAAAAAAATATCCTTATTATGGTATTACATTTTAGTGGTTTGCATTTTAGGCCTACCATATACTTTAGGCATTTTTGGCAATTTGGCTATATGGAAAGCATTGCTAATTTTGTAATCCTAAGGTCATTATATAAAATAGTGAAATCACTGTCAACATTGTCCATGTTAGATAATAAATTAGAATCACTCTCAATATTTAAGGGGTCAACCCCAAGTGGTTTTATTCTGGTACCTTAAGTTAATTTGTGTTTATTAATTGATATTGACTCAAAAATTCCTTGTTATTTTCCCCCATGAATTTTCCTTTGTAGGCTTGATTATTCATTATCATGTTCATAATAGGTTACTTTGTATTTTGGTAACAAGTGGAAAAATGATTATTGTATAACCATAAATTATAATTTTCCTTGATTTTTTCATACTCTTGATAATTGGTTTCCATCAAAACCATTCATCCTTTATGAAAAAAAATATCCTTATTATGGTATTACATTTTAGTGGTTTGCATTTTAGGCCTACCATATACTTTAGGCATTTTTGGCAATTTGGCTATATGGAAAGCATTGCTAATTTTGTAATCCTAAGGTCATTATATAAAATAGTGAAATCACTGTCAACATTGTCCATGTTAGATAATAAATTAGAATCACTCTCAAGATTTAAGGGGTCAACCCCAAGTGGTTTTATTCTGGTACCTTAAGTTAATTTGTGTTTATTAATTGATATTGACTCAAAAATTCCTTGTTATTTTCCCCCATTAATTTTCCTTTGTAGGCTTGATTATTCATTATCATGTTCAAAATAGGTTACTTTGTATTTTGGTAACAAGTGGAAAAATGATTATTGTATAACCATAAATTATAATTTTCGTTAATTTTTTCATACTCTTGATAATTGGTTTCCATCAAAACCATTCATCCTTTATGAAAAAAAATATCCTTATTATGGTATTACATTTTAGTGGTTTGCATTTTAGGCCTACCATATACTTTAGGCATTTTTGGCAATTTGGCTATATGGAAAGCATTGCTAATTTTGTAATCCTAAGGTCATTATATAAAATAGTGAAATGATAGGATATTAAATTAGGTGATGTAGACAAATTGGATGAAATTGTAATTAGATCCAAATAATTGGATTCATGTGGTTGATAAACTATACCCTTATCCTTTTTTGGGATAGGCTCTATGTCAAAGTGATAGTTTTATGTTTTGTGTTTCATTTCTAAATGTTTATAGAATTGGTACAATTATAAGTAACTATGAATTGTAACTTATAACCTAGAGTGGGGAAAATTGATACACTAATGAAGAGTAGAATATATAACATGTGCTCTATTAATCAATGGTTTCCCAAGGATAAAATTATATGATAGTTCTAAATCATGAACATGAAATAGAGTATCATGGGTTAGATTCCCAATGATAACATGTAAATAAATGGTAACTTGATATTTTTTTCCTCAATATCATAAGCTTTGATAGTTATGATATATGGATAAATATTTGCTACTATGTAGCTGAAGTGTTTGAGCAACATTAAAGTTACAATATTTATCCCAAAACAATTATCTATGAGGAATATTTTAAATTTATGTTGGGAAATGATTAATTCCATGTAAAGTAGGATATTATGAATAGGTCCTAGGTATGACATATCTATTTGATCAAAGTTGAGTTTTTAGTGTTGAGATAGATGACTTAGAAGTGTATGGAATTTATTAGGTGTAATGTCATTTGGGACCTTGGACTAACTTAAAAGATCATTCAATATGTTGTTGTGGAAATTTGACGTACGTAAAAGATATAAAATAGAAATTTGTATTATCATCTTTTGTATTTGTTCTAAAATATCATAAGGTTTATCATCAATAATAGCAATTGGCTTAGTCTTATAATGTAGAAGACATTGAATGGGATTTTTGGAGGAAGCTGTAAGACCTTGAATGGTAACATTAGAGCATCGAGTTACAATTAAACAAATGTAAGTCAATGGAGGGTTACTATAGCTATAGGAGTGGGTATGAAGTCCTAAAATGGTAACTCTTAGATTTTGGTTGGTATTTGGGCCATTATAAGTCAAAGGATGATTATCAATAAATAGAGGTAGAAGTTCCAAAATGGGTGGTGAAGGTATCTAGGTATTGACGGTAATTAGATTAGGGTTGATATTAATTGTATTAATGTGTCTACTAATGATGTAACCTATACAATTGCAGTTATAAGGTAAATTTTTATAATTGACTTGATTTTAATAGGTATCTTAACCTTGATTATAGTTTTTTTGTTGTTGTTATTATTAGTTTTGTCTCTAAGAAGGAGGTCTATTTTTATTGTGATTATTATTAGCATTATGTACAAAAAATTATTTTGATATATACCCAAATCTTTATTATATGTCATATCCACATTATCCAAAACTATTTCACCACTTTCAAATCAATTTTGAATAATATGGCAAATTTTCACACTCATATGAATGGAATGGAATTTAACCTGATGATAATCGCAAAATTCATTCTCATTATACCAAACAGGGTTATGTTGATTATTTTTAAATGGTTTTGGTACTAGATAAATGATCATGTTAATGACAACTATATTTTGAAAAATAATCTCAATGGGCTCACTGAGATTACTAAAAAATCATTTGTGATAATGATCTATTCTCAATGGTGGTGTTTTCAAAGCAAGAGGTTGAGTAGTTGGATTTTATTTAATAAGTGGTGGTTTAACTATTTACACATGTTAAGATTTAGTCACACCATATCCTACAACATTTATATTCATAATGAAATGATTAGGCTTCTATGACATAGTTTTTTTTGCTTCCATGTGAGCTTATACTTGATCCTTGTTCCAGGATTATGTTGAGGCCAACATACTCCCATTTTTGAAAAAATAGGGACTCTTTTTTCAGATTTTGTAAATTTGTGATTTGAATCGAATATTCTACTTGATCATATTTCCATTAACATGTTAACACATTATCTTAATTTGAATATCATCCACACCAGTGTTTTATTTGACACATTTACAATGACCCTTATTCTATTTTATCTAATGTTGCTTTCTATGTTTTTAAGTGATAGGTTTAATGGAGTCTTAATATTTTGAACAATGTCTAGGGTTTTGGGATTTAATGATAAATTGACCCCTGTATTAATCATTTTTATTTAATTGCTTAAGTGGATTCATGTTTGATCATCTAAAAACCCTTAGCCTAATTCTTTTAGCCTAAGTATTTTGAATTGAATTCAAATTTATGTGGGTTATGTTCATTCAAAACTATATGGGAACACTTTATATTTTCTCAAGACATAGTTTATTTTTTATCCTAAGGTATTAATCATGTTTATGAACACAAATAAAACTTTAGTATAAGATTTTATGCTAATGTTCTCTATATTTCCTAAAAACCCCTAAGTCTATTATTAACTTAGACAAACTAGATGCAAGGGCACTTTATTATCTATTAAAACTTATCTTAAAATTTATATCATAATGTTTTAATTACATTTATTAATACAATTAAAAACTTATTCCAAAACTCTTATCATAAGTTATTTATGTTACCCAAACACTTAATTTTTTATTTCATTACCTAAAAGGATGGACCAATCATGTTTGACTTAATGGATGAAGATAAAATAGAGTGGGTTAAAGTGAGAATCAAAGATAAAATGACATAGGGCAAGGCTAAATTATCAAAAGTCTTCTGAAGGAACCCATAAGTGAAAGAGGAATGATCTCGATGGCTTAGCTCAAAGATTAAATGTCTGTGTTCAACTTGACCATAGTAAGTGGATAATAATCAATGTCACACATTGATCCATGAAAATGAGATCTAATATCATGTAACAAAGTAAACAAGTCAAAAATCCTATAAGAATCATAGTAGAAAATCATGGTAAACCTCCTAGTTGAGATCAATGGTGCACATTGAAGTGTACAAAAAAGATCAAATGGTGTGAGATGAGGATGAATTTTCAAAAATTCCATAATAAATGTGGAAAAAAAAACATTTAGTAATCAAATTTAACCAAATAGAGATCAACCAATGGAATTTCATCTCTTAGATCATGATCCAATGGTGAGTGAGGTGTAAAATTTTCAATGAACCTAGACCTAATGAGAGTATGCCACATGGTGTAAAGGTGATAAATGATGGTGTGCATTAGAAAAATGCTTAGAGATCCTATGGAGATACCAAGTGGAATGATCTTAGGATCCCATACCAAAGATCAATGGTCCATGATATGTCAAAGTTGAAGGACTTGGTAGAATATCAATGAATCATATTCAATCAAGCTTCAGGATTTCACAAGGTTTTGACACAGTCCCAAAAAAGACAAATGGTAAAATTTCAAAATTAATTAATAGAATGACATAGAAAAGCTACATAAGTGAGATAATTTAGTTCAAGAGATTTATTGGACCAATAGACATGAAAGGTATAAATGAGCAATTTAAGTAAAATCTAAGTCATGAAGCTCCCAAGTTCAAATCCAATTGCCTCCATTGAAGCTTTATAGGAACCTTAAATAATTCCCTACATGTATGAAAGCCCTAATTTGTCCCTATTGTCATTATATCTAGACCAATAAAATTGGATCATCACATGCACAAAAGGAATTCAATCAAGAGTTGAATTGTAGTCCACTAGTGATCAATTTGATAAAATTCACAAAAATGGTGGAACAAAAGAGTATTTCAAAAGAAGATGTTTAATTTTACATGAAAACAAATGATGAAGGTCACCTTTTCAAAGACACCTAGTGTAATGCTTCTACCTTGAACACATTAGACAACAAGTAGTCAAAATTATTCTTAATAATAGAAAATCAACCATCCATCACCTAGGAAGAGGAGAAAATTCTCTCAGCCAAGAGACTATACGATGATATAGTTGTAATTCAGATGAAAAACCTTCACTGTGCAAAAAAAAGCCCAAGTTACTCCATTATATTGACATTATTTCTCTTATTTTCAAAGAGACCAAGATAGATAAGGTCAATATAATTAAGGAACTCAATTATAGGAAAATTGATTATATTTTTCTTGTAGAATTTGGGTCATATTACAAAATGTGTAAACCCCAAATATACTTTGCCTCAATTAATTCCTAGGCCAAAGAGCATGATTTAAAGGACACCCTAGCCATATGGTTGAATTATGGAAACCATGTCTTTTCAGACTCTAGGCAAAATATTCCCATTAGCCAATTTAGACCTAGGATTAAGATGATAATGGCTATGTTGAATAGACTATGTAGGGATGTGACAAAAATTAATGTCAATCTAATATAGGTTCCCATAGTTTATTTCATGGTTGAAAATACTACTCCCCCTATAGGTGAAATAATAAGCATCTCATTGAGTAGGAAGATTTTTGAAATCAAGAATAAGAAAAAAACCTATATTTTCATGATGTCATATCTCTTAGATGGTCTTTTTGTAATAACCAAAATCCCAAACTAGAGGTAATGGTCACATATTAGGAGCAAAAATATCTCAAAATATTACTCTAAGATTCATATCTAAAAATATAGAGATCACATCCAATTTATATGTGACTTCATCTACCCTACCTTAAATGATGCCATAAATAACACTCCAATGTTAAAAGTTTAGACCACTAATTAAGAAATATATTGAATTTATGGGGGATATGTAGTTATATGTAGAATATAAAGTCATAAGAATTTAAGGGACACAAAATTCTCCCCTCAGGCTACTAGTTCATGTCTCTAATAATCTAACAAAGCAAGAGGTGGAATATTAGTTATTTCATGGTGTGGATGGTCACCTCAAGACCAAAAGAAATAGACTACTTCACAAATTCCCCATAAAAATTGGAAATACCATTTTCAAGTAGCAGGATAATAGTAAATTTGCATCAAAACAAAGGACATCTTTCAATCTAAAAATTGATGAGCTCAAATAATTGGGTCCTTATGGAAAAGTTAAGAAACATTTAAGAAACAAAGTAATGCTAAATGTAGCCTATGATCATGATTCTAGGGTCTTTGACCCTATTTATATGAAGGCATCATCATATTTTAAAGTGACCAGGAGATTAAAGTAACATAACATGAAGCCTGACTCAAGATTAGAAAGAAATCATAAAATGGATGAAATATGGAAATTAGGACCTAGATAGTATCATCTTATCAGTGATGAATCCTCTAGACCTCCATTACTTAATATACAAATAAGATTTCAAGTGGAGCATAGACCTAAGGAGATGCTAAAGATAAGTGATATATCCTCTAGATCATTAGTTCATGAAGTCCCCAAGGTGGTAGAATTGGAAACACATCAAGGAGAGATCCATATAATAGCCATAGTTCCTTAAGAATATGTTGAGGATGTTTTAAATATATTGTATATGACATACATAGATTTAGCTGAGGAAGAGAATATAAGTGTTGAGGAAGCTAAGGATGACAAAGGGAAATATATGGACTTAGTATTTGTTGACCCCCCAAGAGGAAAGTAGAGATTGAGATGACCATTGTTCCCATACAAAAAAGACCCAAAGTTACTTTCACTACTCCTCTATGTAAATTCAATCTATTCAGTGAGGAGAATTTGTTATATGGACCACCAATCCCAAAATGGTTCTTGTATAAACCTATATTATAAAGGCCATATATAATGCATCATCTATGGCCCTTAGCCAAGGACACTAATATTCCAATGAAACCAGAAATGAAGCCATGGAGAGTTTCATTGCAAGAAGAAGAAGCTAGGATAATGGCTACCCTAGGTCTATCATCATCTCAATCACAAATGGAGGTTCTAAAAGCATAAGAAACTCAATCTTCAGTAGGGGTCAAATTTGACCCATTTAGTGATGGCCTATAGAGGGTGACAAAGAAGAAGATTATCAAATGAGGTGAGGAGATGATATATCAAAATGTAGTACCTTTGGCTAGTTTGACTCAAATAAGAGGACATAAACTTATACAAGACCCAATTTTTGAAGAATATGTATTGGAATTGGCTGAGACGTAGACAAAAAAATTGAAAGATTCCATTAAGGGCTTGAAACAACAAAAGGAAGCACTTATAGGATTAGTCTATCTTATCTATCCTAGAGGCTATAATTGATATGTTTGAAGCCACTCTATTTGATATGTTTAATGCCTTACAATCAATAAAGTATAGGTAGGCCATGGTGAGCCAATAGAATACTGTGGCCATGAATATATTTCACCATTGGTAAAACTCAAGAAATAAAGTGAAAGATCTAATCAATATTTTTATAAAAGATGAAATCCCTTGTTTCAAAATAATTAGCCTACTCATTTTAATGTGTCCATAGAAGTATTGGTATACAAGATCAAAAGATTGAGAAAATCATCCAATATCCTAGAAAATATTTTTGAGGATGATAAGAAGTTACAAAATAGGATGGATCATATATTAGGGTCATAATCAAGGATCCCACTACACTTATCCCAATTGGTCTAATAACTAACGATGATTTCAAGCATATATTTACCCAGGTCATACATGAAGTGAAAAATCAAATCCAAGGGAAAACATAAGTTAACAATATGAAGATCTTGGACATGATCTTTACTATATAAGCTAGGAGTATCAAAGAGGATTTAGAAAGGGTTGATAATGATATAAAGAGCATGGAAGATCAAGAAGATGAACTCTTCATGGAGCCCATTTTAAATATTAAATTAAATGATGATAAACATGATAAAGCAATAAATATTTTACAATATAAATAGGAGATTGCAATAGTAATGGATCTCAAAGTTATATTCATTGACTTGAGCATTTTATTTTTTAGAAACAAAAATTTTATATCATTTTTAAAAGAGAATATTCTTTTGTAAAAGCATGTGCATATTTTTAAAACACATTACTTATAGGTCTATCATTTTAAAAATCATCTAGTTCTATAAAATTGTAGAAAGGACACCTATCTTTGACACATGTACAATTATAATTTGATAAGACTAATTGACATACCTCTTTAGTTTTCTATATAAGGGGTATTGTCATTTGTAAAAAAGAGAGGGAGTTTTGAGTAAGAAAACTTTGTGCTAATTTTAGAGCAATTAATACAAAAGGAGAATTCTAAAAGGACTGTCTCATTTGTTTGTGTGAATTGTAATTATA
Source organism: Torreya grandis (assembly GCA_037957365.1). NCBI lineage: Eukaryota > Viridiplantae > Streptophyta > Pinopsida > Cupressales > Taxaceae > Torreya > Torreya grandis. Next base: position 210,748 of record JARHVA010007521.1, read on the forward strand.
TCTTCTCTCTCACTTGTCTGGTTTAAATTTCAGATTTGAATGGTTCTTATGAATTTTGGATGCACACATTTAAATGAAGAGCTATAAATTTGTGCTAATGCAATATTTATTGAAATTTATTAGGTTCATTTCATTTTATTTACTCTTCTTGTCGATGTGCTTATGTAATGAAATTACTTTAACAATAATGTAGAATAGTAGATATAGATCCAAATATGACTAAAATATATCAAAATATATGATAATAGACAAGCCACTTCGAGGGGAAAACCTCCACAAGTTTCAATAAGAGCATAATTCACAATATGATGATAAATAATTACCCACTACCTCTTATATATAGTCTATCTAGTCCATGATTATTCCATAGGCCAACCTACTAACCAAATGAATGCATAGAGAAATGTGATATAACATCAAAGAGGGATAAGTAAGCCATAAGTCAGCTATTCCTATCCTAATACATGTGATAGGTTAAGGGTATAGCATGCCCTTCCCCTTTAAACCAACATTGTCCTCAACATTAAATAACTCTAGATGTTGTTCTAGAAAATCTTAACCTTCCCAAGTTGCATCTTCACTGCTTAGGTTTTTCCACTTGATCAAATATTCCCTAATCTCTCTAGTTTTCAACCTCTTAGTACATGTTTGGATGGTCTTCTCTAGTTCCAAAATGACTCGTCCTTCTTCATCTAATTCTCAGAGCTCTGTCTAGGTTGAAACTTTCTATCCAATGACCTTCTTTAAATAAGAAACATGAAATACTGGATCTATGCAAGATGAATGAGGTAACTCAAGCTTGTAAGCCACACTTCCAATTTTATATAGAACTTGATAAGGGCCATAATACTTAGGAGTTTTTTTTCCTTTTTCTATTACTTCAAGGACATATACTTGTAAGGCTACAAATGTAAAAATACCAAGTCACCCACCTCAAAATTTCACTCACTACAGTGTTGATCTACTTGTGGCTTCATCCTATTTTGTGTCAAGGCCAAATTCTCTCTCAAAGTAGCCAAAACCTCTTATTGATGCTGAATGTCCTCCTTCACATCTCAAACCTTGGTTTGAACCATTAATGAATAAGTCATGGAAGGTGGATGGTAACCATATAGTCTTAGAAATGGAGACATTTTAGAAGAGGTATGGAAAGATGTGTTATGCCACCATTCTACAAGTGGTATCCATTTAAACTAGCATTCATATTTATATGATACAAAACAATAGAGATACCCCTCTAAACATTTGTTAACCACTTTTGTTTGTCCATCATATTGGGGGTGGTAAGATGAGCTGTGAGCTAGCTGAGTACAAAAATAGGAAAATAGTTCAGTCCAGAAATTACTAGTGAAAATAAGATCATGATCACTTACAATTATTTTTGGGTTTCCATGTAATTTTAGAACTACCTTCAAAAAAATAGTTGATACTATGCTTGTTGAAAATGGGTGTGAGAAAGCACAAAAATGGGAATATTTTGTAAACCCATCCATAATGACCAAGATAACATTCTTACCTTTAGAAAAAGGCAACCCTATGATGAAATCCATGGAAACCTCCTCCCAACTTTGACTAGGAATTGCTAATGGTTGTAACAGACCCAAGGTATTAACTATCTCACCTTTATTATATTGGAATATAAATCATTCTACCATAAAATTTTATACATATCTCTTGAGTCCTTCCCAAAATAATTATTTCTTAATCTATGATAAGTTTTCAAGAACCCTAAGTGTCCCCCAGTTGGAGATGCATACAACTCTGCAAGAAGCTTATGCTTAAGCTCTGAATCTTTGCACCAGTATAACCTAGCCTTATACCATAGGACATAACCTTTCCATTCAAATTTGTCAAAGGTTAAAGTATCTTGATGGAGTTTCTAAGTCAGAACCAGTGTATCCTTGTCTTGCTCCCATTCTAACCAGGTTTCATCCACCCAATTTGCTCACAACATGGACATTGCACAAAGTAATGATTTTTTGGATGCATCTCATCTAGATAGTGCATATGCTACTACATTATCTTTAGCCTTCTTTTATATTATTTCAAAATCATAACCCAAAATTTTGGTTACCCACTTTTGTTATTCCTCAGATGATAATCTTTGATCCAAAAAGTATATGATACTATCATGATCCATTTTCACCTTAAAGTGTCTACCCATCAGATAGGGCCTCCATTGTTTAACTACATGAAGAATAGCTATCATTTATTTCTCATAGATAGGTTTTTTTAGATTATTACATTTAAATTGAATAATCTTAAATGTAATGGGTTTTCCTTCATACATTAGTACTTCTCCTAACCCAGATCCAGAAGCATCACATTCAATAGTGAATGTCTTTGAGAAGTCTAGAGTAGCCAAAATTAGAGTGGTACACATAGATACTTTTAGTTTCTCAAATACTTTGGTGGTCGAATAATTTAAATGAAAGGCATCCTTATTTATAAATGTAGTGAGTGGAGCCTCTATGCTTCCATAACCTTTCACAAATCTTTGGTAGTAACCTATTAGTCCTAGGAACCCTTGGAGGTTTTTGAGAGTTGTTGGCATAGCCCCAAAAATAGATGGGTGGTCATCCAGAATCATCTATAGATTAGGATGTGTAGATGCCTGTGTGGGTTGAAATCCTATGGAACATAATAATGAAATAATACCCTCTAACCCCTTTTTAGCATCTTGGTCATCTAATGTGAACTAATCAATTGTGGAGATTTTCACTATAATCCATGTAGTTCAATTTTCCTACCTTCAAAATGAAAGTTCATGAATAGTTCTTAGAAGTTCATCTCAATGGTACTTAAGGTTATGAGCCATTGTACTCCTAAAATAATGTTTGTGCTACCTATGGGAATAGAAAACATAAGAGAGTCAAGATTGTACTCACCCATAGAAAGCTTAATACTATGCCATTTGCCTAAATAATTAATTGTGTCACAATCTACAATCATGACCTAAAATTTTGGTGCTAGGTAGATGAAATAGTTCAATCAAATGGCCAAATTATGGTTGATGAAGTTATGTGTGATCTCCAAATCAATCAACACTATCACCTTCTATTTCTTGAGGAAACCCACCACCTTAAGAGTTTGTGGAGTGCTAATACCTAGAAGTGCATGATAAGGGATTTTAGGTTGGGAACCTTTAGGTACCTCCTCTATCTCTTCCTCATCATCATTAGAGGCATCATATTCTTTTTCATCTTCATTAGATCCCTCAATGTAGAATAACTTCTTATTAGTGAATCTATGTCCTCTGCTCCACTTGTTGTCACAACTGAAACAGAATCATTTTGCACATTTCTCTTCAATTTGCTAAGAGGTCAATCTGGGAGGTGGAGGAAATGTTGGTGTCAATATGTTATGATCTTTGAAGTGTGTGAATGGATACTTCTTGTTAGGTATGAATTTTTCCTTAGATCTATGTGTAATGATAATAGAATCATAAATCTTAAGTGGATCAAAATGCATACCTCATGTTGAATGTGGTCCTTGAGTCCACCCAAAAATAGGTCATTCAAGTTCTCCTTAGAAATTGTCTCCACACATAAGGATAGGTTCTAAAAATGATGAATATAATCCTTGATGGAGCCATTCTATTGCAATTTTTTTATTTGGTTGAATTAATTCTCTATCACACTATTGCCATAGTATAATTGTAGCTCCTCTATAAAAATTGACCAGGTGACACTGAGAGTCATCTTTTTCTTTTGAGTACACAACCATCGATACTAAATGAATTGATCAATTTCAAGATACAAGGATGCCAGGGTAACCTTATATCCACCTAGGATCTAATGCAGATTGAAAAAAAAACTCCATTTGTTTGATCCAATTGACTGGATCTTTTCCATCAAATTTGTGTATATCCACCTTTGGTAATAGGTACCTCTGTGGCAATGTAGTTGGATTTGAAGTAGATTGGTTAGGAGACGCACCCTAGTGGGGTTATGAAATAGTGAAAGATGGATGATCTGATTGATTATTTTTATAAAGCCATCATGATATCTACCAAACTATCTTGTATGGATTTCATATTAGATTGTATGCCTTGCACCTCACTTTGAATGCCTTGCACACTATAGTAAAGTTGGCTCACATTATGATCTATTTTAGAGAACCTTTGTAAAAAGGATCTAGTACATCCCCCTTCTGAATCCATCTCTTCCTTGTTAGGATTTTTACCTAGAGTTTCAACACCCTTTCCTCGGCCCCGATTTTGTGGACCTACCATAAAAGGGCTTTACGATGTCGACCCTGATTGGCACTTTTGACCCAACTTTGACCAAGTGATTTTGGACTTATGTCGACCTTAAATAAAAACATAAAATTAACATACCCTATACAAATTTTTATAATATTTCCAAAAATGTAAATAACTCAAAAAAATTCTTTGAATTGTGCACTATAGAGCAATTTTATGAAAAAACCTAAAATGGAGATAACTTTTGTAAAAAAAATCCAAATGAGATGAAATTTTAATGGATGCTTAACTTAATGATTTATCGCCTCCAATAAAAAACTTTTAGAGTAATTCTAAACCTTTTTTAGATATATCCAACTTTAAAAAATTAGGGTTTTACCCACAAGATTGCCCAAATCACAGCTCTGATACCACTTGTAATGAAATTACTTCAACAATAAAGTATAATATTAGAAATATATCCAAATATGATTGAAATATATAATAATATATGATAATATACAAGCCACTTCGAGAGGGAAACCTCCACAAATTTTAATAAGAGCAAAATTCAAAATATAATGATAAACAATTACCCACTACCGCATATATATAGTCTATCTAGGCCATGGTTACTCCATAGGCCAACCTAATAACCAAATAGATGCATAGATAAATGTGATATATCATCAAATAGTGATAAGTAAGCTAGAAGTTTGATATTCCTATCCTAATACATGTAATAGGTTAGGGTTGTAGTAGCTTATGCTATTTGCTTGTAAGGGTAAATATTTAATGTGGATCAGGTTCTTATTTGCATTCTTTCACTTCCCTTAGATGTTTTTATAATGTGTAATTTTATTTGAGATTAATGTATTTCATGTTATAAATTTGTTTTAAGTGCATAATTAGATGATATTTGAACTTTATCATTATATTTGGAATGAAGAACAACAACATCAATATGTTCCTTCTTTGCCCTACCATTCCTTTTGCTTATTTTGTGACCAATTCACTTTATATTAGTTTCATTATAAATATTTAATTTATATTAGACTTTAGACTTATTTATTTCATCATAATTAATTTCAATTAGTATAAATCACTTTCATTTTCACAAAATAGCTATTAGGCCATGGTTGCTCCCAAAAACCAAACATTATAAATTTTATGAAATAGTTCACTTGTTCTATCATTATTCCACCAAATATATCAAGGATATCACAACCTACAACTCATGAAATTGATTCTATAAATTATGAAATGAGTAGTGCTTCCTAAACACTCAGAACCACTTATGATATGATTTCAAACATCAACATTCAATGCATTCTACTGGCACTATAAGGATGCATTTAGATAAATCTTTGTGAATTTGTAGTATCTTTACTAATTTTAGTGAATTTTATTCAAAGATTAGTTAATTATTTGCATATTTGGGTTATTATTGGATTAATTGTGTAAATATCATTGATATTCATGGTTTTATATCAATATTTGTGCTCATTTAGCTAAGGATAGGTATTATTTGAAGATTCATGGTAAATATTTGCAAGGGTAGCTAAAGCTTTATAAATCTTCCTCAATTGAAATTAATGATGATAAATTTTCTCAAATTTTGATTAATTCTTTGAAAATTTAGGGTTATTTGAACTTATACATATAAATATCATTAACATTCTCAATTTTAGATATATATTTGAGCTTATTCAATCAAAGATAGGTGTCCTTTGAAGAGATTTATATAAATTTGTGCAAAAAATTATTAATTGAGGAATCTTAAATGTGCAAATCTACTCACAGATAAGAATTAGAATTTTATTTTCAATAATTGAGTTAAATATCATTAATATTTGTAAACATAAGGTTTATAAGTCATATTTTGAATATGACTCAAGGTTTACAAGCTAGAACTACCAATAATCAAGACTAGGTCATGATTTGAATCAATATTTCCTCTCCTTTCATAAGAAGTTCATAGGAAAGAAAGAGAAGACAAAGGTAAGAAAAGGGTTTCTAAATATAATCTTACTTCACATAATCTTCATGCTCCTATGTTCAATCCTTATAAAGTTATGGATTGGTTAGGTGGATCTTCAATTAATATGTCTAGACTAGTACACGACTTGCCTAAGAACCCTAAGAAATATCTACCATCTTTCAGTCCTAATGGTGTTGTCACAATTGAAGAACATATTAAATCTTTCAAAGTTAATTTAAGATTGTTTAATTTAGTTCATGAATATCTAGCATGTAGATTGTTTCCATTTACTTTCAAAGATATTGTATATGAGTGCTTTCTCAACCTTCTAGAGTATTATATCACCATTGTAATGATTTCAACTGTATCTTTATTGATCAATTTGGCGAGAGCATTAAATCCTTTAACACTAGATTCCAAAATATGTTTAATATAATTATAACTTTGTATAGACTTGATGAAGCATTGTCTTTAGAAATTTACAAGGATGCTTTAGACCCCATCACTTATATGTTTCTTAAAAGGTTTGTTGGAGTTATAAACACACTAGACTTGGCTTATACTAAAGTTGTAACAATAAATGATAAATGCAACCTCAAATTCAACTTTCATATGACATCCCCAATGTTAATCCTAATTTTATTACACTAAATGTCATTCTTAATTCCAATCAAAATGTGTCTTCCCTAAATCAGACACTAGTATTGAACTAATTTCCCTTAAACCATGCTCATCCTATCTAAAATATAGGATTCTTGAATAATGATAAAAATGGATTTCATCCATAGAAACAAAGAGATTTGATGGCAACAACTAGAAATAACACTCAAGTTCATAATTTAGAGGAACCAAAGAATGAAAATGAATCCATACTTAAGATGGTTTGAAAGCTAAGTAATGACTTCTTCAAATTATAGAAACAAGTAAAAAGTACTGAGGAAATATCCAATAGGAAATTTTCTTATCAAAGGTTCAACAGACCTAACCACTAGTTTTACAATGGTAAAAATGGTAATAGTAACAATAATGAGTCATCATCAAGTAAGAACAATCTTCAGATTAATATTTGTGATGTTACTATAACTGAATATTACAAGGTTCACAATAGTTCAAAGCTTGGTCAGTTATATTGTATTTAAGTTTACAATGCATTTAAATTATTTTAGGATGAGATAAATACCTCTGAAAGTGGACCTAATATGGATAATTCTATAGTGATTTCTAGTTCTTCAAGCTCATCCAAATTTGAAAACACAACATTGATGGTGGAGACATTTAACTTCCCATTCTAAGAGGAGAATGAGCCTAAGGATACTATTAAGAAGGTTCATATCTTTTAATATTATTTTAAAACCTATCCTCTGAGGAATAGGGATAAAAATCAACCATTGACCACTTCAACTCCACCAGCTAATTTTGACACTCCTTATAATCCTATAACTGACAACAATATTGAGCCTCCAAAGGCAAGTACCTCTAAACATAATGTTAATTCATCTAGTACTTCTACTATGAGTGGTTATAATATAGTTGAGGACATGAAAAGGATTAAGGCTAACATCACCTTTCATGAATTGAATCAAATCATTAAGTAGAGCGACTTGCTACTTGAATCTCTATCCAAGAAGCCTAGAATTTAACCCAAGACTATAAATTCTAATGTTGATATGTGCAAGAACAGGGCATATATTCCACCTTTCTTGATAACAATCAAAATATTTGGTATAAATTTTCATAATTATTTGCTATATTTAGGTACATCTACTAATATCCTACATAAAGTTATTTATGAGAAATTGGGTTTGACTCCAAATAAAATTTATATAGTGTTGTTACTCAAATAGATAAATCTAAGGTGAAAGTAAATAGATAATTGTTGAATGTTCACATGGAACTTGTAATTGAGCCAAGGATACAATAGTTTATATACATCCATGCGGTGGATATTCTTGATGCTTATGGAATGTTTCTTAGTAGAGATTGGACAAAATAATTTAATGGTTACATGTCTACTGATTGTTCACATATGTGGCTTCTATGGAAGGGAGTGCCAAATCAGATATAAATTGAAAGAGAACCTAAGATGAAACATATGATCACATAGTATAATGCTTCAAATGAAAGGGTTAACATGGATAATTCTAATTTAGGAGTTTACACTCTCGTCACCTCTAATGTACGTAAATCTAAGGATACTCAAGTTATGCTTGGAGTATGAAAATTATATTTGGATGGTGTTAGATGTAAATCTAGTTCTAGAAAAGGAAATTTTTTAATTAATCCTATTGGGAAAGAATTTAGTACTTGCTATAGACTTTAGTTTTCATGCACTAATAACTTGGTAAAGTATGAGGCTCTAATCTTAGGATTACAATTTGCCATCAAGTAGAAGGTCAAAGAATTGCTAGTGTATGGTGACTCAGAACTAGTAGTTAATCAAGTTAGAAGTAAATATATATGAAAATTGTATTACCTTAAGAAATATAAGTTTAGAATTTGGGATTTGATAGAATAATTTTATTATTTTAAAATTATCTCAATTATTAGAGGGAGAAATAAGTTTGTTGATGAGCTAGCCTTAATAACAACCAATTTCATGCCTAATCAAGACTCTAAACTCTGGAACCTTAGTGTTGAGTTGGTTCCATACCCCTCATTCCTAGATAATATCAACCATTTACAAGTATTCAGTGATGATAATAGATTTTAGACTTCATGAATAGTTTTGGATTATTTCAGTCCCACATCATTGTTGAGGTCAATGAAAATTATCTTGATAAAGACAACATTGATGACAAGATTATGCAACTAAGTAACAACAAGATTCCTAATGGAATGATTTCATTTGAAATATTATTTGACACATATAAACTAGCTAAAAATACCAAAGTTCTTCAGGTGAATGTGAAATATTATAAATCAATTGACCTATGAACACAAGGCCAACCCCAGCTAGTCAATATTGGTACAACTTACACTAATGAAGAGTTGAGAAAATATAAAGAATTAAAAAATATAAATATTCTATATCATGGTCATATGAGGACATACATATCTTTGATCTTAGATTCATAACTCATACCATTCACTAAAATAAGCTTTCAATCCTTTTAGGTAAAAGTGAAGACATGTCAATCTTGCCTTATAACCCCTAATATATAAAAAAAGTCAAAACATTTTTGGATGAAAGGATAGGTTTCCCCAATAGAAACTCCACTTGGGTACTTAACTTAGTACCAATCAAGAAAAAGAATGGTGAAATCAAATTGTGTGTAGACTTCAAAAATTTGAATAGAGATTTTGAAAAGGACAACTATCCTTTACCTTCACTTGACCAAGTTATTCAAATTATTATTGGTTCAAAAATGATGAATTTTCTTGACATTTTTAAGGTTATAACTAAGTACTTATGAACAAGGAAGATAGATTAAAGACAACATTCACAACTAAGTGGGGCACTTTTGCCTACAAAAGGATGCCCTTTGATCTAATAAATGTAGGTACAAGTTTTTAGAGAGTTATGGATCATGCTCTCTAGGGTCTGATAGGTAAGTGCATTATCATTTATATGGATGAAATAACTATGTCTTCTAATAATAGGGATGATCATATCATGCACTTGCAACAAGTATTTGAAAGGTGTAGAAAGTATGGAATTTATCTTAATCCAAAGAAAAGCATTTTTTGTGTCACTAAGGGAAATTTTTTAGGACATGTTATAATTAAAGAGGGTATTTCTATATACCCTAATATAGTAGATGATATATCCAATATAGAGCCCCTTAATAGTAGAAAAGAATTGAAATCTTTCTTTGGGAAAATTAATTTCATGAGAAAGTTTATATTTCATTTTGTAGAAATAGTGATACCATTAAATTACATGTTGAATAAAGATGCCAAGAACACATGGAATGAAGAAACAAGAAAGGCCTTTAAGGACATAAAATAATCAATAATGTAGGCACTAGTGTTGATAAGTCTTGATTTTTCAAAATACTTTATCTTTATTTCTTTACTTATAATCATATAATTGTCATTATCCTATCTCAAAAAATAGATGGATGTGATCATCATACTACTTTCATGAACATAAATTTTAAAAAAATTGAGTTAGACTATTCCTTGATTGATAATTAGGCATGTGCTTTAGTTAAGGCAATAAAGAAATTTAGAAATTATATTCTTAGAGATAAGGTGCATGAAATACTAATAGATCCTACTAATAATATTATGCTTAGCCAATGTAAATTAAGGGAACAAAGAGGTAAATGGATGTTCATAATTAAATATTATGATCTAAAAATTAATACTACCAAACTACTAAGGTGTCAAGGATTATTTTAGTTAATTGATAACATCAATCCCAAGTTAAGTGTCATGAAAGTTGAGTAACATAAATTTCAACCCAATGATTGGTATGATAAAATTATTCATATATTAACTAATGGATTTTATCATACAAGGTTGACTAGGGAACAAAGGAGAGCTATAATACTCAAGGAAACACATTTCTGAATCAAAGATGGAGTACTCTTCAGGAAGAATTATGAAGGGATATACTTGATATGTGTTTCTAAGGAGGAATCAATGGAGATCCTAAGTAATTTCAATGAAAATATTGTAAGTGGACACACATATAGGAGGAAAATAGCACATAATATCCTTAGGGATGGTTATTATTGGCCTACAATCTTCAAAGATGCTCACAGACATGTGAGAGAGTTTCATTAGTGCCAACTTTTCAACACTAAAGAACCTAAAGCAACAATGACATTGAAGCCAATGATGATTGATAAACCATTTATTTAATGGGTATTATATTTTTTGGGAGTCATCAACCCCAATTATTTAGAAGGGCATAATTATGTGCTCACTACTACTGACTATTGCACTTGGTGGATAGAAGAAGTAGAAACTAAACAATGCAAGATAGAAGAGGTGATAAAGTTCTTAGAAGAGAACATATTTACTAGATTTTGAACAACATTATCTCTAGTTTATGATAATTAATATGCCTTTATATCCATTAATATTATTGAGTGGGTATATGAAAACAACATTATTCTCAAGATTTCATCAAACCATTACCCCCAAGATAATGGGGTCTCTAAATCAGCTAACAAAAAATTGATGAAATCCATCAAGAATTTTGTTACTGACAAACCAAAAACATGGCATAAGTTTATCAAATATGCCCTTTTAGATGATATAATAAGAGTCTAGAAAACTCTAAAAGAATCACCATTTATACTTGTATATGTACAATAACCTATACTCCCCATCACTCTCAAGCTGCCAACCTACAAGTTTATGCAAGAGTACATGGAAGGAGAAAATCAAGAGTTTGCATATTCAAGGTTAATTGACATTATTCAATTGGAATATGTGAGAGAGGAAGATTTTCCCAATTTTAGAAGACATCAAACCATAATGAAGAGATGGTTTAACAAACATTCTAAAATTAAGGTGTTTAGATAAAGAGACATGGTTCTTCTTTTGGACAAAGCATCTGAACCTAAGGGAAATCATGTAAAATTCACTCCCTTATGGATTGGTCCTTATCAAATTGTTTAGATACTAAGAGACAACACCTTCAAGCTCAAGCAATTACAAGGAGTAGAGTATACATTTCTAATAAATGGGAAATATATCAATCACTACTTCTCTACTACTCCATCCCAAGTCCACATGGAGTAACCTATAAGATTAGTTAGGATTACTATAGGTAGGCTTAGATTAGTTTTTTTTTAATCCATGTTTGTACATAGTGAATGTTAATATTTGTTTGCTTGCTATTTTTCTACTTGTTTTGTGTTTATTTCTTTATTTTGGTTCACTACTTTTAATAAGTCTTTGGAAGACAACCCTTAAGCTCCCATGCATGTAATTACTCAAAGGTTAAAAATCAAGAATCCAGGTATGACTCTTAACTAATGGTTGATCATGGATTCTTTAAATGTGAGCTTGGTGTTATGATTTAGAGAAAGTGGTAAAGATTGGTATCTGGATAAATTGTTCCTTAAAATATTTAGCCTTATTATGATAAAAATTTAGTTCTAATAAGGGTTGTGCATTTTGAGTGAAATTTTGGATTATTGAAAAAAATTCATGTTAACACCTAAACAACATTATTGCCTAGGAGGAAGTTTATGACCAAGGATGATTTTTTAAAGATCAAACATTTGATAAAATCCAAAAACCTAAATAATTATGGTTCATAATCTTTACTAGAAAGCAAAATGTTTTAAAAAATACAAAACGTTAGAGGTTTATCGAAAAACCAAAATATTTTTTAGCACAAGGGATTTTAGTAACCTCCACCAAGGCTATGGATGCTTGGTTTGAAATGGAGTAAATCCTATAATGAAACCAAAGATATTTCTATCAGGACTATGGATGTTTAGCTAGTAGTAAAGCAAAGGCCAAGCCTTCCCTATTTATGAAACATGATTCTTAATGAACATATAAATATGATACAAGTTACTTTTAATGATAGAGGTCAAAAATCTATAAGTTATTCTCTAAATCCCATAGCAATAAATTAAGGAATCAAAATCACACACACAACATGACTAATTTTTAGTTTTTGAGCCTAACTCAACATGTGTAAGACTTGTTTTGACCATGAGTTAGTCTTAATAGTGGTACCTAATCATAGGGAATGAGTAGTCTAGTTATTAGTTCAAACCAAAAGATAGGAGTTCTAACATTTGGTAATGTTCCCACCAAAATTTGCCATTTCTTGAGGCCAACATACCCCCATCTTTGAAAAAATAGGGGCCCTTATTTTAAATTTTACAAATTTGTGATTTGAATACAATATTCCCCTTTATTAGATCTCCATTATCATGTTAACACATTATCTCTATTTGAATATCATCCACACCAATGGTTTATTTGACATGTTTACATATAACCCTTATTATATTTATCTAATGTTGTTAGTGTTGATTTTTGTGTTTCTAGGTTATAAGTTTAATGGAGTCTCAATATTATGAATAATGTCTAGGGTTTTATGATTTAATGATAAATTGATAATTTAATTTATCATTGGTATTTAATTGCATAATTAGATTCATGTGTGAGCATATAAAAACCCTTAGCCTAAGCTTTTTGAATTGAATTCAAATTTACGTAGTCTGTTTTTATTCAAAATTGCATGAGAAAATTTTATAATTTCTCAAAACTTAGTTTATATTTTATCCTAAGGTTTTAATCATGTATATTAACATAAATAAAACCTTAGCCTAAAATTTTATGCTAAAGTTTTCTATATTTCCTAAAAACCCCTAGGTTTATTATTCACTTAGACTGACTAGACACAAGGGAACTTTATTATGTTTTAAAACATAACTTAAAATTTTTATCCTAAATTTTTAATTGTATTTATTAATAAAATTAAAACCTTAGTCCAAAAATCTTATCCTAAGTTCTTTGTTTTACTCAAACACTTACATATTTTATTTAATTTCTCATAGGGATGGACCAATCATGTTCAACTTCATGGATTAAGATCTAATGGAGTACATTAAAGTGATCATTAGAGATATAACGGTGTGGGGCAAGGTCAAATTGTCAAAAGTCCTACAAAAGAACCCATAAGTAATAAGTCTCATGATCTCCACATCTTATCCCAAAGATAAAAGGTCTACATTTATCCTGAACATAACAAGTAGATCACAATCAATGGTGCACATTAATCCATGCAAATCAGATCTAACAACATGTAGCAAAGTCAACGATTCAAAAATATTGTAGTAATTAGAGGATCCAATCACATTCGACCTCATAGATTGAGATAAATGGTGTACATTGAAGTTTACAAAAAAGATCCAATGGTGCAAGATGAATCTAACTTTTTAAATATTCCATAATAAATGTGATAACTACATGTGTCATAATCATAGTTAATTAAATAGAGATCAACCAATGGTATGCCATCTCTCAGATCATAATCTAATGGTGAACAAGGCATCAACTTTTCAATGAACTAAAACCCAATGAGAGGCTACCACATGGAGTAAAGGTGATAAATGGTGGCATGTGTTATCAATATGCTTAGAGATCATGTGGAGATACCAAGTAGCATGATCTTGGAATCCATAACAAAGATCAATGCTCTATGATAAGCTAAAGCTAAAGGAATTTGTAAAAGATAAACAAAGTGTATTCAATCAAGCTTTAAGATTGCATGAGGTGTCGACATGTCTCCCAAAAAGAACAAATAGAAACATTTTAAAATTAATGAACATAATGACATGGTGGAGACACATAAGTGAGACAAGTTAGTACAAAAGATTTAGTGGACCCATAGACATGGAAGGAATAACTAAGTAATCTAAGAAAAATCTAAGGCATGAAGCTAATGAGTTTGAAGTCAATTACCTCCCTTAAAGCTCTACAAGAACCTCTAAGATAGACTTAAGTGTATGAAATCCCTAATTTATCCCTATTGTCATTATAGCTGAGTCAAGGAAATTAGATCTTCACTTGCACAAAAGGAATTTAATGAAGAGTTGAAATACAATCCACTAGTGAGAAATTTGAAAAAATTCACCGGAATGGTTGATCAAAAGAGTGTTTCAAATTAAGACATTGAATAATACTTGATAATAGATGTTAAAGGTCATATTTTCAAAGACACATAGTTTGCTACTTTTACCTTGAACATGAGACACAATAATTGGTCAAAATTATTTTGGACAATATAAAATCAACCAACCATAACCCAAAAAGAGGAGAGAATTCACTCATCTACAAGAATGTATGGTGATATAGTTTTAATTTAGATGACCATACTTCACTATATAGAAGCAAAGCTTGAGTTACTCCACTGTATTGAGATTATTGCTCCTATTTTCAAAGAAACCATGATAAATAAGGGCATGATAATTAATGAACTCAATCATAGGAAAATTTCTTATATTTATGCTATAAAATTTGAGTCATATTACAAACAACTAAAACCCCAAATATACCTTCCCTCAATAAATTATTTGGCTAGGGAGCATGATTTGAAGGACACCTTAGCCATGTGGTTCTATTATAGAAACCAATTCTTTTTAGACTTTAGTAAAAACATTCTCATTAGCCAATTCACACCTATGATTAGGATGATAATGACAATGTTGAAAAGATTACGTGGGGGTGAGACCATAACTTATGCCAATCTAATATAGGTACCCATTTTTTATTTCATGGTTTAAAAGACAATAGTTCCCCCTCTAGGTGAAATACTAAGATCTCATTGAGTAGGCAAAATTTTGCAATCAAGAATAAAAAAAGACCCATTTTTCATGATGTTACATCTATTATATGCTCTCTATGAAATAAAAAAAATATCAAACTAGAGGGAATGGTCACCTATTGGGAACCAAATTGTATCAAAAATTACTCTAACCTTCACATCTAAAAATGCAGATATCATATCCAATTTATATATGACTGCATCTACCTTACCTTAAGTGAAGCCATAAATGGGACTCCAATGTCAATAGTTAGCCTACTAATTATGATATATATTGAAGTTATGGGGGATATCTAGTTATAGCTAGACTATTTGGTCATAATAATTAAAGGGACACATAATTCTCCCCTCAGGCTACCAATTCATGTCCTTAAAAAACTAACAAAGCAAGAGTTGGCATACTAGTTATTTCACGGTGTAGATGGTCTCTACAAGACCAAAAGAAAGGGAGTACTTAATAAGTTATCCATGACATTTGAAAACACCATGTTCAAGAAGTGGGACAATATTGAAGCTACATAAAAAAAATAAACATTTCAATGTGAAAATTGATGAGATAAAAAATGGGATCCTTATGGAAAAGTTAAGGAACATTTGAAAAACAAAGGAATTATAAATGTAGCCTATGATCATGAACTTAGTGTCTTTTACCAAATTTATACCAATGCATCATCATATTTAAAAGTGACCAAGAGATTGAAGGAACATAACCTAAATCCTGAGTCAAGATTAGAAAAAAATAAAAAAAATGAATGAAATATGGAAATTGGGACCTAGACAATATCATTTTATCGATGGTGAATCCTCTAGACCCCCATAAGTTAATGTAAAAATAGGATTTCAATCAGAGCACAAGCCTAAGGAGAGGCCAAATTCAGGTGATATAGGCTCTAGATAATCTATTCATGAATTCGCCAAGGAAAACAAATTGGAAACACATAAGGAAGAGATCCATATGATAGCCATAGACCCTTAAGAATCTATTGAGGATGTTTCAAATATGTTGTCTATGACATACATAGAATCAAATGAGGAAGATAAGATAGGTGTTAAGGAAGTTAAGGATGAAAAATTTAAATATTTGGACTTAGTAACTTTTGACCCCCATAGGAAGAAATTAGATACTGAGCTAGGCATTGTTCCCAAAATAAAAAGATCCAAAGTGATGTTCACTACTCCTCTAGGTAAAGTATATATATTCAATGAGCATAATTTGTTATATGGACCAATCCTAGAATGTTTATTGTATGAACCTATGTTGGAAAGGCCACCTATAATGCATCATCCATGTACCTTCATCAAGGCCACTAATGTTCCTATGTAAATAGAAATGAATCCATGGATAGTTGCATTGCATGAAGAGGAAGCGAGGAGAATGGATACGCTGGTTTAATCATTATCACAATAATAAATGGAGGTCTTAGCACCATAGGTAAATCAATATTAAGTAGGGATCAGATTCAATCCAAGTACTACTAGCCTACAAAGGGTAATAGAGAAGAAGATTATCCAAGGAGGTCAAGAGATGATATATCAAAAGGTAGAACATTTGGTTGGTTTGAATCAAGTAAGAGGACATAAATGTGCAAAATACCTAATTTTTGAATAATATGTCTTAGAGTTGGTTAAGGCATAGATAAAACTACTGAATGTTACCATTAAGGGCTTGAAACAACAAAGCAAGAAATTGTAGGAATATTCTATCCTATCTCAGAGGCTATGATTGATATGTTTCAAGCTACTCTATTTGATATATTCAATGACTTGAAATTAATAAAGTTTAGGTAGGCCATGGTCAACTAGAAAAATACTATGGCCATGAATCTAGTTCACCAATGGTAGAGCTCAAGCAAAAAAGTAAAAGATCTAATCAATATTTTGATAGAATATCAAATCCTTGGTTTCAAAACAATCAACTTGGCTCATTTGAATATGGCCATGGAAATATTGGTAGACAAGATCAAAATCTTGAGAAAATGGTCCAAGAGCCTAGAAAATCTTTTTGAGGATGACAAGTAATTGAAAAATAGGATGGAGTATATATTGGGTGGAATAATCAAGTATTTTAATACACTTATCCCAATTGATGCAATAACTGATGATGATTTCAAGCATAGATCCACCCAAGTCATGCATGAAGTGAAAAATTAGAGCCAAGGAAAGACATGAGCTAAGAACATTAAGATCTTGCACATGATCTTTATTGTAGAAGAGAATATTGTAAAAGATATGATTATCAAAGATGATTTATAAAGGGATGATAAATATCTCAAGAGCATGGTAGATCAAGAAGATGAACTCTTCATGGATCCCATATTTAACATTAAACTAATTGATTATCATTATGATAAATTAATAAATATCTTACAACAAAAATAAGGGACTATAACAATAAAAAGATCTCAAAGTTAAATTCATTAACTTGAGCATATTAATTTTTGTAACTAAAATTACAAATCATTTTGAATAGAGAATATTATTTTATAAAAGCATGTGCATCTTTGTAAAACACATTGATTATAGGTATGTCCTTTTAAAGAGTGTCTATTTCTAGAAAATTGTAAAAAGGACACCTATCTTTGACACATGTGCAATTGTAATTTGCTAAGTTTGACTGGCATACCTCATTAGTTTTATATATAAGGGGTATTTTCATTTGTAAAAAATAAAATGAGTTTTGAGCAACAAAACATTGTGCTAATTTTGGTGAAATTAATACAAGCAAATAATTATGAAAATATTTTCTCATTTATTTATGTAAATTGTTATTATGGCTTCCCTCTCACTTGTGTGGTTTAAATTTCAGATTTGAATTATTCTTATGAATTTTGGATGCACACATTAAAATATAGAGCTAACAATTTGTGTTAATGCTAGATTGATTAAAATTTATTATGTTCTTTTCAGTTTTTTTGCTCTTCTTTTAGATGTGTTTATGTTATTTGATTACAAGGGTAAATATTTAAAGTGAATATGCTGCTTATTTGCATTCTTGCAAATTATTTATATGTTTTCCCGATGTGTAATGTGATTTGAGCTTAAGCTATTTCATGGTATACATTAGTTTTAAGTGCATATTTGTATGATATTTGAACTTTGTCATTATGTATGGAATGAAGATCAATAACATCAATATGTTCCTTCTCTACCCTACCCTTACTTGTGCTTATTTTTTGACCAATTAACTTTATATTAGTTTCATTATAAATATTCACTTTAGTTTAGAATTTAGACTTAGTCTTTTTAGCATAATTCATTTCACTTAGTATAGATCACTTTCATTTTCACAAGATAGCTATTAGGCCATGGTTTGTCCCCACAACCAAACATTATAAATTTTGTGAAACAATTCACTTGTTATGCCATTATTCCACCAAATATATCAAGGAAAATACAACCTATAACTCATGCATTGGATTTTCCAAATTCTAAAATTAGTAATGTTTATTAAACACTCAAAACCACTTGTGATACACTTTCAGGCATTAACAGTCTTGTTTTGAGAATAAAACTTGATTATCCCTTTATTTATGAGAGATTCTTCAATCTATATTCCCTTGGAAATAGCTTATTCAAATGTATTGGCATAAATAAACTTGAGGTTACGAATGACATCAAACTATAGTTTGGTAGTGAACATTGTGGCCAATTGTTTATCAAGGATATTATTCAAGCCTTAACTAGATAATGTGTGACACCATTGTAAATAATTATCAAAGTTTTCTCCTCTTAATTGTTCATTCTAAGATAGGTATACCATAGTCATCTCACATTTGATATGGAAAGAGAAGTGTTTCATGAATCTCTAAGATAAATCATCAAAATTATCCACATACTTAATGGGTAGACCAAGAAACCATTCTAAGGCATGTCCAATCAGAATATATGGGAACAGATGAAGTTTATATATTTTTATGTGATGATGGTGACTAAATATGAAGAATATTCTCGATTTTTTCTCTGTATGTTGTCATCTAGAATAATCTAATGTAATGATAAACTAGAATCAAGATTAAAAGTGTTAAGAAGATGAGGGAATAAAATCAATATGGAATGACTCAATTAGAACAAGGATGAAGGGAAGGGGTTTTTAGGTCATGACCAAAAGTAGGGGACCATATAGATAATGTTCAAACAATTCAAGTGTAAAAATTCTTGAGATGCATAATATTCATGTGCTCATCCAGATTCTCACCATATTGTGTATCAAATTTATATGTTCTAGATCCATAATTTGCTATGAAATGAATGGGCCCAAATAATTAGGCTCAAATTTAACCTTATTTTCATGGGTGGTATTAATATTCTTTTAGTTTTCCTTTGGGACTAAATCAACAAGTTTAAAATCTCTATGTTTAATGTACTTGTTATCGCTATGGAAAAATAGGCTTTAATAAGACTAGAGGTTATTCAAATCAATTGCCCATTTTTCATCAAGTAGTTCTAATTATTATAGCCATGAGACTTGGTATTATTTGTCATCAATGATATTTTGTAAGGAAATTCATAAAGAAGGTAACTCAATATTGATAGCGAGAATAGCTTCTATGCCATAAACAAGGGAATATGGGGTGGCTCTTGTTGGGTTGAGATTATTGATATAGTAAGCCTAGAGGGATGGAAATAATTGTAGATCCCAATCATGACCAAACACATTAATAATATTTTTAAGGATTTGGGTGAAGGTTTTTTTAGATGCCTTATCTTGGCCATTATTTGATGGAAATATAAAGTGGAAAATTGTTGTTTGATCTAGTATTTGTCATAGAGGGTTTTGATGTCCTTATTTTTACAAGAGCCACTATTACATTTGTTTTTCCTCTAAACTCATTAATCTATTAACTACTAGATTATGTCGTTAATGATTAGTTAAATTAATGTGTTAAGTGGTAGGATTTGTAATATGTTGATTGTGGATAGTTATTTATTACTTATGATCTTGATAGTTAACTTATTGTTAGTTATTCATATTATATTATGATACATTTTGATCATGATTATGTACTTTATTTAGTTACTATAATTTATTATGATTATTTCATGATATGGTCTAACTACTATTCAAATTATTGATGTGGATTCAAGATGGAGTCCATGCTCCTACTATGACTGAGGGAGGATATCATTGGAGAGGATGGAGAAGAGGGAGACAAGTGGGGAGTGAGATAAGGAAATGGTAACCCTAAACACACCAATTAGATTAGAAGCCTACTTGTTATTTATTATTTGATTAATAGTGTTTGTTCATAGCATGAATATTATTATTGATGGGTTTCTTTGATTAGTAATGTTATTATAAATATTTCATATTGATTAAACTCTTGTTGAAGTATTTAGCATGTGTTTTCATATTAAAACATTTTGGTTGGTTGAAAATCATGTATTTAATTTTTTAACTTGTGAATTGAAGTCATTGTACTTGAATTTATAAGATTTCCATATGACTAAAATGATTATATGTTTAATTATTTTATTGTCTTGGTAATAAATGGAACTCTAAATATTTTAGTTGAATGAACACAATATGAGGCATCTATTTAATCATCAATTCACATAAATATTTAATCTTTGAATTAACAGTGTCAAGTATTTATGTTATATAAATAGTCATTCAATAGTTATTAAAGTGATTGATGTTCATTAGGTGTTATGTTTAAATTGAAATAAGGTTGTATTAGTTAAATAAAACATCAAATTATTAACATTAGTCATGTTTGGATAAATTAAAGTCATATATTATTATAAAGGGTCATGGTTACTTTATTTATCAAAGGACTTACCTTATACTATGCTTGAGATAGTAAAGGTTATAGTGTTTAAATCATGTATTATTATTGGTTTAAGTCAAAAGGAAATCTTTGTTTAGAATATAATAAACAAGTGATTATTATACATGGAATATTCAAATCATCTAAGGATTTAAATTGATTATTACAGATTATTTGAATTCATTATGAGAATCACCATTGAGTTGGTTTATTGCATGGTTTAGTAATGATGGTTTTTGGTTGGTTAACTAGACTGTTGAGGGTTTCTTGGTGAGTTATCATGCTAGGATTTTGGAAAATAATTATGGATAAATGGTGTTTTATTATGAAGTGTTAAGTTTTATGGAGTTATTTAATGGGATTTTTGCATGTAAAATTCATAATTAGAGGGATATATGCAAGTCAAGGCTTTTGTAGAAGAGTTACGATGGTGAAGAGAGCTGAGAAGAGAAGGAACTAGTCTTGCACTACTTGGATTTCAATTTTGAGGTAGGGTTTGTTGAAATTTTAATTATGGTTTTCCATTTTTGAGTGTTTTTAGAAATACACTATTGAAATGGGTTTTTGTTTTATG
>JARHVA010007521.1:237500-422500 GCA_037957365.1 Torreya grandis
TAAGTAGTATTTCTCAACTAAGGTGTAATTATGTTCATAAGAAACTAATGTGTGGCTCAAATAGTATACAAATTATTCTTTCCCTTGATTATTATGTTGTGTTAGGAGTACCTCCAAGGTAAAATTAGTCACTGAGATGTATATAAGTAATGACTTTCTAGGTGTAGATAGAGATATAATAGGTGTATTTTATACATATGATTTTAATTATTTAAATTTATGTTGACAATTAATATTCCATGAGAAAATGGTACCCTTTTTTAGAAGATGATTGAAAGGATGGAGTCTATCTACCAATTGAAAAACAAAACACTAGATAGAGTAGATTTTTTCCTATAGATTATAGAGTTGCTTTAGACTAGAAGATGGAGACATTTCTATAATATCCTTAACCTTTTAAATATTGGCTTCAATGTCTTGATGGGAGATAATGAAACCTAATAATTTCCCTAAAGTAAGGCAAATGATGCACTTTTTGTGTTAAACCCAATCTTGTATTGATGAAGTCATTCAAAGATTCTTCATAATACATATGAATGCTCTATTTTAATCTTGGATTTTCCCAAAATATCATCCACATAATCTTCAAAAATATCATGCATCATGTCATGAAAAATAACAATCATGTTATGTTGGTATGTGGCACTAGAGTTATTGATTATAAATAGAATCACTTGATAATAGAATGTTCCCCATGGAATGGTGAATGTTGTCTTGTGTTAGTATTCTAGTCAAATTTAAATCTAATTACATCTTGATAATCCATACATAAGAGATAACATCTCATACCCTAACCTAGAATCTATAATCATATCAATGTTAGGAAAAGTAAATTCATCCTTAGGGCATGCTTTATTGATATCTCTCAAGTTACTACATAACTAATTCCTTTCATATTTTTATTGACTATGACTATGTTGGATATCCATTTTGAATAATTAATATGATTATACATACTACCTCTAATAGTTTTATAATTATAAATTAACATTAATGACAATGTGAGGGTGCATTTTTATTAGCTTATATTTGATTGGCTTGGCATTAGGGTGTACAACAAAGTGATGTACAACTAAAACAGGGTCCAAGCCTGGTTTATATAAACAAAACCATGCAAGAATATCAATAAACTCCCTAAGGAGGGCTGTAAGAATCTCACATTATTTTTTAGTGAGGGATGATCCAAGTTTGATCCATTTAGGATCAATAGGTGTTCCAGTGTTGACTTTAGTGGCATCTTCCACAAGAAGTGTGGAACCATATTTTATGATAGTTGTGAATGTATTACATTGGTCTTTGTATTAATCTAGTGGATTGATTGGTTCATTGATGTCACCCAATTAAGAAGAATCTAAATCACCAAGGTTAGGAAAAGGCCATTTGGTAAAGTCATATAGGAAATCTTGATCTAATTGATCAAAGGCTTTATGATCCTTTAATCTAATTCTCTAGTGGTATGAATTTTTGGAACTAGAAGAGGCTTGGGATTTTTTTGAAAGAGGCTAAACTTCCCCATCTAATAACACCTCAAATAGGTTTTCAGTAGGACTCATCTTTTTATTCACTTTTTCCCTGGTCCAAAAGCACCTCAAAGAGGTTTTCACTTTGGGACCTTAATTTTTGGTTTTATATTTCTTTTTATTTATGACATAGGAAGTTAACCTGCTATTTAGATTAGGTAATAGGGTCCAATGTAATAAAAAATCCATTTTTATGATCACCAATTAAAAAATTATCTCCCAAGACTACAAATTCATAGATTACCTCATCATTATTAAAATCATCTAATGGTATATAAGAGTATTTTTTAAATGAGTCATCAAATTGGGGATCATGGAGGAAACTATGGGAATTAGATGGCATAATGGTAATGGTACAGATGGTATTGGGGTAAACTAAATTAGTATCAACCAACTCATTATAAATGGTATAATATGACTCTACATCACTCTTAGCATTATCCATGTTATACGATAAATTATAATCACTATCAAGATATAAGGGTTCACCCTAAAGTGGTTTTTATCCAAAACCTTGAGTTGCTTTGTGTTTGGTAATTGATATTGTCTCAATAAGTCCTTATCATTTTCCCCCAAGCATTTTCCCTTTTATGCTTGATTATCCATTATCATGTTCAAAATAGGTTACTTTATATCTCAGTAACAAGTAGAAAATCCATCATTACATAACCGTGAATCATCATCATCATCCTTGAATTATTAATACTATTGGTAATTGGTTTTGATGAAAACCATGGGTCCTTTTTGATGATAATTATCCTTATTGTGCCATTGCATTTTAGTAGTTTGCACTTTAGGCTTCCCATATTCTATAGGCATTTTTGGCGATTTGGCTACATGGAAAGCATTATTGATTTTGTATTCCTAAGGCCATCATATTAAATAGTGAAAGGATTGGATATGAAAGTAGGTGATGTATAAAAATTGAAGGAAAGTGTACTTGGATCCATATAATTTGATTTTTATAGTTGATAAAATATAACCTTATCCTTTTTGGGGATAGGCTCTATGTTGAAGTGGTAGTTGTATCTTTTATATTCCATTTATAAATGTTTATATAATTTTTACAACTAAAAATCACTAAGAATAGTAATTTATAACCTATAATGGGGAACTTGATACACTGGTGAAGAGTATAAGGTATAATATGTACTTTGTTAATATGTGGTTTCCCAATAAGCAAATTATATGATAGTTCTAAATCATGAACATGACACAAAGTATCATGGGTTAGAGGCCCAATGATAACATGTAAGTAAAGGGTACCCTGATATTATTACTCTTCATTATCATAATCTTTGATAGTGATGGTATATGGATAAAGATATGCTACTGTGTAGCCCAAGTGTTTAACCAGATTCAAAGTTATAATATTTATCCCAAAACCATTATCTATGTGTAATATTTTCATTTTATGTTGGGAAATGATTACTTATATGTAAATTAGGTTATTAAGAAAAGTTCGAAGGTATGACATATCTGTTTGATCAAAGGTGAGTTATTAGTGTTAAGCTAGATGACTCATAAGTGTTTGCAATTTATCAAGTGGAATTTCACTTGGGACCTTGGATTGACTTAAAAGATCATTAAAGATGTTATTATGGACATTTTATGTATGTAAAAGATATAAAATAGAAATTTGTATTAGCATTTTTTGTATTTTTTCCAAAATATCATAAGGTTTATCATCGATAAGAGCAATTAGCTTAGTCTTCTTATATGGATGACATTGAATGGGATTTTTGGAGCAATAAGGTGTAAGACCTTGAATGGTAACATTAGAGCATCAAGTTTATATTAAAAAAATGTTAGTCAATGGAGGGTTATTATAATTATAATATTAGGGATGAAGTCTTAAAATGGTAACTCTTGGTATTTGGTTGGCATTTGGGCCATTACAAGCCAAAGGAGGATTACTAGTAAATGGAGGTAGAGGTCCTAAAATGGATGGTGGTATTTAGGTATTATTGGAAATTCTCTTAGGTTTTATCTTAATTTTATTGATGTGTCTACTAATGATGTGACCTACAAAATTACATTCATAAGGGACACTTTTATAATTAAATTGATTTAAGTGGGTATCTTGACCTTGATTATATATTTTTTTGGTTGTTGTTGTTGTTGTTGTTAGTTCTATCTCTAATTAGGAGGTCTATTTTTATTCATATTATTATGTGAAAAAAATTGTTTTGATGTATACCCAAATCTTGATTAGATGTTATAGCCACATTATCCAACACTATTTCACCACTTTCAAATAGATATTGAAAAAGATGATAAATTTTCACACTCTTATGAATGGAATTGACTTTAACCTGCTAATAATCACAAAATTAATTATCACTATACCAATAAAGTTTATGATAATATTTTTGAAATGATTTTGATAATATACAAATGATCATGTTAATGACAACAAGATTTTTAAAAACTATCTCAATAGGGTCACTGAGATTAATAAAAAATCTATTGTGATAATTATACCTTCTCATAGGTGGTCTTTGCAAAGAAAGAGGTTGAGTAGGTGGGTTTTATTTAATAGGTGGTGGTTACACCATTTTCAAATGTTAAGATTTAGTCACACCATATCCTGAAACATATATATTTATGTTAAAATATTTAGGTTTCTATGACATAACTTTTTGTGCTTTCACATGATCTTGTGCTTGATCCTTATTCTAGGTTTAGTTTTGAGAGTAAAACTTGATTATCCCTTTGTTGGTGATTGTATGTTCGATCTATATTTCCTTGGAAATAACTTATTCAAATGTACTAACATAAATAATCTTGAGGTTATGAGTGACATCAAACTATAGATTGGTAGTGAACATTAAAGATAATTGTTTATTAGGGAGATTATGCAAGACTCAACTAGATAATGAGTGACACCATTGTAAATAAGTAATAAAGTTTTATCCTCCTCATGGTTTAGTCTAACATAGCTCTACCATAGTCATCTCATGTTTGACATTGAAAAAGAAGTGTTTCAAGAATCTCTTAGATAAATCATTAAAGTTATCCACATAATTCTTGGGTATACCAAGAAACCATTCTAAGTCATGCCCAATTAAAATATGAGGGAACAAGTGAAGTAGGTATATAGGATATACATAATTTATTGACATGAACCAAAGAATTATTCTATATTTTCCTCAAGATCACCTTTAATTTTTAATTTAAAATTTTTTTTCATCTCAAAATGATGCATAAAAGGTATGTGAAGATATTTCATATCAAAAGGATAGGAGTATATATCATATAATTTAAATTTTTTACTCTGATTTCTTGCCTAAATGGAAAATGTGGATCTTTGACCTCTTAAAAATCCTAAAAGGTAAGACAAAAATGAGAGGAAGTGGGCAATTTTTTATAGTGTACTCAAAGGTACATTACATTGACTATTATAAAGAGGTAGTATATAAAATTGAGGAATGGGTACATGATTGTTTCTACTAGGAATATTGACTCTTTGAGTAGATTTGTATTGTTAATATGGGACTTCTTATATGTAAGGAACTTTTTATTGAGTGAAACATTGATTTGGAGGGAAATGAGGCTTGAATGGAGGAATGTTTCTATTGGGCATTTCAATAGAACTTATTGGGATTGTAGCATAACATGTTGTTAATTCTTAGGAATCCAATGCATAGGTGGAATTATTAGTTAGTTAAATGGCATATGTTATTTTACTAAAGAGGTTCTTTATTGAATATAAATTCAAATTAGTTGAATTTTGGAAAGATGTTGGTTATACAATGTTATTTGTGGTTTAATCTACACTTATTATATGGAATGTTGGTTGTCACCTATTAAAGTCGAGGATTAATTTCCACTTACTATGGTGCTATAATTATTATGTCTTATTACAGATTTAGTGGGTTTGATACTTGTTGCTGTAAGGCATTTTATATTTTTGAAGGAGTAGGCTGTGGAGAAAATAAAATAATATTTTATTGCTTGTTAGATGGTACTTGATCTGGGTTAAATTATGTTACTCAAGATATATGCTACATAATTTATGTTGATTCTACAAGGATATTTGAATTACAATTAGTCACTAGATTGGTTTCAACTATGGATGTGCTAAACATATCCACAACTAAAATTTTATTTGAGAATGGATTTGGATTATACATGTGATAAGTAGAAAAATCTAATGGTTTTTCTATTGGAGTATTTCACTCCAATAATGTGGTATTTTGAAATTTCAATGCAACTAAGGAGTTAGCTAAAGTAGCTATAAATATATTAGCTTATTCTATTTAGAAACCAATAAGTTGGATTTGTGTGGGAGGGTCAACTAGTTGACCCTTTCTTTTATCCAACAATAATATGGGAATAATTGAATGCTTGATCTTGTCTAGAGGAAACTTGTTTGTCTAATAACAAAAGGGGTATTTCTCTGGGTGTTCTAGCCAAACATTTTAAATCCTCTTTGGGAAAACCAAGGGGAAATTTTTCAACCATATCCAAAAATCTAATAATGAGTTCATCTTTGTTGTCAAATACTTGTTGATTTAATTGATCTTATCAATGTTCATCACTAGGTATTATATTGATAAGGTATGTTGGATTAGGTATATTTTTAGTATCAAAAGGCACATGTGAAAGGTTTGGTTGGTATTGGTCATGTTTAACATTATGTGGTATAATCATAAGCTATGGGATATGTTATTTAATTTCAACATTGCATGGTGCATTAGTAAGGTATTGTTGGTTTTCTTCATCTTTTAAGTAGTGATCATACCCATAAGGAATGTAAAATACCTCATCATCAAATTAGGGTTAGTAAATGGCCCACCACACATTTACTTAGGCATGTCTAAGTTTATAGTATTCATCTTGGAAATGTTTTGAATGCCTAATACTATGTTTGATTTGATATGTGATTTCCCTTGGAATATCACTTGGAAATTGGTTTGAGGTAAGATGTTTTGATTATATTAAATTAAACCTCAATTTTTATTAGATGAATCAAAGGTATATAAAATTAAATGTTTCAAATGTATTTTATCAAAGGGAAAACTCACAAGTTTTGGGCATAATGGTTTTTAATATAAATTTTCAATGGTTCTATTTAGGAAATGTTTTGCACTTGATCTTATTTTTAAAGGTTTCGATCATGAAAGCTTGAATTTGTGAATAAAGAAATAAACTTTGGCCTATTTGAGAGACCTTAGAAAATTTTTAAATTGAAAATGTTGGCACAATAATTGGTTTTGTATTATAATTGTAAATAAATATTTTAACTAGTTGTAAACTTTTGACTTTCCAAATAGATTTTGGTCTTGGCATAATTTGACTAGAATTGGGGCTTGGTATTGGAATTTGGAGTCTATTTTAAACTTAGATTTGGACTCAAATAAATGACATAATGACACAACATGAACAATAATTTTGGAATGTTGGACTTAACTTTAAAAACAAAGTTAATTTACAATCGGCACTTGATTTGAAATCAAATGAATGACATAATGGAAAAACATCAACAAGAACTTTGAATTTGGTTTAAATTTTCAAATAAAGATGATTTGGAATTGGCACTTGATTTGAAATAAAATTAATGGCATAAGAGCACAACATGGATATAAATTTTGAATTTTGGATTAGGGCAAGACTTTTGGCTAAAATTAGGTAGCCTAATAGTGTGGTTTAGACAAGCAAGATGTGTATTGGGACCAAGTTTCAACATGTCAACTTTATTTGACCTAATATTTTGGAAAAGTAACACATCATTTTGTGTGTATAATTTTTTTTTTGTATTTGAACTTGGTTGGTTTGATTTGGTCTTAAGTATAAACAATTTTTTGACACAATAGTCGAGCAATAACTCATAGGAATTACAAGGAAACTTAATAACTGACACATGTTTACGTCACATATTTTAAACTTTTGAAAAACTTGATTTAAGAGAGGATTGTAAAATTTAAATATTTATTGAAGAAATTATTTCAATTATCAATGGTATTTTAACCCTACCCTTCTCTCTCAATATTCATATGATTAAGGAAATATTTGGGGGTTGTTACCTTTGCACCCCTATATCAATGAATGATATGCAACAAAAGAGACATAAGAATCAATCAAATATCAAGATATTTATGATAGTGTCTTATACCTTTGCAACAACTTCAAACATAAATGTCTCAGTGAAGTTTTACCAAATTTGGAGTTTTCTTATAATCTTAGTTTGGATTTATAGATAGTCCATTAATGCAATCCATAATATGTGGTACATGGGAAAAATCCATTAATGAAGAAGTTAAATCTTATTTCCAATATTTATCCTTTTAAGTGAACCTAAAATTGTCCTAAGAGATTGGAAAGAACTCCCTGGGGTTTCTTTCCTCACATAATAATGTTCGAGCACAAAGCTAAGACTTCATGATGATAATGTTCCTCAATTTATATGCCCCACTAAATAAGTAGGGTTTAGTAAAATGTTATAATGTCACTTACTACACAAAATCATCCCTAAAGACTTATGGTAAGATGATAAAATCCACCCCACATAGTCAAATGAAAAATAGGGTAAAAGTAAAATATCAACTTTTACTTTTTTGAGTCACCTAAAAAGGGGAGAGCATAATTATAAAAGGAACCCCACAAGACTATTAATCAATAATAAATACTTCCATGAAATTAAATAAGTTTAAAAATGAATAATTTTTATTATAATCCAAATTAAAATGTGAGTTTATTTTAATGCCCAAGTCAAAATGTGAAGTAGAATTGATTTTTTTACCTCAGAATACCACTTATTTGGCTAAGTTCCTATAGAAAAAATAGTTACAAGTTTGAAAAAAGTTATTTTGAGTCAATAAAGATCTTAATATTGGGTTTGTTGCAATATAATGTTTACACAATCATTTTGTGATTACACAGATTGATTTTACTACAAAGTCTTTCAATTTCTCAATTAGGGCCTACAAATAGAAATAAAGAATAGTCATAAATAATTTTGTTACTACTAAACATGGTTTCTATTTTAGGAATGATGATTTCATTACTATATTTCAATTTCATAATTATGGCCTATAAATAGAAATAAATAACAATTAGAAACAACTTATCTACTACCAAACATGATTTCACTGCCAAGAATGATGATATTAATACTAGGAATGATGATTTATGTACTAAAGTTGAAAATTTCACTAATGAAATTGATGATTTCATTGATGACACATTCAAATAAAAAAATAGTAAAAATATTTCACTACCAAGATTCATAATTTCACTACTAGAAGCTAAAATTTAATAATTAGGGCCTAAAAAAAAAAGAAATGGTGTTGAATGATTTTGATAATGATGGCTTAAACTTTGTGATTCTATATAAAAATATATTTATAACATAAAATACTCAAAAATTATTTCTTGAGTTCTATAATACTTTCACTATAGAAACTTGTAATTTCATAATTTGTAAGAAAATAATAAAAATAAGCTAATGACAATTTTACTACTACAAGTAATGATTTACCTAATGATTGGTTTACTTTCATAGTTTTATCTTACATATAATAGTGTCAAGGCACAAAGAATGATTATGATACTCCTAGAAATGATTTCACTAATGATCTTTATGAATTCATAGTTACGTATGAATGAATTTTTTATTTGGTCTAGAATGGTATTGAATGAAAATTGCAAGAAAAAATAGAGAATTAGCTTGTTTGGAAGGATAATTATGATAATTAGAAGAAGTTAAATGGTATAAAATATCTTGTTGGTGTGTTTAATATTTTGAGGTCCCATTGGGTGTATAATTATGTAGATTAGGAATCCAAAAGTGGTTAGTCAATTATTAGTGAATAAAAATCAATACAACTTAAAGACAACTTCTAAAGCCTACTCCCTAGGTTGAGATATATAGACAAAAAATAAGAAATGCAATTGGAGGATAAATAACCACTTTTTTTTTACCTCCCTTGAAGATTTATTTGAATACCAATCTAAAGAGGCTGAGCTCTAATTGTAAATGTAGAAGTATTTGTTAATGCTTGAATCATCATATGAGTAACATTTATGCTTGTGTACATATGATTTGGATTTGGTTTGTCATGGGATTGAGAAATATCCTTATGTAATTTGGTAGAATAATTTTACATGGAGAATATTCTTAAAATGAGAGGTATGATAATCTTATTTATCAATTTAGGTATGATACTCTTATTTATCAATTTCTTAAATCATTATGAACCTTTCATATCATCTATAGATGGAGGGTTGAGGATCAATATTAAAATCTATGATTACACACATGGAGTGTGTAATATATGACATTTAAGGCATTTTTGGCATATGAAAGGCAGATTATAAGAAAAGTGCAATCATTGGTCATCTTAAATGTATAAGAGAGGTGTAAGAGAAGATGTGTACAAGGGAGGTGTAAGAGAAGATGTGTATAAGGGAGGTGTAAGAACTTGTCTTGAGTGTGTAAGTAAAATGTAAGACATGTGATAACCTTTGATTTTTGGCATAGTTTACCTCATGATGTCATATTGGGTAAGTTAATACTCTAGTTTTAAATTTGTTATAGTATATTATTTCTCATTTTTGCTACGTTTTGTCTAGGTTATTTGTCTTTTCCTAGTTTTGTCATATGTGTGGATCTATCCCACATTGCTTAGAATAGCTTGCATCTTGTTTCTACATGCTTATTTAATAAATAAATGTACATTGTATTCTTATGATTTTCATATTTTATTTGTGTATAAAAATTGATTTGTTTATAATTAATTTATTTCTTATGTGTATGATAAATCACTAATGGTTGTGGTAATGGTGTGTTGGAAAGATCCTAGTTGAGGAGTGTTGTGAACTCTTTCATGGTACTAGATCCACCCTCCAACAACCATTGCTCAAGTTTAGGTTATTATCATTAAAAATACACCATTATTTTGTTTATTAAATCCTTTCTTGTAGCTATTTCCATAGCTTTTTGAGATTTTTTTTGTAGTCAACATTTTTTGGTTTATTTTCAGGTCTTCCAACCTATGTCATTGAGTCTAGAAGGTCTCAAAACCTTAGGAATGATTTTTTATTTTTCAAAAATAAATATTTTTTCAAGAACTCATTTTTTGAGGATTTCTTTTATGAACTAGGGATTAATTCATATAAAAAACATGGGTTTTTTCAAGTTTATTAAGGGTTCTGTAGATCCTTAATGGGTCTTCAATTTTTTAATCACCGTAATAACCCTCATGCAGTTCTATGTTTTTTCATCCACATGTATCAAATTATAATTGGTATGATGTAGTTTAGGTAGTAGGACTATAAGGTCAAGTTTATCCAAGACCTACCTAATCTCAGTGATGTTGATATGCTCATCACTGTTCTCTTCTTATTTTACTAAATGATGGGGATATCTGTACAAATGCCATTGTGTGGTGAGGCTCATTTTTTGATGACTATTCCATCACTTGGGATTTCAAGAATGCTTGTTAGATAAATGATGTGTATTCATAGAGTTCATTCAATAAACATAGGCACAACCAATAGCATTTGCATTGGCACCATCACAACTACTCGATGCCCCTAGCTACTATTCATCATTAAGAATGATATTTCTCTTTAGACTATGTTCAAAATTGTATTTTATTATTAGTTGACATGCCTAGATGTAGTTCACCAACATGTCATCAGTCTCCTTGCTTGAGGGAGATTTTTATTTCTTACCATTCTTCATGGCCTTAAGATTTTATTCACTAGAGGACATTTTATCCTCAAATGTACTTCTATTTATTTCCCCATATCGAAGCCTCAAAACCACCATTGTACGACCTGCATTGGGTAGTCCTTCAAAACATTTCATAAATTTAATTTTTATTTTTTTCATTTCATTGAAATTAAATAATTGTTAATTTTTTTTGATAAAATTCAAAGTGTGGATATTATTTGCAAACATTGTGGGTGATTTAGACATTTGGTAGTGGGGTTTTTTAGTAATAATGGTAAGCCTTTTTTTGGCTTTATTTATCACTACTTGGTGGAGGTTGTATTATACGATGGGATTTGTTATGATTGGGAGACAATTGTAAAGAAAAGATAAATTAATCATGTGGGGGAAGATAATTATAAGGCACATGATTTTTTTATTTTTTTAATTTAAAAAATATATTGTTAAGGAGCTTGTTTCATTGCTTGGTTATATACCTTATTCTTTCACTTGTCAAAGATGAAGGGTGAGGCCTAGGTTGTCAAGAGGCCAATTCACCCTCAAAATCTAAACCATTACATTATATACTATGTGTCGGTTCTAGTGAGTGGCTAGAAGGCTACCTTACCCCTTGTCTAGTTATGCATTTAAACTTTTTGTACAAATTTAATTAAAATAGGCCATTAATGATGGGAGATTGATAACACCATAAATTTTTCTCAATAACTCATATTTGAGTGCCACTTTCTACAAAAGTGTTTTATTTTTCATTACCATTCCATCATTCTTATTTTTATTATAAATGCACTTGAGTTATAAAGTGCCATATTTAGGGGGGTTATCTATGTTATGGGCCCTACTACTCTTTGCATTTTAATTTATGCACATAGTATCTTAGATGCATTTTTAGCTAAGTTTGACATCCTTTACATGTGTTTTATAGGTTGTTTTTTTTTATACTAATATTTTTGGTGTTTTTTTACATACATGATAGCTCTTTTCTCCATTTAACACACTCTTCCATCAGCCTACAACATGTATTGGTACTTTGACAAACTAGTTATTTGTGTCATGTCTCCATCAAGGCCCCTTTATTAGCACCTTGCCTTCTTCTATGGAGATACTTTGTTACTCCCTTATTTTTTGAGCACCTCTCATACTTGACAGCTTATTTGACAAGTCAACATTCTCCTCATTTGGATCTATTCTAGTGAATCCTAGTGTCTTACTTATATCCATTTGGTAACTTTTGTGTTTGGGTTATATTATACTTATACTAATTTAGAATGTGCTTTAGGGGTTTGTTGATTTAGCCTTATCTACCTTCATGCATTTGTGTGGTCTATTATGGGCACCTCTTCACTTCTTTATTTTCTTAGTTCTTCTATACCACCATTAGCCATCATCATTGAGAGACCTTTTTTATATTTTTGACACCACTTTTATGATAGTTAACAATCTCCCATAAATTGAAATGTAGATATTCTAGTTAATCTCAGTGTCTTCTTGTCTTTTTTGACATTTTTACAATCTCTTTTAATGTGACAAGGAGCTATTATGTTGTATATAGTGTCAACTTATTTGGTGTTGAAGTAGTGGATTCAGACTACTCATGTAGATCTTTTTCCTCCACTCTACCTAGTCAGTAGTATGGGGTGTGGTGTAATTCCACTTTTTAGGTGTTGAGCATTCATTACTCATGAATTACTCTTTTGTACTTTTGTCAACACTAATAGTCTTCTTCATTGAAGCTATTCTGGTGAATCTTGTGTCAGTTGTTTTTGAGATTGATTAGTGGATTTAGACACATGAAGATTGAGTTATTTCATGACTTTTAATTACTTCATGTGCAGACTAATTCACCATCATATTTGGTGGTTTTGTAGATCTCCCTTCTTATTTTATCTCTTTTTCTAGCGGGAGTGTTTTAACTATAGGTTTTCTCTATTTTCTCCACTTTATGTGAGCTATATGTATATGTTTCACTTTTTTTAGTGTTTTTTGGATTCTTCCATTATACATGGGTATCTTATTTAGGCATTATATTTGTTGGAACCCATATGCCTATTGTTACTTGTATCCACGACCTTTTTGGTGTTTCTTATAGTGACACCATTGTGGTATCCCTACTACTGACACTAGTGTGATAGCCTCACCAATATTTATGCTCACTTCTCACAATATTATTGGATGGTTTTCAAATAATGCTTTTTTAGTTTCATCATCATACCTAATATTCTAGAGCATAGTGTTTATGTTTAGTGATCCTCTTATTCATCATCATTCCTACTTTCATTTGGTGGTTACAATGACTTGACATCTATGTACTCTAGTAATATTGATTAGCATCCATAGGGACACATGGCTTCACACTTCATCCTCTATTTTTAACCCCTATCTTCACTTGAATGGAGGTGTTAAAGTGTATTATTTCTCATGCTTACTAGGTTTTATTTAGGTTATTTATCTTTCCATCATTTTTTCCTATGTGTAGATTTATCCCACATTGCTTAGACTAACTTGCATCGTATTTGTCATTTCCCATTTAAGCAAGGGCTTTATATTGTATTATTATGCTTTTTAGATCTCATTTGTGTATAAAAATTGATTTTTTCACAATTGGTTTATTTATTAAGTGTATCCTAAAGCACTAATGGTTGTGGTAATGGTGTGTTGGAGAGATCTTGGGTCAAGAGTGTTGTGAACTCTTTTAGAATTTAGAAAAATAGGATAAATAGAAATCCATGGATTTTCCTATTAAAGGAATAATTATACATAAGTGATGTTAATAAAAAATTATAATAATGGTGGCTTTTTTGTAATGTTTCTATTTTTCAATCAAGTATTCACTTAATTGTCTTTTGAATACACTTGTAAAGGTTTGATTTAATTCAGTATGTTCTAAACAAGATTAATGATCCAATATGATCCATTACCCCAATTAGGGATGTATCAATATAATGTTAGGTTAAATTGGTAATTCTCTAGGTAAATTAGGTTGAGTGGGAGATTTTTGGTTAAAATTTCATGTGATTACAAAAATTTGCTTTGAGTTTAATTTAGACACAGAAGTGGTTAAAATTAATTGTCTACACTATGTTCCCAAATTTGTTTGATATAAATACACAGTGGGATGCAATATTGTAGTAATTATTATAAATAAAGAAAATATATTAATTGAGAGATAATAGTAGGTATCTTGAATAACATTAGGCTAAATTTATAATATTTGATGTGGATACATTCTTAAATAGCTATCAATTTTTAGGTTCATATATTATTTGTTTATATATTCATCACTAGATTCATAACAGTAGACATTATGTCTATTTTTTTAAAAATTATCATAACATTAAATACCAATGTGGATAGCTAAAGAAATAAAATTGAACATAGCGGTCACTCAATATCAATGAGGTGATCATTTTTAGCACCAAAATTTTATCACAATATAAATTTATAGACAAAATTAGAAAAGTATAATTACATTATCCCTTATTATGATACAACGTATATATAGGCAACTCAAAATATTGGGTTTGAGAAGTGTTATTTATATATTTACTTTATGATGTAGTTTTTGTGCTAAAAAAACACATCATTGAGAGTTATGGGTTGTTATGTTCTAAATGTGCGTACGTGCAAGTGCACATGTGCACACACACATAGATTTATAAATGGATGTGATATTATGATAAAGACAAATAAAACTTTTTTTACCATGGGATAAAATTATTCTACTAAAAAACCATACATTGAGAGCTAGTAATTGATATGTTCCAAAAATTGGTCTTTAGGATGTAATTATTGTGCTAAAAATGATCATATAATTGAGATATAGTAGCTACTAGATTCACACTATTATGTTTTATAATTTCACACTGTGAAGCAATGTTGAACTAAAAATAAATCAAATAGCTAACCTATTTTAGATCAAATTGCACATCACTTAAATAATATTGGTCCAAGGCTATATTATTTGAGGTGGTCATATTTGTAAAGAGTTATCCATAGATAGAATCCCAATAATTTTTTTAGGTATTCATCACTAGATTCCAAGATTTGATTTTTATATGTTTTAATATTTACGTCTATCATAAAATCTAATCCCAATGTAGATAAGTAAAGATCAATGTTTTGGAGAAGTTACTCTCACATTAAAAATATAGAAAACTGAAATTATTGTATATAACAACAATGCATATTAAGTATAAAGTTATATCACATAAAAAATGGTGCTCGCTCATAATTTGAAATCGGCTATCGTGGTTTTGGCGGCCAGTGTGGCTATGGCTACGGTTATGGATGGGGATCCTTCTGCTAGCGAGGGGAGGGATCTGTATGCCCTTAAAGTGATTTTTTCTATGGGGGAGGAGATACCACGGCCATGCATACTGCCTCTACTCCTGATTTAGGGTATGGACCTGGGGGAAGAACTTTCATGGATGTGGCATCCTTTGAAGTGGATATACATGGTGCTTTTCCTCATGCACCATTTGGGCCTACCCGTGTATCACCGGTAAGTGCTTTAAAACCTATCAGGGTATCTCTAGATCCTGATTTAACAAAAAAAATCTTCCAATCAAAAGAACAGTTTTCCTCTTGTGCTACAATTTTTTGTTTCCATGGTTTCTGGCCCCCTCTTGTAGATCTAAAGAACTAGATTTCCAAGAACTGGATGCATATTAAAGATGGTCAAATCCTTCCTTGTGCCAGGGGGTTTTTTATAATAATATTTTAAAGCCCTGAAGATAGGAAGTCTATATTGTGTCACAATAATTTTTCTTGGCAGGGCAAATTTCCTCTTACGGCCAAACCTTGGCATAAGGATTTTAATCCTCTCTCAGAATCCTTTAACAAGTTCCCTATACGGGTGCGACTACCTTATCTTCCGTTACACCTGAGGCAAGAGGCAGTTTATAAAACCATTGGAAATGTTATAGGGGATTTTTTATATAAAGAAGATAGTTCGACTCCTCTCCACTCAACTTGTGCAATATTTTTGGTAGATCTGGATGTGTCTAAGGGCCTTCCTAAGGTGATTTGCCTTGAATCCCAAAGGGGTACCTGGACACAAATTTTAGACTATGAGGGGATCCCTTTTCAATGCAAGAAATGCCACCAGATGGGACATATTGATGCTCATTGTGTTGCTGGGAATTTTAATCCCAGGCATTCACCTTCTTGGTGGCCTAAAGTTTCCTCTGAACAAAACATAGATAAACAACCTCTGGAAGCAACAACTGATTCTGAGTCTGAGAATGAGGAAAGTTCACAATCTGAAATGGAAGACGAAGAGGAATTAATGGAGAAACATTCTAAGGAAACTCTTAGAGGCTATGGTTAGTGATATAGCTGAGCCAGAGGAGGAGGTGGTGGTCTCCTCCCCTGTTTTGGAGGATCTTTCTAAGAGCCAGACTGTGTTTGATTCTCACAAGGATTTTACGCCTACTAGAATCCAAAGATCATTGGATTCTGAGGCATGGGTTGCTGAGGCAGCTAAGGTAGAGGATGAATGGACATTAGTTAGGAGAAAGAAGTATAAGCCTTTGGTCCCCCCTCTATTTATGAATCTTTGGTCATGGAAAAAAAATAACTTAAAAGATTCATCTAAAGGTCCCTGTTGCTGACTGATTTTTTGGGGTCAGTTAACTGGTTGCTTTTTTGGTTTTTTGGTTTTCTGGTTACTGGACTGGGAGATTGTTTAGCTAGTTGATCCAGTTGGCTAACTTTTAGATTAGTGTTTTGTCTGATGTTTTTTCTGGTCTTATTTGTTGGTTACAGGTCCTTGTAAAACTTGGTTTTGGTACTTTTCTATAAGCAATTTATTTTGTTAACCTGGTTGTGCTTTATGGTTTATCTTCCTTCTTGTTGTGTAGGGTTTTAGGGTCCCTTCAAAACCTGTTTTTACCTTAATCTAAAACAACAATGCATATTATTCTATGTCACTCATGTAACATCATAAAATAAAATAAAAACTAACCTTCAAATCTATTTTATGTTTTTAAAAGTTATTATAATTATAAAATGACTATTAGATAAATACTATGTGCACCATTTTTTAATCATATTTTTAGATCACATACCATGATTTGTCATCAGTAAATATAATATGTTGGAACAATGGATTAGGCTAATTATAAATAATAATCATGAGTATCATGATATTGTCTATTGGGTAAAATTTTAATTAATTGTAATTAGTGATTGTAAAAATCTTAGAGGTGTAATAAGCTAGGTTTTATAAAAATTAAACCAAATAATTATAATTATAGTAATATCAATATGATTTATTTTCACCTATAATGTAATTATATTTATAACTATACAATGTCTTAAATAAAGTTATTTTAACAAATTTTAATTATTTTAATAGGTTACTCTTCATATATTATTACTTACTATAACTACACTAATGCTAGACTAATTATTTTTTAATAAAATTATGAATTTACCATCCATAGTAAAAAACATATTATTTAATATATTATAATAATTATGATTTTTAATTAACTATATTTTCGTATCTATTACTACCTTAATAGTAATGATATTCAAATGATTTTTTTGAAAAGCATAAATATGTGACCCTACTCAGAAATATTATAAATATTTATAATGAATGACCTAAAAACATAAATTTATACCACCCATAGCAAAATCCAAGCTAATATTTTTTTTACAAATCTAAAATATTTTTGAAAACACTATTTAACAATTTTAAATTTTAAATTTTAAATTAATTATATGTATTTATATTAGTAGGTTATTGTAAAGGATATAATATGCAACTTAATTAATATACCTATTACCCATGCAATTAACAAACATATCACTGTGAATTTATAAGTTTAGATAAAAATGATTGTTAATTTTAATTTCTATTTTTATATAAAAATTTCAATATCACATTGTTTCAACTGAAAGAGATCCTAATTTAAGAGTACCTTTTAAAAAAAGTATTAATGATAGGTATCAATGTAAGATTATCCCTATGAATTCATCCCTATTCATTTTTTACATGTGTCTCCCAATCTCCACAACTTCTCTCAACCTATGTTTTTGAAAATGTTTTTTACACAATAGGTACATTTTCTTCCTTGATTCAAACATAATGTTTAGTTTTTAAGAAATGTTCAAAAAAATATAATTTTTATTTATTAATTAATATAATTTACATTATATGTTATCTATTATTTGTATGAATGTTTGAAAAATTATAAATTATACCTATTTCACTAATGTAACTATTAAAGCCTAAAATTATCACTTCAGGTTTAACAGCCTCGTATGGGAAGCTTTATAGGTGTGGGACAAAATTTTGATCTATAAAGCAACCTCTAGGATTTTAGAGGCTAGCTCTTCATTAAAAGTTAGTAGTGAAAAGGGGAGAAATAAATGTAAATTAAACAAAAAATAAGACCAACTAAGGTGATGCATTGAGAGATTTAAAGCACTTAGACTATAATTGTATAAAATAGATCAAACCCTTAAACAATATAAACCATAAAGGAACATAAAATAAGAATTAAAATCTAAAATGAAAGCAAAGATCGATACTATAGAATCAAAATAAAAGAGATAATAGATAAAGATTTTTTTCCACTCAAATTGACATAGAATACCACATCCTCTTCATTATTATATGGAGAAACGAATATAGAAGGCCTTAAGAGCATATATAAAACATTTAGTCACACCTATGAGGGGTACTTATTAAAGTTAAAGAATGATAAAATAGCTACTATTACTTCTATTCTATTACAAATGGCAGTATAAAAAAGTAGTTAATACAAGTTAAATGGTAACCATCCATTTCAAAAAGGAAAGAGTCTAGAATATATAGGTGAGATGGATTATCATGAGAACAACACCAAGAAATCTTAACACTCACACCCATGATGATGTCATTATAACTAAAATAGGGACTTGAGCTCATGATTATAGTTAGCCTTTGGATATGAAATATTACATGGCCACTCTCTCTTATTAAGGCCATAACACTTAAAAAATTATAGTGATACCATGTGTATATCTCTAGTGTTGTCTTTGATACACTATTAGGGATGGGAATCAACTTGCCTTAGCCAATGGCATAACTCCTTTCTCTAACAAGAGAAACTTTGCCTTTGAAGAGCATAGTGGTGCCATGTGAGAAGGCTTGTCTCTTTATTGTTATAGCCAATTTGTGGGTCCCCTTTAATATTTTATGGCAAATGACACTACTCTAACTTTTGATGAGCCAAAATTTCTCTTGGATAAGGGTAGGGATGACACATGTCAAGCTAAAATTTCTCCTAAGGAAATAGGCACTTCTTTGGAAAGGCTGAGTGTAGACGCAACACATGTAAATAAAATTATCCTCCTAGGGGAAGTTAGACATTTGTTTGAAAAATTAAGCATGAAGGAACCACATGTTGAAACCATATTCACCAAGTAAATGGCTTGATAGGCCCCATTTATTTACTAACTAGCTAATATCACTACTTGGAGTTCTAACACAAAAAGAAATGTCTTTAAAGAGCATGGGTCTACTATGTGTCAAGCTAGCAATCCATCAGAGTAAAATAAGAGCATTTCTAAGTTGGATGAGTGCTAGGCTACCATGAGGAAGAAGTGGTCAGAGGTTGATACTTAGGGTAAATTTTGAAAAAGGGGCTTGAAAAAGGAAAAAGATGAAAGGAGAACTGATAAAAGGTGCCAAGGAACTAATAGATATGCCAAGTAAGTCCAAATCTAAAGATGAACTTCTCTAAACTAATGAAACATGGATTTCAATCCATAATTCCTAGCAACTCATAAGGGCATCAACCTATGAATGAGATAACTAAAAACTCTAGTGTACAAACCAATCGAAGAAAAATTTCAAAATATGAGGAAATCTCAAGAGCATATATTTTTTAAGAGCCACCTAAAAAGGTTCCCACTCTTCCTCCTAGGGTTGGGTCTTCTTCTTGAGAGACTCAAAGGCTCTATTTAGATTATTAATCTCATTGAAAGAGATGTTTCCCAAACCTTGAATAACTGCTAGTGTTTGGAATTGAAGTTGGGAGAGTGGCTATAATATCCTTTCCACTTAAAATACACTAGGTGAATGATTGAGATCCATGAAAATGGTCTATTTATTCTTATTTTTTAGTAGTGATTTGATCTAGTCCTCAGGGAAGATGTTATCTACCAAGACAGGGGAGGGAAGTCCCAATTGGATTAGTTATTCAATGTTACCCTACCTATCTTAGACCACCTATTCCAAGGAATTAAGAATTTTATTTCACTTATTGGATACCTTATTATAGCCTAGAAACTCAATGACATTTATCATTTCTTTCCAATAGTTGATCACCCCTATTTCTTCCATCGTCTCATCATAAGTGTTATAGAGGTTTTAGAAGAGGATTTGGGAATTTGAGACCTTAAGAGCCATGAATATGATGACATGATTGAGGGATGTACTCATTTGTGAGCTTAGATTGTGAAAATTTTTAATAAAGGTGAGGGTTGGATTTAGGTTTGTGGGCATGCCCTTGATCTTCTCCTAGTAAGATTTATACAACTTCTAGACCATAGGGAGGATTTCTATGTCTTGTAGATGGTTATTGAGGCCATTATTTATTTTATCAATTTATTGGTCCTTAAAAATGATTATTTCTATTACTATTGATGTAATTATTGAAAACCCTAATTAGAATTTGAGAGCTTTAGGTAGTCTGTGTCAGTTTAATCTCTCTTTCCTACATCTTGGTCCTAGTGGCCACTCATAGATTGATTTCCACCTAGAATATATCACTAGAGACACATAAATAAAGTTTAGACCTTGATTTATTGAGCTTCACATATTTGTCCTTAGCCTCATTAGTGAGGTAGTTGACTATAGCCTTCACCTTGGTGAGTTTCAACTTGGTGTTTTCTAGTTGTTAGGTCACCTTAATATAGTTTATGGCTACATACTTCTACATTTCATCCATCAGCTTGACCTTATAAATAGGTTTGGAATATCTAAAATTGAGGCTAATATCTTTTATGGCATATTCCCATAACTGCATTTGTTCTTTGGGCTTGACTACTCGAGGGTCCAAATGAACAATCATGAAAGATTATTGTGTAGGGTCATAGAATGACTACATGTGAGTTTGTGTAGGGGCCCTATCCTACTTTCCCCTTTTAATCTCCATTTGGGCCTCATGAGCCCTCCTTGACACATCCATTTACTAATGGTAATAATCTAGTTCTTGAATGTTCTCCCTTATAAATGGTATTCCCTATGGTAGCATGAATGGAATGATCAGTTATTGCTATGAAGCAATGGACCCTATCCATATGAAGGTGAGTGAATGAAGGGTGAGGGTGGAATGAGAGAAAGGTTAGATTTTGTAGGGAAGAGTGAATGGTGATTTCACCATGATGGAGGATGAGGTGGAAGATGAAGGTGGATGGTTCAATAAAGGCATATAAGAAGAGATCAAGACCATATAAGAAAGTGATGAGAGCTTGTTGGTGAGTTGAGTGGATGAAGAGGAAAGTGGGGCCATGGAAGTAATTAGATGGGTAGTAGAGAGTATGTCAACTTAAGGTGAGATGGTGGATGGAAAAATGGAGTAAATGAGGGATGTGGAGGTGGAAGTAAGGGTATTTATAAAGTGAATATTATTTTTCACATGTTTTCATAGAGGGCTAGATTTGGGTGCCTCAAGCTACTTGTATTGGAGTGAAAAATTCATGACGTACTATAAGGGGGCTTATTTCTACTATAGGGCTATTTGATATGGGTATAGGGGAGGTGGAAAAGTTGAAGGATTAAAAATATCCAAGACCTTGGCTTCCATTTTCAATGGTGCAACCCCTATTCCTTGCATAGGGGCATCTCTTTATTTATTTATTCTTCTACTTCCTCTCCTCTTATTACTATCTCAGGGAGCATTTTGATTTTTTTAAGCCCTCCTCTATATGATGCTCATCCCAA
This sequence comes from Torreya grandis, assembly GCA_037957365.1. Taxonomy (NCBI): domain Eukaryota; kingdom Viridiplantae; phylum Streptophyta; class Pinopsida; order Cupressales; family Taxaceae; genus Torreya; species Torreya grandis. The sequence goes on from JARHVA010007521.1 coordinate 259,642, forward strand.
ATATTTTATAAGGTCTTATCTATGTCTTTAACATCATAATTGGAGTATGGATTAACAATTTCATACATGTATTTCATAAAGGCAACTACTTTTTCTTTGCTCCAATCTAATTGGGTGAGTTACTTTCTAATCCCCTTTGATAATTTTTTAGATGTGTCATATGTCTAGAATTCATCATATAACTCCTATGGTTTGAGGGAATCTAATGAAATCTAAGATAGATCCACATGATTTTAGAGGATGTCATTTATAGGTGACCTCTTCTATTTCATATATTGCTAGTTCTAATGTTTTTGAGTGTTGGAGGTCTTCAAAGATGATATTTATCTATTTGGATCATATTTCTATCTACCATATATTAAATTGAGGCTGAGCTCTACTAGCTTAGCCATGAGTAGGCATCCTTATTACCTCTTTACCACTATGATGTCATGTCTTATGAAATGGACATCATATAAAACCTTCTTCTTCTTACCTACTCTATAGACAAAAACAACCATGTCAAGCTAGTAAGATAACTCTAAAGCCAGGGTCTTGTTTGTTAGCATACATAGGAGCTAGAAGGGTTCTTCCTAAAAAACCATGCACTTATATGAATTTAAAATGGGTTACCTAAAACTAGTTGATTGGGACCCTACTCATAGTGATACATGAACACTACTCATGCATCATTTTGAAAGTAAAGGCCTCTATTTTGAGGTTGATGGAATTAGATCCATGAAGAGATCCAAAAAATCATAGTGGTCCCTAGTGATAGATAATATGTGGGTCCATACGGTGACTAGGGTCAATACATTGGGGGAAACATCTATATCAGAGGAGTTGAGATTAAGGTATGAAGAGAATAACTAGGAATATTGGTATAGAATGAGATGTAGGAGGAAAGATGAGTACTGAAAAGTACACAATGTCAAAAAATTCTCTAGCTTACCTTTCTTAGAGGTGGTGATGGATTCTACCAAATCCATTATGAATACATGTCCCTTCTCCATCGTGGTCATGAGAAAGAATGCCCCTAACTAAAAATCATCGATGTTGTCATTGGAGTCCATCCCTAACATGAATTCCAACATGGAAAAAGTATCCTTCAATTACTACATGGGGAAGCTTTTCAGGGGGATGGGTAGAGGAAGCATTTATATGATGTATCTCTTGAAGAAAAAGCTAAGGAAGTATACCTTCTCATGGACTTCATAGTCCCAAACACTTTAAAGGCTCTCTATGATGTAGATATCAGCCTTGGGGTTGCTTGGAAGCCAAAACATCTATTTGATGTTGTTAGGACTAATTTTCACCATTAAATGCATGTTTAAAACAATTATTATAGTGATAACATCATACCTCTCCATGTAAAGGGCAATGATTTTTAGGCATGGATGAACATAAGGCACCATGTATTGTGCTAGTGTACAATCCCACATATAGTTGAGTGAGTCATATTCCTCTCAGTGGATGATTTCCATCATTTGGGTATGAGTGCAACCTCTGAATATTTTATGATTTTTGGCTAGTTTTGGATAAAATATATCATTCACGAAGTTAGTGACCACTGTTTGGTCCCTATAGTTTCCTTTGGGTGCCTTTTTTTTGTTTGGAAGCTTGTCTTTTTTTTCAGTGGGAGCAAAAGCATAGGATTTACTCACAAAATATTAAGGGGGAAAGTCTTCCCTACTACCTAACCCATGGGTTATCTATCTTGTGGGATGCTTCTCGCTTCTTGATGAATACATAGAAGCCTCCATTTTTGATAGTTTTTCTCTAAAACCACTCTCTATCTTATGGGATGTACTGGATTAATAGTTTTTCACTCAGCTCTTCTTTTAAATCTAAGCTTACCTGTCTCTACTCTTTTCAATTGCTTAATGCTCTTGAGGATCTTAATGTGTCAAGTGTTTAGCTTATATGAGTGAGAGCATTTAAAAACCAATGCTACTAGGTGGGCTCATTATGGAAAATTTGAAAATAGGCACCCCATAAATGATAAGGATGGCACATATGCTCAAAAATACACTCATAAGATATTTTCATTGATTATTATGGGGAGTCACAAAAAATAGAGCATTTGACATTAATGATAGGTGAGGTGATTAGACAACTATCTTTTAGAGAATGTTTTTTGAAGATTTGGGAGGACTAGGGTGAGGATGTGTATTAGCTAGACAAGTAACTTGTGCCAATAGAAATTATTAAAAGGAAGAATCAATAAAAAAGGGAACAAAGCTAACAGAAATAATAGAAAAGGAATGTAAACAAACAAATGAAAAGGGAAACTAGATAATTATATACAAGGGGGATGTAGGCAAGTTAGTTAAAATGTTTTAAATCGATCCCTTTAACCAGAATCTCTAATGCACTGACCTCTTCATTTTATAACTCAAAATAACTCCCCTTACTATTGTAAATGATGAAAAATGGTCCTCTCCTAATATACTAAAACCTCACATGATTGCTCAACTTTATGGCCCTTTGATCATATTTGAGAAATAAATCCCTAGATTTGAATCCTAGGTTTAATGACTTCTTGTCAAACCATCACTTGACTGCTTTTGCTAGGTAATTTTAACATCACTTTCCTACACCCTAATTTCTTGGAATCTAGGTAGCTATGTGAGCCTAACCTACATCACTTCATTTTCTAAAATTTCAATAGATTTCAAAATCTATAATACAGGGATTTCAAATTACACTAACATGATTACCTCTTTCCCATATATAATTTCATATGGGGAGATTTTAGGATGTATTTTGGAGTGATGTATTCCACCCATAGGGATATTATCATGTTCATACATCATTCCCTTTGACATTTAGAACCCATAATTTTGATTAGTCTTATCAGATTATCATTTGTTAAATCTACCAACCCATTCCCTTGTGGGTAGTAATTAGATAAAGCTTTTAAGAATATACCATTCTAGAGCATGAACTCATAAATTTGAAACCTAAGGAAGGCTTTCATAGTGTCAAAGATGACTATCTTAGGTGGGCTAAACCTAGCCATGAAATCTTCTAAGAAGCTAGGGATCACATTCTTGATCACCTCTTTCAGTGAGACTACTTTGGTCCACCATCTAAAGTAGTTGATTTCTATTAATATCCACTTGTGACTAGATCTATATATGGGATTGATCATCCTAATGAAGTCTAACCCTCACTACACAAAGTTTTCATTGATCATAATTAGATTTAGTAGCATGGCTAAATTATTCATTTTCCCCACAAAGAATTGACATTTTTGGCATTTTTTTACTACCTTATGGGAGTTTGTAAACATGGTCAACTAGTAATACCTTGTGCACATGATATTTTTTGTGATGGTTTTTTTTGAGAAGTGACCACTTGTAGGATTGAAGTGCATGTCTTAGAGAATCTTATCAACTTGGTGTCTTTTGACACATTAGAGTAGGTCTCCATCAAAGTTCCTTTTAAATAAATCTCCTTAGAATAACATGTAGCTAGACCTCTAGAGTACATAAAAATGCCTTTTGAGTGTAGAAAGGCCATCTAGATACTAAAAAATTTACATGAACTAGACTTGATTAGCCACCCAATTTTTGTCAGTCTAAATTTTTTTAAATGGGACTACTTCTAGCATATCTTGTTCTTCTAGTGTGACATCTATGCATTCAGATGGGTATAAACAAATTCCTCTTCCTTTGATCACCTTAATTGGCCTGACCTTAATGACATACTCTAGGATCTTAGTGATATAATTGGCTCATTTTTCCATGATCTCTCTTTCTATGATGTATTCTTGGATGGTGAAGTGTGCCATATACACCATAATCTTGATGATTACCATAAGGTTCCTAAATTTCTTAATGCCCTTAACTATGGTCAAAGCCTGTCTCTCTATTAAATTATATTTAACTTCATATCCATGCAATGCTCTTGAGGAGAACATGATCGAGTACTCATTTCTTCCTTCCTCTTCCTTTTGAGTTAACATAGCCACTAGGCTATGCTCACTGCCATAGACGTACATAATGAAATCCCTATAAAATTCAAGGTTAACTAGTATGGACATGGTAGATATAATGTCCTTGATTTCATCAAATGATGCTCTTCCTTTGGGTTTCCACTTATAGGCCCATCCTTTCTTCAACATTAGGGTGATTAGTCTTACCAATCCTATGAAGGTAGATATAAACCTACTAATGAAATTAATCTTTCCAAGGAAATATTTCACTCCTTTCTTATTTATCAACAAAGCTAAGTCTTTGATGGCATTTATTCTCTCTTGATCAATGAAAATACATTCTTTTGATATTACATATCCAAGCAAATTACCTTAAGGGACTCTAAACACACATTTTTTGGGGTTAAGGGACACACCAATTCTTGGAACCTTTGGAAAATCTTCTCTAAGTGGTTAAAGTGGTCCTCTTTCTTCTTATAAAACATAGTGAGGTCATCTAAATAAATGAGGATGATCTTATTGATTATGCCCCTAAAGACCATGTCCATTTCTCACTAAAATGTATCTCTAACATTAGAGAGGTTGAATGGCATCTTCACATATTAAAAATTCCCCATTTCATGGTGAATGTGGTTTTGTGTTAGGCATCTTCATTCACCAACACTTGATTATACCGAAAGAATCCATCTAGTAGAGAAAACATCTCTGAACCTACTATTCTTTGGAGGAATTACTCCATAGAGGGAAGGGGGTAATGGTCCTTCACAAAATCTTTATTTAGGTCCCATGAATCCATGCACAGCTAGCTCTCTCTACTCTTTTTCACATAGGAACTAGATTAGACACCCAAGTTGAATGTTTAATTGGGTATATAATATTAGAGTCAATTAGTTTCCTAATCTTTTGGCCCATCAAGGATTTGATCTTTACATTTACCAACCTTTATTTCTACCAAACTATTTTGGATCCTTTTACTAAGTCTATAGTGTGTTGAATGACCTCATGGCCATATATCTTCAAGTCATCATAAGTTCATACAATGACTCCTTCATATTTATCATAGAAATAAACCACTCTTTATGTTTTTGGGGGAATTCTTTTTTGATTTTCAACTCCCTTGGACCTGTAACATCAAGCTCAGAGTGTTCACCCCTATATGTGATAACCTTTTTATTGTCATTCATTGTATCATTAATGTCAAAAAAATTATAGAGTAATAAGGCCCTTCTATAACTTTTTGGTCCTTAACTACATGATTTGGTCCCCATAGGCTTCATCAACCTTCGGTTCTAGTTACTTAAATAATTGACATGATTACTAGAGGAACATGGTAATCTAAGCATCATTTTCAAATACATACCAATTTTGGTCATTATATGGGATAACAGGCCTAATGATTACACATACTTATTATTCATTGGTGAATAAGACTATCACTATGTCAAATTGGTAATCAATAATTATCATTCTATCAACCTCTACATTTGTAGACCTTGGGATGATATGAATATTGAAGGCTTTAAATACTTCAATTAGATCCCATATACGATGGTATTAATATCTCATTCACATGTTATTTGTGGTTGATACCCCCTTACCTACCTTACTACCAATTTGGAATCACCAAACACCTTTAGTTATTTGATGCCCATCTACTTGACAAGGTTAAGGTTATGGACTAAAAACTCATTTCAGCCTCCTTATTTTTATAATAAAACTAAAATTAGAAGGTTTAGAGGGTATATTCTTTAGAATGAGATGTTATATAGATGTTGGCTCTAGAGTTGGTCTTGCATTTTTCACCATCAAAATGTAGATTCTAGAATATGAACTAATCTTCGATCCCTTTGCTCTGATCTCCTTTCTTCTTTACGTCCTTGAGAAACACCTAGTCTTCATCATGGATCATACAAGTTCTAAATATAGTGGTGTAACAGTTTGTGAATGGGTCATTCTAAATGAATTAATTCACAAGTGCTTCCTCCTCTATACTTCTAGTATCTTTAATCTTTTCTCCTTGAAGTATCTCCATGTAGTGCATCTTTGTTCTTGAATAGGAGGTGTGTGTTGCTTCAAAGTTCATCATAACTTCATCCAATATGTGTTCTAGGTGAAGTGGTTTAGATAAAAATTTTAACTTTGAACCATACTTGGTCCTCAGGATTAGATGGGACCAATCCAATGATAAATGCCTACCTATTTTATTAGTGAAATATCTTAACAAACATAGCCTGAAGATAGGTGGGATGTCTATCACTATAATGTCTAAAGTAAAATAATACTAGGACAAGGATATAACATGAGAGAAAGAACCCTGATGATCCCTAAGGTCTAAAATTTATTCCCATCTAAATACATCACTCCTTTTTTCAATGGATCATACTTCAATCATAGTTACACTATTATTTTTTTAGGCATCACCATCATGATTGTACATGAATCAATCATAGAATTGTGAAATAATTTGTTCCCCATAATTAGTCTCAAATAGAATGGGGTAGGTTTTGTTTTACTTACCCACTGTTTGGTATTGATGAATGCAAAGGGCATCTAGGATTATGCACTCATGATATCTTCCCTCCTCTTTGTCCTTGTGGTTTCTAAAATAAAATTTCCTTGCATGAGATTTTATTTCCTATCCAAGGCTTCTTTTTTAAGGGACTTCTACTTGTGGATTGATAGGACATCCTAGAGGGAGATGTTGGTTGGAACCCTCTTTAACTATTCACCACATTGTATGACCCTTAAGGTGATAACTTGGGATATTTTACTTTGGTATACACTACCTCAATTCATTTTGGATATTTTGAAGGTGAGGGATGAGTTGTTAGTACTTTCTCAAAGGTCACTTTGGGCCTTGTGGTGGATTTATGGATTTAAACCAATCTCTTCTTTGAGTGAGTGTAGTAGTCTAATTAAACCTACATGGATCTATACATGGGAACCTCACTCATGTATACTGCATCTTTGCTTTTAACCCAAGAGAATAATGTGTATTTTATGGATATTTATTCTTCTTGTTCTAGGGGCATCCCCTATATTAACACAATTAAGACTATATTCTCAATCTTTGGATACTAGTATGTGTAGGCCGAATTGGGGGAATTCCCTTGTCATCATTATTTGGTAACATTATACTATAGGTTATACTTTGGATAATTTTGGGGTACATGAGCATCATTGTAAGGAAATCACCATGAATTAGAGTTGTTTTCTATGTTATTTTGGCTAGCAACTATCTCTCTTTTTGTATTAGGTGATATTATATGCAAGGGTTTAGGTACTATAACCATTTGGTTCATGGGTTTTATCTGGTGATTTAGCACTTGATGATTCATATCTTTATGGTTTGGATTTTATCTTTCTTGGTAGTAGTTTTATTGTTATAGTGCTCTCCTTTCTTTGTAGTTATTGAATGGGGGATTTGGAGGCATACCCTACTACCTTTTGAGATTGAATATCTCATTGGAGAAGTTTCATAAGATACTCTTCATAACATTCATCTATATGGCCAAGGAGGATTGAGTGGATGTAAATGCCTAAGTGGGTAGATATACATACATAGAATGTGGGGATCTTGAGGTACTTAAGGCTTCTTTTTTGGGAGGCATTGATATCTCTAAGAACATTAGCATCAATGAACACACAAGTAGCTTTCATGTATCTATCAAATTATTATCATCCCTTACTACTAGATCATAAGCATCTAGAAATGTCTACGCTCCAAGTGATTGAATCATAACTATAATATTTAAATTGAAGGCCTTGAGTTAGAATAAAATATCCATGCATGTGGGTAGTTGAGCCATTGTTAGGATCCTTTGACAAGTTTTTTTGAACTTGGTGTTGAAGTTGACAATGGATTCTTGCAGGCCTCTCTTGATGGTTATTAGTTTCTTTAAGAAGGATGATGCATCTAATTTTTCATTGAATCACTCAAATAATTTGTCACCTAGGTCATCCTAGCTGATGTGGAGTTGGATGGAAAAGATTGATACCAATAAATATCCCATCCTTTGAAATATACCACTAGTATCCTCAAGGCTACATTCTATACATTGACATAGTGCATAGTACACACTTTTTCAACATCTTGAAGATGTTATGCTATGGTCTTTAAATCCTCTCTTGAGAAATTGAGAATCTCCTTCAATAAATTCATGGGAATGGAGTCCCACATAGTTGAGGGTGTCATAGGGATATGTTGGTTGCCACTATCCCATGATATAATGTTCCTTGATAGGCCTTGAATAGCCATTTGCTGTTTCTAAGTAGTGTTAGACCATATAGTCCTTTGGTGACTTAGACATCTTAAAGGTAGTGTTAGAAAAATCAGATTCCTTATTATATATGATCTTATTATAGGCCTCTGGCTCATCAACTTAGGCTCCTAGTTGATCAAATGAGTAGATCAATCCCATTAGGCATATAATAAAAGAAAAATTATTGATTCTTAAAAATCTCACTTCAAGTTTAACATCATCTTATGGGAAGCTTTATAGGTATGATACCAAATAGTAGTATTTAAAGCAAGCTTTGAGATTTTAGAAGTCAGCTCTTCATTCAAAGTTAGGGGTGAAAAGGGGAGATAAAATTGAAAATAAAATAATCTAACATGATGCACTGAGAGATTTAAAACACTTAGATTATAATTACATAAAATATATCAAACCCTTAAACACTAGAAACCATAAAAGAACATAAATCATGAATTAAAATCTATAATGGAAGCAAATATTGATACTATAGAAGTAGAAGAAAAGATATAATAGACATAAATAGTTTACCACTCAAATTGACATAGAATACCACATCCTCTTCATTTATAGATGGATATATGAATATAAAAGGCCTCAAGGGCACATACAAAAAATACAATCACACCTATGAGGGGCACCTATCAAGGTTAAAGAATGAGAAAATGTTAAGTACTATTACTTCTATTATATTACAAATGCTGGTATATAAAAGTAGGTAATACAAGTAAAATGGTAACCAACCCTTTCTAAAAGTAAAGAGCATACAATATATAGGTGAGATAGCTTCTCACAAGAATAATGCCTATAAATCTTAGCACTCATGACCATGATGATACCATTTCAACTTAAAGAGGGACTTAAGATCATGAGTGTAGTTATCCTTTAGATCCCAGATGTTACATGGTTACTCTATCTTGTTAAGGCCATGATGATCAAGAGTGGTGTAGTGATGACATGTGTATATCTTTGGATCTATCCTTGCTATGCCATTAGGGATGGGGATCCATTTTCCTTAGAAAATGGTGTATCTTCTTACTCTGATAGGATAACCTTTTCCTTTTAATAGCATAATGGTGCCACATAGAAAGGCACATCTCATTCTTGTTACAACCAAATAGTGGGTCCCCTTGAATCTTCTCTGGCAAATGGCATTGCTTCAAATTTTGATAGACCAAAACTTCTCTTAGATAAGCACTAGGATGAAATGTGTAGAGATGGCACTTATCCTAAGTAAATGGGAACTTATTTGGAAAGGTTTATTGTGGGGCAACCACATGTAAAGTAGACTCTCCTCCTAGGGAAAGTCAAACATTTCTTTGATAAGTTTAGAATGAGGGCACCTAGGTTAAAACCATGTTCACTAAGTAAATGACTCAGTGGGCCTCTTTAATTTAATGACTACACAATAGTCTTAATTAGAGGATTGGCCCAAAAGGAAATGGATTTGAATAGTACAGGGCTAGCACACATCAAGCTAGTACACTATAATGAAATAAGAGACTCTTTAAGCTAGATGAACATTAGGCTTCCACATGGAAGAAACGGTCAGAGGCTGATACTTAGGAAGTTTTTTGAAAAGGGGGCCTGAGAAAGTAAGAGGTTAAAAGGAGAACTAATAAAAGGTATTAATGACTAACTATCTATACCAAATGAGTTTGAAGCCAAAGATGAACTACTCTAAAATAACAAAACATGGATTTCGATCCATAGTAAGAAATCCCACAAAAGAAATCAATATTGTAAACACCACATTTTACCCATGGATCCACTTGGTACTTATCTAATATTATGGAATTTATCAAAATAAACTTATGTAAGAAATTGATTTGAAATTTATGGCATCCTAATATTCTATAGATTATGTGAGATGCCATTTGATGGAAGGTAATAATGTCACAAGTCCCATTTTTGGGGGAATTTACCTATTGTTTATTATTCTTATTATCTCTATAAATTTTTATTTCCCTCATAATGTTATTACATTTGTACCCATTCCTCCTAAATACTTTATTCAAAATTTTTAATTATTTCCCAAGTTTTCATCATCATAAACTAAACACACTAGTGGATTGGACTTTCAAAACTCCTACTTTTTGTGCAAGGTGGTGATGCAAATAATCATGCAAATAAAGATCTATGTTATTTTCATGAAAATATTAAAATAAAAAGAAACATACTCTTTCCAAGACAATAGGACATATAATAAGGGTAAACGTCCTTCTTCCTCCACATCTTTTGTAAATTTTATACTAAGAACCAAAATGTTGATATGTGATTGGAATTATTCTAAGATGTTTCATCCATGTTGCCAATATAAGTTATTGACATCCACATAGATCTTCCAAAAATATGGTTTAGTGTGGAAGGTGCTAAGTGAATTTTATTCAAACTTTTCCATGTAAATATTAGCCACCATGGGGTATAGATGTTAACCCATTTCCATAACATTGATTTGTTGATAAATATCACCCTTGAATCAAAATAAAGTGGACCTTAGAAAAATACCTACCAATGTAGCTATTTCCTCTTTAGTGTAATCTTTAACAACCTTAATTACTTATTAAATGGTGAATTTAATGAAGAGACGTTATTGAAATATTTTGTCAAGGTGGACAAATATAGGAATTTTGGTCAATATTGTTGCAACGAAGTCCTCCTATTAGAAAGCAGTGATACCTTTATTAAAAATTAAAAAGGGCTATGAGAAATAAAGTCATTTACAACAAATTTTTTATTTATATGGGTAGAATATTTAACCACAAAGTATGAAATTTTAGTATAAATAAAATGTAGGGAAAAGGTGGAGGGAAGAAGAAATGTACATGAGAATAGAAGGAAAAGAAAAATAACTCTAGCTAGCTAAAAAAAAACTTATTGGAATAATTTAGAAAAGGAGATTTCAATATGAGGAAACCTTTATCATTAAAATGGGTTGGAAAGACATTTTGGTATTAAAAATATAAAAATGAATCAAAGAGGCTAAATATCACTTGGAATAGAAATACGACACCTTTTTATTTTAACTTAAAATGAATACAAAACATATTTTTAACCCACCAAGGTTTTGTAATGACATAAACACTTATAATGTAGTTTTAAAGAGGAAATTATATAATAAAATTTCATGTATATTGATTATCTAACAATGAACCCATAAATATTTAAAATAAAAATAATCAAATAGATTGACACATATACATACATTATCCACCTAAAAATATGTTGAGCACAAAGTTTAACAATTTTCTCCTTCCATTGAATATTTTCTGATCTAGAAGTATAATCTCTTCTTTTTCCTTTTCTAAAATTTTTTATTACTATAAAAAATCCCATCAAATGAGCTTAAAACTTCTATTTATGAGTTATAATGGATGGTTCTATTGCATTACCATATTTTTGGAGTTTCGGCTGATTGTAAAGGTTTTGTTAACAAATTTTCATGACTTAGAAACCACAAAAGTGTGTTGACTAATTTTCATAACTTGTAAATGTGTATTGACAAATTTTCACAACTCAAAACCTACAAAAATGATAGAAAATTTACACGATATATAATATGTAAAAGTTTTGTTACAAAACTACAAAATTTGAAATTACAAGTATATATTAAACAAAATTTCACAAGTTATTCATTAATGAGAATGATTTAGACTTCTTCATCTTCTTCCTATATTCATAAAAATAAATCACATTTTCCTTGAATCTATCTTCATTAGGTCCAAGTGAGTGTGTGAATGTAATTTTAACTTCACAATGAAGATCAATCATTGTATGTCAAACTAATTATAGATTTTTGAGTTCTTTACTTAAACTATCAAGAGAAACTTGATATTTGGCAAATTTCTAAATTGACTCATAGTTGAATGTTGATCAAGGAATCATTTCCTTTTCTATCAATTACTTCAATTTGACTATAATTATTAGTAATGGAATAAATTTTTCATTATCATCCAAAAATGAGAGAAATTTTTGCAATTATTCCATGTATATCAAGTAAATCATCACCTACTATTCATTGGGATTTTCTGAGCTTATTTATACATATATCAATAATATAGATCTGAAATTTCATAGCTCCTAGAAAATATATATGATCTATAATATTTTCCTTTTTATAACTCTTAGTTGAGAAGACATTTTGAATTAGAATCAGAAAAAACCTCAAGTTTTGGTATCATTTGTTTTCATTTACCTACTTCCATTTCATATTTTTATTCAATTTATTTTACAATATCACACTCATATTAAATCTCAACAAAAACATTCATGGTCTCAGTTCTTATTTTAGTTTATTGTTCAATAATTTTTTCATACCATTATTTCATTGCTTTACTTAATGGTCTCAATTCCTTAGCTACTTGAAATTTTTATAATTATAAAATATAAATATTTGTGTTGGATGAAGAATCTTTAATTAGTTTAACCAACATATAAACAACTAAAGTTAATTGTTCAACCCTTTGTTTTAATTGTTCCTTACTAGCTTTACCTTGATCCAAATTTTAAAAAGGAGTGCCAATAATAGATTACACATTTTATTTTATTATTTATTAAGTGTATTTAATAATATTAACTAGTGACATTTGATAGTTAGTGGCATTAACACTATTTTTTTTCTATAGGGGTAACTACTACCTTAGCATATCTTTCTCCTTTTTCATCTATTACTATTTTATAAAATATGTTGGGTTTCTTAACCACACAAGGAATAAGATTAAATATAACACAAATAAATTTATTATGGTTGAAAAATAATATTTATTTCTCTCACTACCTCATTTAAATTGTTAATACATTCTATAGTTGGTGGTTGTTGCACATGTTTTTATTCTAGTTGATTTTGAATGGAAAATAGAGGAGGTCGAGTTATTAAAGCTCAAGGATCTATAGATATAACATATCCTTGATATTTTTTAGGTGAATTTGTTATAGATTTTGGATTTGAGACATGATTTAACTTAAAATCTTGAGAAATAGGTTAAGGAAATGAGATGTTTACTTGGGGAGGAGTAGATGTAGGAAATAAAAAAGGAAGTATTGGTATCAATGAATTCTTGAGTTGTATTTCTCACAAACCTCTATGAATGAGAAACATTTATAAGAGGACTATCAAGTGTAGTGAAAATACCATGAGTATCTAAAGATCCTTCTCTAAGTCTTTTGATTTTGAGGTTTATTTTTTTTCACTTAAATAGTAACTAGGACTACTTCAACCCATTCTTATTGAATTTATTCTATATCTTCACTTGAGCATTTTATAGAATAGGGACCTAACTCTAATTGATGTTAATGAAAACTAACCACCTCCATTTATTTCATTTGTTTTGAAAAACTTGATTTTTACACATTAATGCCTCTAGTTCTAAACTAAGTGTTATATCTAACACTTTTTGATTTTTTTCCAAGGATGTGGATTATACTTTGTTTCAATCAATATTTGGACAAGGATTTGACTTAATGTATACTTCTTTATATATGGGATCTAAAAAATCCTCATCATCTTCAATATTTTTTGTGATTTTTTATATATTAAATTAATAACTTGTTCCAAAGTGAAGTGGGAATAATCACAAATTTTGACTTCTACTTTATCATCACAATCTATCCAAAAGTATTTAAAATGGGGCACATGCTAGTATGAGTAAATAAGAATATTCTCAACTATACCCCAAGCATAAAAATAAGGTATGTTATTTTATTATTGAATGGTGACTCTAGTAATTTCTAAATAAATAACATTTTCCTTGGTCAATGAAGCACATGAATATCTACCTATGGAGATTGGAAATTTTAACCTAGTTTTGTGTTTGTTGGATAGGAGCTTGTGTGTTTTAGTGAATATCTTACCTAATCCATTAGGATCCAATTGACATATAAAAACCTTGGAAGCATATATTTAGATATTTTGCATCCATATATTTTTGGGTATGTGAAATTTCAAAACTATATGAACCAATACACCCATATAACAATTTTAGTATAATATTGAACTAGTATTTTGAATTTGAATGTCTTAGTCTCAAACATAGGAAAAACATATTTAAAAAATGCATCATTGACTCAAAAATGATGTGAGGTTTATTTCAAAGTATTTTGAGCATAAAATTATTATATATTAGGCGAGTCCATATTACCAACTATATTCAACTCACTATAGATCATGTTATGCCTATTTTCAATACCCCCTTTTTTTAAAAAAATTAAAATAATCTAATGTGTTTTATAATATTGAAAAATCATGTCATAACATTTAAATATACTAGTGTGGTGGCTTTAGTTAACTAATTGATTTCAATGTTCATTATTATGTTGAATGTTAGTATGAACTGCATTTAATAAATTTATACTCTAAAACCATTAAGAGGTTTTAAAAGCATGAAATAACACAATGATAAAATATAGCATATATGGGTGACATATGAAGTTTCTTAAAATAGTTGATTTGATCTCAAATTATGATTTTTCCATCATATGATCGTCAACATAAAAATAATGTGCAATGGTATTAATTTTTTAAGCATTGCTTTTTTATGCATAAATTGATTGATGAAATGGTTTTTATGATCAAATGGGTGTGTTAATGATTTACATTGTATATAGTTAAGGTGGAAAGGGTGTATTGATATGTTAAAATCAAATACATGGCTGTAACATTGGATTTAGGTTTGTTTATATTTAAACATAAATATTTATAAAACCTAAAAAATTAGGTTCTAATGTCTAGAAGACCTACAAATATTTGTGGCATTAAAATACTAAAGTTAGCATAAATATAGTGAATAAAACCTAATTATGCTTTGGTTAATAAAATTTGTCTTGAAATGACAATTAAAATCATGTGTTAGTTGGAAGACTATATTTGGTTTTAATTATGCTTAGAATAAGTGTTTTGGAAATGATTTTGATGGTTTGTTTGACACTGTTTAGATTTGAACATATTGAATGTGATGTACATGCATTAATAAAAGGTTTTTTTACATGGTACTTGGTGATAATTTTAGTAGTAGATAAAGTTGGCATTTCTATTAAGAAGTTGGCTAAGCTACTAAATAGTCATCAATAGACTTTGAAACCAATTAGAATGGAACATGTCGAATAAGTAAATATTAATGCTTGAAAATACACAAAAGTTGAAATCCATTATGTTGTTTATCATTATTCACAAGATTTGGGTGGAAGCGACATGTTGAAAAAGTAAATAACTTGTAAGGAATAGAGAAATATTTGGAATTGAATACAAGGTAAGGTTTTAGATCTATCATTTTGAAGAATAAATGGATTTAGTTGATATACCTTCAATATGAAATTTTTGAGTTATGCTAGATGCTTGTCAATAATATAGTTGATAATGGTAATATTTCACAACTTGACACATGTAGTTTCTTTAAATGTGTTTTGGGTTACTTAGTATTTGTTTCTCTTGATGAACTATGACTTGGAAGTTGATTCACATGTCTAAATTTGAGGTTTGAAATTGGTTAAGTTATTCTTGGAGATATATTTTGATATTTGGTTTTAGTTTAACTTTTGTAGATATAGTAGATATGATGACAGATCTATATTTATAGTTTGTTATTTAGTTTCACATATATATGTATTTTCTTAGTAACATAATTGTTTTTTATTAGATAAGTAGGAAAAGAGGTTCCTGGGCCCTTTACAAAGCTACCCCATGGGCACCAAAAGCCTTTAATGAGGTATAAATAACACATATGCAACACTAATAAAAAACAAGTACAAAAAATCTAGGCAAACACACAAAGTTAGTAAAAGAATAACGGATTATCATTAGTCCCATATTTGGCAAGGAACTCAATGATTTCCTTATAGTAACTAAGAATATTCACACCCACATCCCTTAATTTTTTGTCAAAATCCTTAACCATAAAAAACCCAATAACCACATGATAAAGAGACTTGGCAATAAATTCAACCATTATTCTCCATTTTTTATGCATTTTATCCATTTTGACCTTGATTTATGTAGCTCATTCCACTATCTTGACACATATTGAGCATTTATACTTATTTTCCTAGCCATCAGCCTCAATAATATCCTCCTCAAACTCATCTTAGTAGGGCTCATTCAATTTATGAAAATGTCTAATTCCCTCAACCTCTTGCTCTAACTCAAAATGGGTCTCAT
Source organism: Torreya grandis (assembly GCA_037957365.1). NCBI lineage: Eukaryota > Viridiplantae > Streptophyta > Pinopsida > Cupressales > Taxaceae > Torreya > Torreya grandis. The sequence goes on from JARHVA010007521.1 coordinate 275,966, forward strand.
CTTCACCAGCCTCAAAAGTGTCTTTAGAGAAATCAGAGTCATCAAAGATGATAATCCCTTGAGGGTTTAAGGATGGGATTATAGTAATATGATTAGACCTGTGAATACCCACACTACCCATAGCCTCACTCTCAACTAGGTTAGGACCTAGGTCCACATCTTTCCATGACTACGCAACTCCCTTAGTATCCTCCTTTGTAGATTTAGCCTTTTTGGATTGAATGTTTCATTCTTCCTCAACAACCTTCTGGCCCCTTTTAGCTTACCCTTTTGTAGTCCTCTCACTAGGTGTTGTAATTTTACCATAGGGTGACTTAGGGGAATAATCCTTGGAATCAATGGGGGTCCCAATAGGGGTGATATAATATTCAATTTTAGGTCCCTCTAATAGAGTTTTAGGGGAGGCTTTGGGGGTCCTAGAAATTTTTTTACCCTTACCTTTAACAATAGGAGAAGAGATGGGGAGCCTTCTAACATGATAAATTTAATTTGTTTTAGGGGACACAAGGCTAAATGAAAGTGGTATAATCACAAGATGAGACCTTGGTGGATGGGAATGAGGGTGAAGTTAGGATTTTTGGCCTAGATTTCCTCAGCTGACTTAATGGAATTCTCCAATGAAGATAACAGGAATAAGGGAAAACTAATTTCCATATTATTCTTGTAATGGTTAAGTAAATGAAAGTGATAGTGGTAAATCATTTGAATCTACCTTCTAGAGTGAATAACTTCATTATCATGAGGTAAATTATCCCCCATGGCACTAGCAACCTCTCTCTTTCAAATCCCCCATGGAGCTTTGGAGTAGCCTGACCTTCCTTGAATAAAATCCACATGTTTTTCAAGTCTATCACCCTACTATGCTGACTATTTTTTTCCATTTGATGAGGAGTCTCATGGCTTGCCTAATCACCTCTTCAAAGACTTCAAAACTGATACCCACCAAATGGACTTGTTTGTAATTCTCCTCCTAAGACTCTAAAAACCATCAAGATAGATTCTCATCATGGACAAACATCCCATTGATGAAAGAAGCCACCTCTCCCTCTTAGATAATATGTTATACCATATGGTATTGTCAAAATTCCTTCATAGAGGTTAGCTCAAGCTTGAAAATATTCTCACCAATATTTGAAACTAGAGAGATACAAAGCCCATAAGACTATTAAAGGTAGAGATCAATGAAATGCCTTACAATATAACCAGTGAGATTAATAAGTCCTTTCAGGCCTATCAAGGACTATGAGAGTAATAAGATCACCATATTGAAATAATTTTGGAAATCTTCATAGCCTTTCCCATGTTAGAACTCAACGTTGGTACTAGCTCACGTCCACCACCTCATGCAATAATCACTAGAGATGGGGTGAGTTAAGAAATAATTACCCTCAATCCATCTTAGCTTATCAACATCCCCTTCACTAATCATCATTTGGTAGCTCATATTCTTACCCATTTGACTGGTCATCATATTATTCTTCATATCTATCACCCACCTCTTCCATTTTATTGAAGTCTAGTCAGCCACCTAATCAACATGACTTTGCTTCCTCAACTTCCAAGATAGCCAATTTTTATGCCAAATATTTCTCCCACATTTTTAAATCCATGTGGGTATCTTTAGTAATGTATTTTTTACTATTTCATGCATGAATGATATTTTGGTGTATCAAATAAGATTCATTTTGGATTTTCTTTAAGTCTGTTCAAAATTATTTTTCCATTCAAAAGGGTTTATTTGTCCACATGACAATTTTTTGAGATATATGATGATTTAATAATAATTTGATAAGGATGGTTATTGTATTGAAATATTTTCAATGGTTTTTAGTTTTAAATTTGGTTTTGATTATCTATTCAAAAAAGTTTTGGGTTGATGATTGGTATTTTGGCAGAGATGTTGCACATATAATAGTTTTTGTTTGGCTGAAATAGTTAGATATTCTAGGTTTTGGTGGATTATTTTATGTTTGAAATGATTTATGTTATTTTCACCCATGACTATGAAATAATTTATAATATTTTTAATGTTTTATCTTGGTTACATATCAAGTATGAAATCTTTTATTCAAGGTTTATTTATCAACGCTCTGTCATATGTTTTTCTGTGATGATAATGTTTCATTTTAAAAATAGTCTTTGTTATTGAACCTAAAATGTATTTTTGATTTGAAAAAATCCATTAGTTTTAGTTTTTTCAAAATATGATTGATATTTGGTAAAATGGTATAATGTTTGATATTCAATGGTAGTTTTGCTTGGAAAATTAAATATTATTGATTCAATTTCAAACAAAATTTTGTTTGTTCATTCAGAGATTATGGAAATATAGTTTGCAAAATAAAAGGGATATAAATTTAAATTTTTTGATAATCAGTTGTATGGTGTTATCGTATGATCTCAGTTTGTTGATATGCTATACAAAGAAGTTTGTTTTCAAATATTTGAAGTTTTTTATAATTTCAAATAGAAGTCTCAAGGGTTTGAAATTATACCTGTTGAAGCTGTTGATCAAGTTTGAAATGTTTTTGAGTAAAATATTTCATGGCTTCACTTTGAATCTATAAAGAGTTATAAGGTTTATGACTAACAATTTGATTTAGATGTAAGTTAAATATCTATAGACAATATTTTTGTCTATCATAAATTTTTGAGAATAAATGCTTATTCATTATGAGATAGACTACAATAATAAATATATTGAATGGATATATTTTTTTTATTGGCATAATATTTTGGGTCTAATTTAAAATATAACATGTTATATTTGAAATTATTTCCATTCTTTTGATGATGATTTGGTTGAACAATATATGAATGCAATAAAACTTTTAGATAATATGATAGAATCATATTTTAGTTTATAATTTTTGAAATAGAAAAAGTCTATTTGATCTATATTAAATGTTGATATAAGTTTTATATTCAAATTTCAATGTTACTCATTTAAATTTTTGCATGGATGTTTATCAAAATTTTGTGATATATAATATAAATAGTAATTAGTGTTCATTTTTTAGTAAAATTATAGGTTGGACTCATCTTCAATCCAATAATTCTCATGATAATAATTAGGGTCATAATAAGGATTGTCTTGGGGAGGATCCACCTCCATAAACATTTATTCTTAAGGGCCAAAATTTTAATGCTAGGAGAAATGTTAGCATTAATGTTTGACCACTTATATGTCAATCCACTTTGATGGAATTAACAAAATTTTATCAAATGATTTCAATGCCTTGAATTTTAATCCTAATAATATCCATGGAAACCAAGGTTGGAAAAGACCTTGGAGAGCTCATTCTAATGGATGAAGAACTCCAACAACTTATTCCCAACACATGCATATATCTTTAAAATCTGATCTAAATTTCACTCCTCATAATTCACCATACTTTTGAGAGTATACACCTTGAGATGATCTTTAGTTGATTTCCAATTTGTATTCCCAAGCCTTGTACCATTGAATACTAAAAATTCATGATCTGAGTCTTGTATATCTTTATTTATATATATTTGAGTAAGAGAGGCTAGGTTTTTTAGGAGGTAATAATGGACAACTCATCCCTTTTTCATTGCTTACAATTACTATAATGGTTAAGAATGTTAAATTAGAGGTAGTTTATGAAGACAATGAAGGTGTTAATAGATTGGTTAAGTTCATAGATATGGAAATGAACTATACAAAGTATCAAATAGATAAAGGAAATCCATTAATTGAGATGGTATATAATACTAAGGATTAATGGATGGATGTGTAAATTACATTTCTATTGTTTTGATAATTTTAGACACTTTTTATGCTATAATTATTGATATACTTATTCATTTATAATATTTGACAATTATTAAAAAATTTATAGTAATATATATATTGGTTTTGATCATATATTACTAAAAATGGATTAATGCATATGGACATAGTGTTAAATTTATTTAATTTTATTTAAATTATTTATGTCATATTTATGTTTAGCATAATTTATTTACTTAAATTATAGTAAAGTTAAAGGGCCCACACTCATTTAGAGTTTACTATTATTTGGTCTATTAATATTCTAATTGATCATTAAAGACTTATTTAATTCTTAAATATAGTTAAGTTATAAACTCATTGACTTAATTTAAAATTCAATTAGACTTAACTAATAGATAACTAAAGTTAGCTATAACTTATTATTCAACTATCTCTGTAGGAGATGATTATATAATAGTATCAAGGAGACATATCAAAGGGAGGAACATTACAAAATTATTGTTGAAGACTCTAAATTGCTTCAAATTTAATCATCATAATCTTTCCTATGAAACATCTCTAAGATAGTTTAACTCTTGTAGATATACCAATAACACATTCTATGATAGTTAAGTGACACGTTTAATCAGTGCAGGTATATCCAAATTTCCTATTTAGTTTATAAATCAATTATTTGAAAGGTGTAAGGTTTAATATATTATGATGATTGTATATTTTCAATCATATGAGTATAATCCAAACTTATTGGACAAAATAATGATGAATACTTTGTTGTGTGTGACATATTGTTTATTCATTCAAATTTGATTTGTTGTTATATCAAAGACTTTTATATAGTAATATTGTTTCTCAATAAAATATCATTTACATTTTTAAGACAACCCTTATTTAATACCCACATTTAATTTATATTTTTATTATAGTTTTATTCTCCAATTAGATTATATTAGTTAATTATTTTCTTTCTTATTTAGTTAAGATTTATTTTATTTCAATTGTTTTCTTGTTTGTTAATATTTAAGTCTTTAGCTTTAATTATTAGATTATCTATTATTCCTTTAGTTATTAGATGTTTATTTGATTTTATAATCTAGCTTCATATTCATTTAATAGTTTAAGTCTAGAGGTAATAACTTTATTTATCTTAGAATTAAGTTTTGTTTAATTTATTACTTTCATAGATCTATTTTAGTTTAGTGATTGTCTATTAGATTAGTAATAATTAGTTTTCTTTAGTCACTTCTGTATTTATTTTTCTTCTTATTTATTATTTGGTTAAGTTTTCTATTCATGTGTTATGATATTTCTTTAAGGTAATTGCTAGTTTAGTTATGTTAGTTGTTATTTATATTTCATTCTTTGGTTTACATTGTTAGTTGTTTTATTTATCTTTTTTTTCTTTCTATTTCTTTTCTTTTGATTCATTTTGAGAAAAGTGTGAACATCATAAGATTATATAAAATTTGAGTAAACAAATATATATTATAAGGAGTACAAAATTATCATTCAAGAGACTATCTAATCTATATGTTTTCTCTGTTGGATAGGTTAGATTATATTTTAGTAATATGTTTCCTTCATTTGAATCTAAGAGATATTTAATTTTTTAAATCATAATGAAGTATTTTTTATCTTTAAAACACTTGTTATTTTATAGAATATATAAAAGCCACTTGAAAATCATTTAGATCCTTTGAGGCCTTTTAGACTCTAACTATTATATTGGTTTTATTCCATATTAATGTTCATGATAGGTAAAAGGGTTGATTAATTGATGTTACATATTTAATCATCAATAAATTTGGTGACTCTAATGGGGATTTTTTTATAAATATTATATTCTTTTCTATTTTTATTTTTTCCATGACAATTGGAGGCCCTCTTCCTATTATCCAACCCTTGATTGATATTAATTTTATTCTAACTCATTCTAAATGGTATAATAAATGATTGATTTACCTTATATTCTTGAAGTCATCAATGTGGAAGTAGAAGAAGTAGAAATCAATGAAATAACATCAAATATTTCATGTAAGACACAAGATCATATTCAAGAAGACAAGAAATGAATTAATTAAGAGAGAATAAGTTTTGATTATTAATTCTCAACCAAAGGTTCATTTTCTTTCATATTTTTTTCATATTTAAGATAATATTTATCCTATTAACCCTAATAAAACTCAAAATCTAAATCAATCTGATGTAGTAGTTGAATCTATTGATTGTTCAAATGGAGGATGAGAATATTTTAGTTTAGCCAAATCAACATCAAGCTCAGGATAGGATTCAAGGCCTTAAATACAATAGGAATCAAGTTGAATAAATAGATAATGAAATATATTATGATGATGAACATACTTTAGCAAATCTAAGGATTCATGGGAATCCTATCAATATTTGTGAACACCCAGGTAAAATCCATTGTTTTAAAGTTTTTAGTATCCCTAAGTTTTTAAGAAATATTGGTGAATAATAAGAGGATCATCTAGACATTTTTAAATTAATTTTCACATTCCTAGGTATTGTTAATGAAAAAAATTCATGTAGAGTTTTTTCTCAAATGTTAGAGGGAAAAATATATCGATATTTTATCAGTCTTCCCTTTAGTGTGATTAATACTTGGAATAATATTGAAGATTGGATAGAATTTTTTTAGGAAACCAAAACAAGATCTAAGTTTATGTAATGATTTATTTAATATTTCCATTGATCCAAGAGGAACTATTTATCATTTCATTAGTATATTTTCTAAATTATGATAGAATATATCTCATGATATCAGACTTCCTAAGAGATTATCTAGACTATATTTTTATAATGCTTTACCTTTAAAATTTAAAATGGATTTAGAAGATAAATATATTTTAAATATGATGAAAATATAAATTTTTATATCGAGTGTGAGAAAAATTTAAAAATGTATTGGGTTTAATGTATAAATTTAGAGGAAAATCTTCTCTACAATATCTAAAGCCTAATCTCCCATGTGAACAATGCAACTCTCTTGAATCCTCCTTCAATGGAAGATATAAAGTCTATGGTGTATTATATATAGAGGTAATGCCCTAGGTTTAAATGGATTTCCTTCTATCTTCTTTTAAAAATTATATGATAGCATCCATGTCAAAGTGGAAGCAACAATCTTCTAAATTATTTAGAGCTAGTCTTGTTATGAAATAAATGAAAAATACTTTTATTTTGTTTATTACAAAAAATCCTAAATAAAATAAAATAAAAGACTTCAAGATGATAATCTTATGCTCAAATACTTACAAAATTTTCTCTTTAACTCTAGTCAGAAGGATCTAACCCATGCTAAAAATAATTATCGATGAAAACCAAGGGGCTTTCAATTCTAAGTACCAAATTAAATATGAAATAATAACCATCCATGAGGCCATCCAATCCACTCAATCATTATAAAAATAAGTAATTTTAATCAAACTATACATGAATAAAGCATACGATAGAGTATCTTGGAAATTTTTGGATAAATTTTTTGAAAAAATTATCTTCAACCCCCATTTTTTGAGCCATCATCCAAAGATACATATACACCTCCAAATATTTGGTTCTTGTCAATGGAGTCACAAAAATATTATTATTTTATATAAGAGGCTTAATAAAATAAGACCCCATTTTAGTTTATCTTTTTATCATCCTCATTGAATCACTAGGAAGATATATTTTAGAGGCTAAAACCTAAGGTCTTATCAATGATATAAAATTATCTCAAGTCATAAATCTAGTCTCCCATGAGTAATTAAATTATGACACTTTCCTAATTAGTGAATCCTAAGTTGGTGAAGTAAAAAAAAATCAAAAGGATCCTTATGGAATATGAAAACGTGTCTAACTAAAGCATCAATTTCACCAAAAGCTCAATATTATTCATTAACACTCATGATGGTCTTAAAAATAAGCTAGACAACATATTTGGTTTTAGATAGGTAAATTTCCCTCTACTCATATAAGAATATCCTTTTTCACTAGAAAAGTGGAAGATGAATATTGGAAACCATTGGTAGAAAAATTTAAATGAAGCTAGTGGGATAAAAAGGTCATATCTAAACACAAGATAGAAATATTTAATTACTAAAATCACCATATAAATTATCCAAATATACTTCATGTCTCTCTTAAAAATCCTTAGAAAAATAGTAGATAAAATTGAATAGATCTAGTGCAATTTACTATGGAAATGGATGAAGGAAAGGATCACATTCCCCCTAGTCTATTGGGACAAATCCTTTCTCCCAAAATATAATGGAGGTTTATCCCTCCATAAAATAAGAAACATGAAAAATATATCCTTAACAAATGTGGTTGGAAAATTATTAAATAAGACAACAATTAGACATAGATTATTAAGGCCAAATACTTGGAAGGTAACAAAGAAGATAATTTTCTCTAAGAGGAAGGTCCTAAGAATGGGTCAACCTTCTAAAAGGTGATCATTAATGGTAAGATAATATTATATAAAGTTTAAAGGTGGTAGATTGGTAATGGAGAATATATGTATTTTTGGGATGACCCATGGTTATCACAAATCCCCCTCAGCGATCAACATCCTTAGAATAATCTTTCACTAAGATTTAGAATCTATTAGGATAAAAAAGTTAAAGATTATTGGTTAGTCTAGAATGGAAAATGAGAAATTTATACCTAAATACTACCAATAATGAGGAATACCAAGATATAATGACTCTTAATTTGAAACTCCATCAAACCCACATCCCTCATATCCCCAAGACGGATTTTTTAGTTTGGCTAGATGAAGACATTATGTCCTTCTTGATGAAGATAGGATGCCTATTAGATATTGGTATAGAAGACAATTAGGATCTTTGGTGACCTCCCTAGATCAAACATCTCATCTCAAAATTCAACATCTTCTTTTAGATAATGGCACAAAATAGAATCCTCACTATTGACAATTTGACCAAGTAGGGAATGACCATCCCCAACCATTGCTCACTTTATCTCTCATCTGATGAATGTGTTTGCCACATTTTTATATATTTATCATTTATCCTTTCTATGTTGAATATCCTAATAAATTAATTCCTTGTATCTTAGGTCTACCCTAGATCTATTTAGGATCTCATTGTAAAATGAAAACTTCCATATTTGCTCCCTTCCCTTTAATTTTTGTGGTCTCTTTCACAAATTTAATGGCACCTCAAAAGGTAATATAGGTCTTGAAGGTAGTGTGTGATTATGTATCATGTTGGTTTGGTTTTTGTTTCCTATGAAGGTTCACTGGGTCATCAAACTAATCATGTTTTTGAGGCCATGGTTTACTTATAGGGTATTCATCTTGCCTCCTAACTCTGAATCCTAAACCTATTCATTGAGGGAGGCTCTCTCAAAAATTTCAATGCCATTTGTGGAAACTTAATGCCCTCACACATTATCAAAATAATCATTGACAATGCATGGGGTCTTTTTCCCTCCTTCAAGGAGATATCTATCATCCATGACTACCAAGAGGGTAACTCATCTACCAATTAATTTTATAACTTTGGAGTGGGATATGATAGTTTATTCATATGAAAGGATCCTAATGAAATTCCATCTTAGATTTTAAACACTTTTAATAATGGTTATAGTCATACATCATAATGACATGGATATATGAGCCTTTTTGATACTATTAATGTCAAGTGTGTGAATTTTGCTTCCTTGACCAAATAATTATTTATATATTATATACTATAATCACTCCATTGGTAATAAAAATGTGGTAAAATTATATAAAAACTAAAAGTTTGGTAATGTGCTAATGGGCATTACTCTTTGTAATTAGTAAAAGTCTATCAAGGTGATTATGGGGGGTGATAGAGATAATATCAAATTAATTTCATGTTGAGAGGTTTAGGGTAACAAAAAAATTTGGAGGAAGTTACACAAGGGTTGTCTAACTTCCTACATGCATTGTATCATATGCCAGGATGAATAACTCTTAAAGGACTTTGTGCTTACCTAAAACAAGTGCATGGTGAGAATGAGAGGAATAAGAATTGTCATGTATGAGGAGAACATAAGAGAGGTGATGGGTATGTATTTTGAATGGATGAAGGAATTTAAGGATAAAAATTAGGATCTTGAACTCATGGAAAAAAATTAGAATAAATGAGGTCACAAATACTAACAAGAAGGGTTATGTTAGGCATAAGCCTCCCAAGTGTTAGCTAGAGGCTTGCCTCTAAGTTATAAATTACTTGATTATGTAAGGTATGTTTGCCTTGATATTTTCACACCATTTCCTATTACTTAACCATGTTTTTGGTTATGGAATAAAATTAACTTATGATATTCTTAAATATCTTAAAATCACTATCCTAGACTATTAGGTTAGTAACAAGAATGATACTATCCATCATGTCTTGATTTTGATATTATTTAAAAAGGGTGAACCCATGTGTGGTAAAATGGTCCCCTTAGTTGAAGAACTTATTGAATAATACCCTAACCCCAATAAAAAAGAGGAGGGATCCTTCACCTCCTAATCCTTCTCACCCCAACTAGTCTAGATAAGACCTCTTTAAAGGAATATTATCCCCATCCCATATATTTACAAATAAAAAACCCAAATCCATCTATACTCTAAGGAAGGAAGAAACTAGCCGCAAGGGTTTTATAAATCTCCCATTAGAGAATTCTATTATGCAACATATTAGGGAATTAGGTGTATTCCTAGAAAAGCTAGAAAATGTGGGGATTGATATGTCAATCCTCATAAAATATTAGGACTACCATAAATCTATAACCATGGCACAAAAAAAAGGATTTGGACATAGTTCTAATGATGGAGGCATCTTTTCATTATAAGACTGCTAGACTAGTGGAGGTCTCGAGAAACATTAAGATCCTTAAAACCACCCCTAAACCTAAAGGGACCCCCATTTTATACCATAAAAATATCACATAGAGACCTATTGAAGTCACTTCCCAATACACAAGGGTAAAATTTTCCAAGGAAATACTAAATGAACCAAGCAAAGGCTTAGAATAGGAGGCTACTCATGTCAAGTCTAGCTCTGAGGATCTTTTTTATTCTAATCAATATTATTGTTTTATATGTATTATAATACCTATTATTCATTTTTATCTTTTATTGTTAGGAAGAATAGTTTATAATGCACTATAATTATTCTAGGTTTATTTTTGGTATGAACTTTTAACACCGTGGTTGTTGTATCCATGTAAAACCATCTTTATTTACCCTGTTAAGTAAAAACTGATAGATCTTCTATAGGTTTAAATTTTTAACAATTTAAAAAAAATAAAATCCATTCATAGTCTTAGCAAAGAGTTTGTCACCATTAAAATGTAGTTGGATGATAAACACTCTTCACCAGGTAAATCTTATATCACACAAAAGGGTAAAATGAAGTAAAATGTTCATTACTACAAAGTTTGTGAATTAGATCATGACACTGACATGTGTATAGTTTCACAAAATTTTTAAGATATCCCAAGAGAAAGAGAGTGTTTTTATTAACCTTGATGATAATATAAACATGTATGGAAGTAATGATTATTTATATGAAATAAAGTCTACAAATGCTTATATTGTTAACACAAAGAAAAAAGATTATAATATAGTTAATAATCAATATACTTCTAAAAGTTAGGATAAAGGGAAAGGTATGTATAATAATGCTACATGAGATCATGTAATAGTTAGTTCCCCATAAAATAATCATTTGTCCACTATATTTAATAATATTTAATATCTTCCTTACAAACCAAAGAATTATATGCATATACGTCATCCAAATAAAGGAGAAATTAACATTATTGATGATTTGGATAATCTAACATTAGGATTTTCATTATTAAAAGTTATTAGTTTTCCAAGATATCTTGATAAAATCAATGAAGCCATTATAAATCCAACTTATAAATAGGTTTTAGTTTTCAAGAAGAAGATAAAAGTAAAGATCAATCTCATTATATTGTCTTTGCTGAAATTTATGATCCTCCAATAGATTGCATGCCTCCTTTTTGTGTATATGTTAAAACTTTAGATAAATCTATGCATAATTTCATTCTAGACACTTGTGCATCAAAAAATATTATGCCAAATTTTATCTTTAATCAATTAGTTGTTTCTTATGAAATAGCTAATAGGAAAGTTATAGGTTTTGATTCAAATCAAACTAAAAGTTATGGAAAGTTTTAAGATCTTATTAACAAAATTTCACAAGATAAAATGATTAGATGTATGACTAATGTTCAAATTATAGATATTCCTAGAAATTATGCTATGGTTCTAGGTAGAGATTGGTCTAAAATGACTAGTGCATTTATTGGAAAAGATACAACATGGGTTCCAATAGGAAATGAAATTGATTTTATTTGAAGAGAGGATTGGTTCATTAATCCAATTGAATATTCACCTCCTACTATTTCCTATGTATAAATATGGATTGGTACATATGAATTATTAACTCTTGATGGACTTGAACAAAAACATTAAAAAGTTTTTGCAATAATAATTTATGGTCTCTGTATTTTGACATTACTTGTTCACAACATGGTAATGGTGTAGGATTTTACCTTATTTCTCCTATTGGAAAAATTTATTAGTATGCTTATAAATTTTTTTTTGACACCACTATTAATACATCAGACTTTGAAGACTTATGTCTAGGATTATAAAATGCTACATAACTTAATGTTAAATAATTCTAGGTCTTTGGTGATTCTAAATTAATTATTAGAAAAGTAAGGAAGGTTTATAAATCAATCAGACTCATCTTCACTGATATAATCAAAAGGTTTGGTCCCTACATGAACACTTTGAAACTTTCAATATTACTCAGATACATAGTAAATTCAATATTAGAGAAGATAAGCTTGTTGTTTTTTCCTCTAATCCTTTCTTGATTGAAATAGGAATTGTTGTATATTTTTCCTTTTCAAAAAATTTTAGACCTAATGTTCCCAACTTAAATGAAAATTGGTCTACTTTTTATTTTGATGAGAATATTGATGCTTTTAATGAAATAAATTACTTTGAAAATAAAGATTACCTAATTTATTAATTGGGGAGATTACCTATAGTAGAACACTAATAAGTTACATATTAGTCTAGTGAGTTTAGAATCAATGTTAACACAAAATGATCAACCTAAGATATCACGAATTAAGCAACCTTAAAGAAAAATTATTGGAGAGACTATTCCAATAAATCTTGAAACTGAAGAGGATCCAAAGTTTATTTATTTTGGAATACAATGCACACCTAATGAAAAGGTAAAATTTATAAATATTTTTAAATAATTTGTTGATATTTTTGCATGCTCTTATAAATATATTAAAGTGTATGATACTAATTATATACAACATGATATTATTATTAAACCCATTAGGTAGAAAATAATAAGGATAATCCCTTTATTGGAAGACATCATCGATAAAGATATTGATAAAATGTTAGATGGCTGTGTCATTTTTCTTATAACCTATTCTGAGTCAGTATCTAATTTAGTACCTATTGATTCCTTTCTCCCCTTGTACTCAAAAGAATCAAATTTTTATTATCATGATAGTTTAAAATATGCTCAATTATCATCAGGTTCATAGGTAGCATTCTCATGTAGTGTGTTTATGTTAAATAAGTGTTGTTGTAGTCACCATCTCATCTTATTTGAACTTGTGTCAAGTTTTCATTTTATTTTGATCATGTTTAATAATCCATACCAAGTCATAGTGTGACCTTAATTGTGTGAAACCATATATAATAGGATGATCTCTGATGTTTCAACCCATCTCTAGTCATATGTTCATTAAATCATGCCAAGAACCTATAGAATGTGGCAAAATCAAGTGGATTGGAGCTAATATGAGGGAAGAATTGTAACTTTTTTCAAGCCTTTAGCATAGTTTAAGGTTTTTAGAAAATATTAAGGTAAACACATCAATTTTTATTATATTTTATGTCATGTATGTATTAACTTTAAGGGTTTTTCAAACCATGTGCATAGGGTTAATAAGGAACCTAAGACATCATTCATCCACCACCAAGAGTAAAATGCTCCCAAAAGGTCTTATGGTCATTGAAAGTCATTAAAAGGTGGTATTATATGTAAAAATGGGTCTTTATGGGTTAAAAATTCCTTCATTCATTACAAAAGGTCCCCACATACTTAAAAATTGACTTTTCATCTTACATCCATCTGTACCATCTAATTTAAAAATGTATTTAACCTCTCATTTCCCTCCTTTTGACCTATAATAGGTTCCCAAGATCTCAAACATGAAAAAATGCAAAGAAAATATGTTTTTTAGGTACTTTCAAGATTTTTACAGACTTGTATGATTAGGTTAGCATCAAAATATATCAAAGGAATCATGAAGAGGAATCTATGTCCGAAAATCCAAGAGAAAGGTAGAAAATACAAGAAAATATATAATGAGTTCTTGTCAAGCTCACAAAGGCCATTTTGAGGTGAATGGTATGGGACATATAGGTAAATTTAGATCCCATGTTCTTAGCTAGAGGTAAATTCCTTAGTGGGATTATAATTAGTGTATTGGTTTGCTTATCAAGGCCTTGTGCTTTATGAACAGTCATTAAGACCCCTAGGTGGTCTTAAACCCTTTGTAAACCTAATAATCTTAGATAAATAAAATTGTATGAGAATTTGAAAATCATTGTGACAACTTGAGAATGGGGAAATATCTCCAAAGGTCTGATGAGTGTTCTAAACCCCTATAGGCATTCTTTCATGGCACTTTTAGGGCTAGATCAACATCCAATATTCCATGGTTAATAGGTTACATGTTTATGTGTTTCATGAAGAAATAAATCACAAAAATGATCATTGAATAGTTTATATGCTCCACCGATATTCATCACATACTCCACATGGTCACCAATGGGTCATATTAGATCTCCTTCTGGTCTCCTCAACACCCACCATGTGAAAGGAGAAAAGATTCAAGCATAACTTAGATTGCTCTCATGGAATACAATATCATGGATGAAAGTCTATGGATTATTCCTTCTTTAAGTTGTAGGGGTGATTCAAGAATATGGACAAATTCCTCTTTCAAAGGAAACAAGATTATACATGGCCCATAAGACCAACACCAAAAAACCATCCCCAAGTGAATCCATTAGCTATTTAGCATATTTTAAGGTTTATTTCCATTATTTAATGTTTTTTAGGATTCCTAGATTTCATTTTCTCCATTAATATGCTTGATTCACCTAATCACATGCAATACCTTCTTGCATACATAGGTGGAGAATGCTTAGGTCTCAATAGGTAGTATTGAGAAGAAAGGAACAATGCATATGAGGTCTCATGAAAAAATATGATTTATAATGAATACACCAAACCATTTTCTACTTATAGTGAACATTATCTCCCAAACTCAAAACTTCAAAAGACTGCATAATACACCTACATGGATAATGGTAACAAACATGCTTCCTTGGGATTTTAAGTTGGATTTCAAGTTTGAAGGAAGATGGACAATACAAGTTAGTGGATTAATTTTTGATGAGTAGTGAGATGCATAAATAATTGAATAATATAATAATCTACTCACACAATAAATGATCACCTAGATGTCCATCTTAAGCCTGAGGTGTCACATTGGTCTATATACAAACTTCTTAAAGGACTTGTAGTTTGTGAAGTAAATGCAAGCATATAGGTTTCATATACATAATTAAACACATGTTTATTAGGTGATAATAAAATAAAATATGATAAAATACCATAAATAAGGTGTTCCCACTCTAGGATATACATTCAAGACCCCAAATTATCAAGTATAGGCAACCCAAGTTGCTCTCAAGTTTAAAGAAAAAATATCATGCACAATAGTAAGTTTGGAGCTTACATGAGTAGAAAAATTGTTAGAAATAATTTGAGGATAAAGATACCTAAGGATAAAATTCAATAATATATGATAAAAATAAACTTATTGTGACCCTATAGATATAATCCATAGACACCTATAGTACTGCCTAGTAGCTCAATTGATCTTTAGCTTGAAAGAGAAGGGCCTGCTTAGGTTGAAGACAAAGAGGTTAGAGAGGATAAAAACACATGAAAATTATATTTTAAAGGTATATCACAAGTTTTATATTATCATCTCAATTATGATAAATAAATTTCAAGGTTGAAAGGCTTGTTTAGGCCTAGTGAGTCTAGAGCCCCACATAGAGCCTTGTGTGTGTATGGTTATAAGAGTGTTCATTGTAGGTAGGATAGATAATTAAGTCTCAATAAAGTTTTGAAAAATATTGAGGGAAATTTCATGATATTTAAAACTCCCTTGACATTAATAAAATGGGGAAACATAGACTACTAAGGTCATTTTCTTCAGTTAGTTTGAGAACCCTAACATGAAATTATAATAGTCACAATAGGTCTAATGAAAATGAATAGTAGAGATAGAGATATATCCCACTATGAGAATATATATAGGATTGTAAATTAATAGGATATATGATAATAAGGATCTAAAACCACCATAATCACATACAGGTGGTACTATGCCTTGAAGGTCAGTCTAGGCCTATAAGGCCTAAAATATTGCATAAGCCCTTAGACATCCAACTCCACGCTTATGATAAGATGAGTTATTAAGGAATATGTGTAGATATAATAGGTTTTATAGAGATAATAAAGGTACTAAAAAGGGTATTTAGGTAGTGATAAATACAAACATGTGCCTTTTTGTCCTAAAAGCCCTCTTTAAGCTCTCCCATCATAGTTTGCAAACTCAATCTAAAAATTTTGATGCACATATCTTGAATGAATATGTGCATGAGGAATAGTTATATTAAAATAATTTTATGAACCCTATTTACTTTCCATCCATGGTGAAGAGACATGGATCTATGGGGGCAATTTTATGAATGATTCTTAAGACCATAGGCATGCCCAGACTACCTAGAAGAAGATTAAGAGGTAACAACCTTTTCTTAGATATCACCAAATAAGATGAATGATAAAAGATATATTATGGAAATTTTAAGGGGTATATTCACTCAATAATCATGTACTTAAGTTTCCAATCCAATGCTTGTACTTTATGAACCATTGTTAAGATGGTAGAGCACTCCAAACACTCCAAAACACTCATAAAGAATCCAATGGCCAAGAAACTATTAATAATGACTCCAATGGACCTAGAAAGCATTTAAAACATCAAAATGACACCTATAGATCATATTTTCCCCTTCTTGACAATAAATTTGGCATGTGTGAGGCAAAATATGTAGGGGAATAGCTTATAATGTTTAATTTAGAGACTATTTTATGGTTCATAGGCATGTTCGAGCTCCTAAGTGAGTTAGAAGGTCCCTTTGACCTATGTAAATATTTAATGGCCTAAAATTAGACATTATACAATCCTTAAAATAGCATAAAAAATCCTAATGAGTAAACTTGAAGTCAAGAGGAGTGATAACGTTCATTTACATTTAGAAAATAGTATTGCAAGTCTACTCACATATTAAAAAGGATCTCTAAGGTATAAGCATCACTATATCAACCTCTCAAATCCATTATTATGATAAAAAAATCAATTTAAAGTGTCTAATTCTTAGGTCTATCACTCACCAAGGTGACTAATGTATTTTATTGAATGTAAATTGCAGTAAGGGTGGTAACTAGGTGAGTAATGACCATGCTCAAACATGCAACTACCTTACCAAAATAGATGAATGATCTATATTGTATATGAAGGAGTAATGGAGTAGTTTTAAGGAGTGTGGTACATTCATATAGTTATTTATGACCATAAATAAAGCATCCACAACACCTATATGCCCAAAATTATCATTAAAGACCTCAATCATACCACCAAATCAATGCATGGGAAGAATTGTGGGATTATTTAATTACTCTCATTCATGTGTTTAAATATTTTTAGATGGATGATTTTCATTATGTCCTCTCCATTCTATTTTTATGCCATGTTTACCATTTCTATCTCTTTCTTATGTTCTATAAACTGGGATTAGAAAGCCATTGTACACATCCCTATGCTAGGTATAAGAAAATCTTACCCCTCTATATCTTGCAACCTTTGATCTAATGTAAGGATTTATTTAGCCTTCTCTATACTAATATATAGTGTGTTATATGCATGTATAATTTGCATTAGTGTATGAATTCTTTCTCCCTTTATAGCTCCTTACCTTTCATCTAGACGCAAGTGGATTGTTCTTCTACAGGTCACATGGTGTGTGAAGAATCTTAGACTTATGATTGCAGAAAAACTTATTGGTAGTGTCTTAAATTAGAGCTCTCATTCAATAACCTTAGGTTATATTAATTTATCATGATCTCTATGTGAAGTATTGATGTCTAGGAGTCCTTTTGGATAGAGTGTGTTTGTAATTAGTCTCTATTTTATCCATAAATGTTTTTAAAGGATAAAATAGAGGAGACATAACATTGGTGTATCACCTCTTGTAGTATAGGGTTTTATTTAATGTATTTCTTATATCCATTTTAATAATAAAAACATTATGCTTAGTAGTTGAGCTTAGATGATTCATTAGGGGATCTAACCCCAAAATCAGAGTCTCACCTCACCCATTAGGCTACCCATACCTAGAGGTGATTCCATTAATCAATTATGTGAGGGAGGCTTGAAAATACCTATTTCAAGGGTGAAATCCATATTGATAACAATTATTGGTATACCCAATGGGACCATAATTCAAGTAGGTTGGAGCACTCAATCCCAGTATTTGGTGACCTCAAAGAGTTGTAGACATTTTGGTAGCAGATTAGCACTCAAATTTCATGCTAAAGGTCATCATAAGGTATTGATAAAAGGGTAAGGAGGTTGAATTTTTTGAATTGTATTTATATTTTATATAAGGAAGAGGTACCCTAGGTTTAATCCCTATCCCACACCCCTATTTCTCCTAATCTTATTCAACATATCCCTACTGTAAATTTTACATCTCCAAGGGCTAAACTTAGGAACCAAGACTTTTTACCCTTAAATGGTGCCAACCCTTTGAACATTAACAAATATTATGATTTATATATTTTTTCACTTAAAATTCTCCAAAAATTCATAAGATAAAAATCTACCACTCCTATTGAGCATATAAGAGACATTGAAGAAACTTTGTTCTATGCATAATATGACTCAAGAGAATGTAAAAATGAGGTTGATAGCTACTTCCTTGAAAGGAAAAACACTTCAATGGTATAAAGGTATAGTAGCTACCTTCATCAACACTTGGTATGAGTTTGGGGAGAACCTATGTAAACACTTTGAAGATAGAAGTGACCACTTGTCCCTAGTAGAGAAATTTACCATAGTTAAAAGGATTCCTCAAGAGTTTATGGTATATTTTAACTATAAGTTTTAGAAAACATGGGATAGGATCCTAACAGTAGTTAAACCCATCCAAAATTATACCTTTCTATACCATTTTGGATCCCTTAATATTGTGATAAATCATGATATAGTCAATGGGTTGGAACACATTACATGATGCTTATGAAGTGGCAATAAGGGCATAAAACTACCTTATTCAAGTAGGAAAACTCACACCAAGGCCTCTTATGCCATTATTCCTAGATATGTAGACTCTTATGCCTACCATTCCCCCCATACCTATTCCAATCAATAATGAGTAGGTAACTATTAGTCAAGTAGATTGGTCAAACTTGAATGGCTACCCAAATCATTAAAAAAACAAGATAATATCCTTGGAGAGGAAGTAGCTTCCACCCCTAAAACCCTGCCAAAATCATTATCAAGATACTTATCAACATTACCAATTGAATAGAACTTCATATCAATCCTATCATAAATGGCAAGGGAAGATCACTCATGCAAGGCCATACAATAGTTTCAATGCCAACATTTAAAATACTTCTAGAGCATTAATTTGCACTCAAAATAATTATGTTTAAGAAGGCCAATGGTCTACACCTTAGGGACTACCTCATTAAAAAATGTCATTTTAATTATAGGTGTTAATCAATCTTGTCTTATGCAAAATAATTAGAACCCTAAACAACACAAAGAAGTTACTCTTGTGCAACATGGAGAAGTCCCTTTTATGACATAATCTAAATTGTAAAATTAATGAGTTAGTGGAGAGAAAACTTAGTTAGATAATACATTTGTCAAATTTAATTAATTAGAAATCCCTTTTAGACATTGTGTAGTCAATCGGCTTGGAAGTGAAGCTAAAGTGGATAGCCCTATTGTATCCAATATAAGGGCTAAAAATATGTTAGAAATAAGTGATTTAGAGGTAGGGAAATAAAATTCTTCACCTTATCAACTAATTTAGAAAACCAATGATAAATATTCATCCTCTAAAGCTACATCACTTCTAAAGGGTCATAATGAGAAGGGTTCTTTTATATTTCATTTCATATAAGTTTCAATTATTGTTGGCTTTTATAAATTATAGTCAAAGGTTTGTGGTCCTCACATCAACACTATAAACTACATGAATAAGGCTCATACAACCATACCAGTATGGGACACATTATTTTTGCTAGGGTAGAAATACCTTATTCAATAATAGTGGTCAAGGCTCAACATCTTAGACAAGTAGCTAGAAAAGGAAGGTGCAATCCTGACCAATGCTAGTCAACCTAGCAAAACCCAACCAACCAAGTTATATAAAATCCCTCCCTTATATATTTATATTATAATAAGGGATTGCCTATTACACAACTATATGATAGATAATGGGGTAAGTACATTTATCATGCAAAAATAAATAGTAGATACATTAGGGTCAAAATATGTGCCTAATTATAATGGAGTCTTATAATTAGATGGGTCTACTACAAAAATAGTTGGTGTACTTAAGGACCTAAAACTTGTTCTATATTATTTCCCCAATTTTACCATATCCCAAAATGTTGTTGTGGTTGATCTTCCACCTCATTTTTCCCTATGTCTATCTAGGGACTTTACTTCTAAGATAGGAGGATACACATCATTAAAATATTCTTATATGGACTTTAAAAATATGTATGGTACCAAAGTCACCATTAGTTCTAAGCCTATATCTAGGTTTTATTTATATCCCTACATGCCTAATATATCAAATGTCAATTGCACTATTATTGATGAAGATGATCACCCTAATGATCAAGAGCTAGTGGTGCCATTTGCGGGCATATCATACATACTCCATGATGAGTGGGGGACATATAAAAATGGTTATGATCCTTACAAGAGCATTGAGGAAACAAGCATATGGATATATTGTATGCATGAGGAAAATGGAGTTGTACCAATGCTTATCAATCTAAACCAATATAATGATGGAGTATGGATACTATTTTTTAATGGACTACGTGCAAGAATTGAAGTTGAGTAGGTGTTATGCTTATTTATCCATCTAAGAAATAGTATTTATATTCCATAATGTTATAATTCAACTACACATGTAATACAATAGAGTATGAGGCCCTCATTCATGGGCTGTAATAGGTAAGGAAAAGAGGTATCAAGATGTTTTAACCTATGTGAGATAGTGAATTAGTAGTACATCAAGTGAGAGGGTAGAAATCAATCAATAATACACTATTAAAGGCATAGAATCATAGAGTTTAGTAAATACTATAATACTTTGAGGTATTTGACATCAATTCAATCCTAAGACAATAGAATCAACATGCAGATAGGCTCACAGCTATAGGTGCACAATATGACATCTAAAGTAGAGTTAATAATTCAAATTATTAATCATAAATAAATGTGGTATGTAGACCACTAGTACCTAATAAATAAGTTATTTATTAGGTATTTCATAGTGATAGGTAGATAGTATGCTCCTTGAAAGAAGAGGCAAAATTATGCTAAAAGAACTAAAGTAGACTTCAATGATAGTATGGTGACTAGATTTTTCAATTGAAGAAAAAAAATTGTAAGGTATTAGTGACTCTTGAGAACACATTTAATGAATATTATCAGTTGAGAAGAGATAAGGTTAGAATGTTAACCAAGGAAGAACATTATTATAAGGTCACCATTTTTAAGTATAGGCTACCCAAACTAGGTAAGGTCAACACTAGATAAGAGAGGATTATTTTTAGAGAGTTGTGTAAGGAATTTTTAGACATATTTTCTTTGGAATATAGTGATTTGAAATGGTTTGACCATAGTTTATCTAAACATACCATAAAATTAAAGGAAAGTGCCAAACCTGTGAGGTAAAAGTAAAGACTAGTCAACGCCAAAATTAAACTCCTAATGAATAAAGAGATGACTTAATCGATTGTGCCCAAAATTATATTACCTATTAAACACTCTTCATGAGTGGGTAACCTTGTGATTGTAAGGGAAAATAATGGGGACATAAGGTTATTTGTGGACTTTAGATATCCTAATAAGGTGTCATTGAGGGATGAGTACCCCTTGCCATCCATAGATCAAATTATGCAAAAGGTTGCAAGATCACATTATTTCTCATTTATTGATGGATAATTAGGGTATTATTGTACCCAACATTCCCCTTTTATACTCAAAGAAATGGGGACCCATATTTTTTGAGATTTGGCCTTCTTTGTTAAATCTCTCTCTATATAGTTATGCAAGTTCTATCAGATTGCTCCTTAATCTTTACAATTGGAAGTAAAAACAATGGTATGATATTTTTTTTGACTAACTTACTAATACCATTTGGTATTTATTATACTATGCAGGTTTTGGGACTTAGTTTTATTGAGATAAATTATTTAGGACTTGGTCTTCGTAAATTTTGCTTAAACCTTCTTTTTAGGAAATTTGTTCTTTGAAAGTTGTGTTTGAGTTTTACTCATCAAATATTTTGATTGAAATTTTTGTATTGAACATTTTTTTTGAAATTATATTTTGAAAGACTTATTGAATATTTCCTCATTGGATTTTTTTGTTTGTGACTTATATTTAGATGTCTTTATTTAGAATTTATATATCAAACATTTTATTCAGAGTTTTCACATCAAGTATATTTTAGGACATTCTTTTGGAAAATTATTATGGACATGTATTTAATTGGAATTTCTATATTGGTAGTTTTATTTAGTGCTTTTGATTAGATATTTTTTTTGAAAAAGTCATTGTTAGCTTTATGCACTTTAGAGCTTTTGATCAAACATTTTGTTTGAACATTATTATAAGGGATTAGGTACTTAGCAATTTTGTTTGGGATTTATGTATAGAGCCTTTGATTTTAAAGAACTATTGGCCTATTCCCAACATAAAATCTGAATCTTAACACTCAACTACTAAAATCTTGGTAGAGTTAACTAATAAAGCAAAACTACTTCTTGAAACTTTCCAAAGAACATGGCCAACCAACTAAACTAATGAGATTTGAATTTTGTAGATTAAAAAAACATATGAATATTGGACATTAAAATTGAATGAACTAGAATTGAATGTTAATTATATATATATATATATATATATATATATATATATATATATATATATATATATATATATATATATATATATATATATATATATATATATATATATAACATTCAAATATCAACCTATTCATTGCTCAAAAATGAATTCAAACTCAATTGTTATTCTATGACCAAAATCCCTAGCTACCTATGAATACATTTAAAATAATCAACCAAAATAAATGAGTTTTTTAATGATGCATATAAACAAAATTTGATAATTTCACATAATTATAATGGAATCATCATCGAAGAGATTTAGAGGAGCACTTCTACCATCCCCATTCTCTATCAAGGATTCTACAAAGTTTATAGAAATAGTGTTTTATGCAACAATATCTGATAATAAGTATGCCAATTACTCCATGTTATAATATGTAGTCAATGTTATCAACATATTTTCACATGAAGTAAATTCATCACCTTCATAGTGTTAATTTAATATAGACATTCTCTCTCTCAAGACATGAATACTACACCTAATGACGGCCAAGCCTAAGGTCATGCCATGCATTGACCTACTAAGGTATTCATTCTTTGATAGAAAGATTACATAAGATTCCTTAGTATACCATATGGATCACTAGATGGTTGTATCCTACATCACAAGTGATGAATTCCAAAGGTACCTACCTCTATCAATTTTGGATGTAATTTTTTATAAATACAAGCTAGTAACATGAAACAAACATAATTCAATTGACAAAGTGTTGAGCTCATGACTTCTTCCTAGTGAAACTATGGTCTTGAAATGAAAGTATCCCACACCCATTAAGAAATTCAGAATGGAGGTATGTATTATGATGGCCTTTTTAATTATAATGTATGACATGAAAAGCATCCATTTTCTCAACTTGGATTGGGTGCCATTACTGTATATGATTATGACTAGTGATGTAACATTTCTCTGGGAGAAATTATTAGTTTCAAGATAAGGGAATAAGTTATACAAAAATATAAGAGGCCAAATTTAAGTGGCCATTTATTTATGATGTCTTATCTTATATATGTAGTAATAAACACAATATATAGGGACCTAGGCAAGCTTTGGAGCTCAACCATAGATTATATAAAGAATGACATTTGCAATTACTACCAATTTATGAATATATTCATAAATAAATAATATATTATAAGTTTCCAAGGACATGTATCCTCAAGTATGATAAGAAATTTATGAGGCTCCACTACTCAGAATTGAAAAGAGCATCATGAATACACTAGCTCCTCAAGATGACTACTAGTTGTATCCCAATTATATGGTAATCATGGTTTCCATTCATAACATCCACCCCTTATGCCTCCCCAATTATGTAACAAATAAGCTATTAGAGAAAGAAACTACATATAAAATTTGGTGGAGTGTTGAGGAGGATATGATAAAGTAGAATAAAGGCACATTCTATTGATCACACATGATCATTGACAGACTATTTTATACATCGAGGAAACATTTCAGGGACATATTCAATAAAATAAAGAATTATCAATTACCTACCTTGAAACGTAGGAATTAGTATCCTCATGGTCATATATAAAATCATATTCAAGGATTTTTTATTCCATATCAACATGTCCCCTATGACCATGATTTTCTATTCATCAATGCAAATGATTATTCCCAATTATTAGAAAGGGAAAAACTCTCATGCCTTAAGGAAGATCATTTTAGGATAATTTAGTAAGAGCCTTCAATTTTAGTATAATAAATTCATACTAGGATTCTACCTCCTAAAGGATGGACAACTTTAGAATTTTGGTATAACAACTCCCTCAACAAATAGAGAGACAAAGGGTAACCTTCCTAAGAATTTTCATTTATCTTAATGGATGTTAATAAAGAGAAGAGGTTGAGTGATCTTGATATTAGGGAATCACAAGGGGTTCTAATTGACATGGATTCCTCTGATGTATAGGACCAAGAGCACCTAGATACATTACCACTACAAAAACCTACAACTACACCATAAATGTAGTAGTCTAAAGTGTAAGGGGTAGCTATAGAGGAAGCTACTACCTCAAATCAAAAAGGTTCCTCCTCAAAGATAAAGACCAATATTTATTATATTATGAATCCAAAAAATCATCCCACATCATAAAATATAATAGTGGATCAACCATAGGTTATTATTTTAGTTCCTCAACAACAAGTGGAGGTAGAGTAAGAACTAGATGGAGAAGAGTTAAAAAGAGCCATGACACCAAGCCCTATGGTTAATAAAGGGAATACACCAATAAAATATGACATAATATGTAATAAGGTTCAACATTTATATCCTACTTCCCTAATTTCCTCATATGTTCCTATTTTTTATTTAGTTCCAATTAGTACTATTTTGAGAGCTCCCAAGGTGGAAGATGTCACCTCCACCCTTGATGTTTCAATTTCCTCTTTTTTGTTTTGATAATACCTTTTTTCACTCCCAAGGTAGACTAAGTTTTTTCTAACACCATTTTTTCATTTTCCCCCATAGTGCAATCTATATCCATTATTACCAACACCACTAGTACTCCCTCGAAGACTACCACAATCCAAACCATGAGAAGAAAAAAGGCCACTAAGAAAATTGAAATATTTTTGTCCAGTTCTTAGCTCTATGTTTATTCCACATATATTAATTTGAAACTAACTTCCATAAGTTCCTATCAAGAGACTACTATTATATCTTTAGGGAAGGTGATAAGGGGTAAACTAGTCTTTATAGTCCATCCACTTCCCCAATATGGAGGTGTGGATTGGTCCAAAATTAGTTAGCCCTCCCATCCTGACACAATCCTCAAATAGGAAACAAAGTAATAAGCAAAAGACGTAGAGGTTGAGGATATAACTAAGGAGACACAATAAATAGACCCTACTCAACTAGTGATTCGCCCATGGTAAATTGATCTTAGAGTGAAGGATTCCAAAATGCCTAATTAAAAAATTATTAAACTTCCATCCATAGCCTCATTATTTTATAATCCCTTAGAGGGAATTCAAAGGGTTATAAAGAGGAAGTTTTAGGATGAAGCTAGGAGGGAAATTATTATTGAAGAGAGATAGGAGGTCTATGCCTTGTCCAAAAAATAGAATAAAAAATTTGGGACACTCTCCATACATAGAATATTTCACGTCCCTATTAGAAAATGACAAGGATGCCATGATAACATTGTATGAAGGGATGGAGATGGAAAGGTAAGAGTTGGAACAAGAATTAGAATAAAAACAAATAACATTAGTAAATAGTCCACATTCCAATATAAACTGAGATCAAAGTTCAAAAAGATGCATCAAAATGTTACAATGCTCTTGAGGTACTAGAAGTAATAAAGGTTGAATTATCACCCATATAGCTCAAACACATAAATTATTTTATTCTTTGAAGTAATATGAAAATAAATTTTAGTTACTAATATTTTACACTACTAATAAGGCATATAACTATCTAGACTTAATGAGACCATTGGAGGAATCAAATGCCCTCAATTTAGTGGTTATTAAAACACAAGAAGCTAAAGAGTGGGTGATAGTAGTTAGGGCATTGTTGTACAAATAAAAAGAGCATGCAATGTTTATCTTAAATATTTTGGATAATTTGAAGTTATAAAAGGAAAGGGATACTACTGGTAAGTTGATAATCAGAATCAATTTTGACCAACTTATCGAAGAAGCATCTAACAATTTTAAGTAGAGTCTATAGGGGTTAACACTAGAATACATTGAATCTAAGGTTATTTTTATGAGGAATAAGGTAAATAAAGTTTAAATTTTCAATATCAACTTCTAAAATATGAAGGTAGAACATTCAAAACTCTTAGAACAAGTTAACAATATACATAGACCTTGACTATTAAACTTAAATATTATAAGGTAGTATCTTGATGTGGGTCACCAATATTATCTTGAGTTGGAGGAAAAGAAGAATAATATTGAGTTTGTTACATCCAATTTAGTTCAAACATAAACATTTACCACTCATACTAAGGTTAACACATCCATGTAGACATCCACTCAGCCCTACTTGAAAAGGCCAATTTTGTTCATGTAAATTCAATATAGTGGCATAAATTTTGTACTTGTAGTTTTATTATGTAAGAACTTAATGAAATTTTTTTTGGTTTTACTTGTAAAAATGCACATGTTGCATGATATTTTAAAGGTTAAGTTTAATTCATTATGAATGCAAGTTAACTCTCTGTATAATTATGAGACTACAGTTAAAGATAAGGTTATATCTATGCCATGTAATCAAATTTTTCATGTACTTAGTGGAGGAGGTGACCCTTCCACAAGTTTATTTAAAGATATTTAACAAATGTTTGTAAGTGTCAAAAAATTTCAATATAGAATCATAATCAATTATGACTGTCAACAAATGTGTTTGTGTATTTTCTCTCCAAGTTCTACGTAGTTAGGATTAATCTTTTTGGTTGTTTGATTAAATAATTCTTAGTGTGAAAAATTTATGAGGAATTATTTATTTTCATGATTGATATGCTAATTTTATATGTGTAATAGTTATTGAAGGATTAGCAAATTATATTGATTATTAGCAAGTTGATTGTTTCATATTTTTGAGTGTGTGGAGGTGATTTCAAACGTATAGTTTTCTATGTATGTGCTACAACTATCTTAGATACCTCCCTGGTCTGAGTCATAATCTCCTAATAAGTGGTGTGTAATAGCTTCTCTAAAAGGAGCAACCTTTGACTGAGGCCTTTGATTTTCCTATATCAAACTATCCTATATTACTTGACCATGTATGTTTGTGTGTGTACAATAGCTGCTAGCAACAAACATTGGTTCAAAAATCACTTGTCCACTTAGAATTTATCCTGAGAGGTGATTCCTAAATCCATAAAATATTTCTTTCCTACTCTACCCTTCCCTCCTTTTTTAGTTTATTTTTGATATCTACCCACTCTATATTAGCAATAATCCAACCACCAACTCACCTAGACTTAACTTTATTTAATAAACCATTCATACATTAATCATCCTTGTTAACAACTGGTATTCCATACTTTCTATTCCATCACTTGGTTGTTAAAACCACATACCTAAAACTCATGCCCTAGATTTGAGTTTACCTTTATTAAGATCCTAAAATTTTAGAGTCTACCTCATCATAAATTAGTGTACATAAATAACACATCAACACTCTTTATAGCACTCTAAGGAGGGCCTTGAGATTCTCTAATAAAAGAGGTTAGTTTCTACATTGATTTTAACTAGAGTTACCTAGGAGATTGACCGTATCTAGTTCTCATGCTAGTCTTTTAGTCTCACCCTTGTCAAATCATATGAATCTTAGATATATACCAACTAACCATATCTATAATAAATCAAAAACACCTTCTCAAGTAAGGAACATTCCCCCAATTAACCATCCTATGGCTCAACCACCTTGGTTGGTTAGATCTTCTATTTCCATCCCAGGGGATGTGTATGACCTACCTAGGAATCTTGAAAAGTATCTACCATCATTCCTTCCTTTAGGAGGAAAAATAATAGAATAACACATAACATATATCAAAGATGAATTGATATTAATGAATTATATTAATTAATATGTTACATGTAGGATTTTTACTTTTATGCTAATGGATTTTGTTTATGATTAGTATCTTAATTTTAAATAGAATTCCATTACTTCTTGGAATGTATGTCAAGTTGTTTATCTTACATAATTTGGATAGGTCAATAACCCTAGTTTGATATACCAACACATTACTAACATGAATAAGGAACCTAATGAACCAATTCAAGCCTTCAATGTAATATTTTAGAAGATATACACCTAGTTAAGCTTGACAATAAGATAGATGCAATATTTGCATTAGAGATATAGAAGAACACACTGGATCCAATTACTATAGTCTTCTTATGAAAGGCTAAAAATATTAATACTATGGTATTAGACAATGAAGAGGCCATCAACATTGATAGGTAGATTTATCATCAGGTGCCTGGCACACTTGGTGTCAGCAATGGTCTCCCAATATTGAACCTAGTTCCACGTGTTAAGTATAACATCGCTATGCTCAATCATAATTAGTTATACATGTTGCCTCATCTGACATAGACAACACATCCAAATTATTGTTTTTTAAATAATCATACACAAGGACATGTTTATCAATAGAATGAACATTTGGATACATCATCTACTATTGTTATCTAGGGCACTCACTCTACTAGGGAAGAGATGGATGCCATTCAAAAGATGGTTCAAAATTTATGTAATGACTTCTTTGGCATGCATAAAAAGATAGGCAATGTTAATGGTCCAAGTGTTAATTAGAATTCTAGGTTGTAAGGGTATAATAAACCATCCAATAGGCTTACAAATAATATAGAGAAGCACAACAAGCCTCTAGAAATAAATATAGTGGAGAACACTATGCCTAACTAGTGTAGAATCCATAATACTTATTAGCATGGTGAATTTATTGTGTTAAATTTTGTACAGCATTTGATATATTTCAAAGAGAGGTGGTAAGGCAAGATTAGATGTATAATCCACCAGAATCCCATTAGGACCCTGGTCCTTCATGCACTACCATGTTATTTGAAACTCATGATTTTTTTTCCCCAATCAAGGATGACAACATACCATAAGACAAAACCCATTAGATTCATGTTTTATAGAAATTTGATAAAGATGGTTACAACTTAGGGAACATGAATCCATTCACAACATATATTCCTCCAAATATCATAGCCATTCTACTAAATCTAAAATTTGATAACAATCCACCTCCCCTAAAATGGAATGATTAGCCTCAGAATAAGGAGGAACATAGAAAATGAGGATAGAACATTATTGAGAACATGAAGAAATAAAATCAAACATCATACTTCATGAATTAGATAAGATCACTAAATAGAAGGAGCTACTATGGGTGTTTATCATATGGAAGGTCTCTATGGAAAAGACAAAATCTCTTATATAAAAAACAAAGGCTTCTGACACTAATGTCATAAATAAAAGCAAGTTAGAAGTTCTACCCTTTTTTTGACTATCAGGGCCTTAATTAAGAATATTAATAATTACTTAGTCAATTTTGAAGCTTCAACAACTATTATTCCTACTTCTATTTGTAAAAATCTTGCCCTAAATCCAAGCCCATCAAAGAGAGTAGTCTCATACTTGGATAGGATAGTGGTACTAGTAATTGGAGAGATCAATAATGTGCATATCCAAGTAGTGTCCAAGCCATGAGCACAAATTACCATCAACATCTACGTAGTAGACATACCTGAAGTCTATGGACTATTGCTTTGGAGGGACTTGTCTAAGTCACTCAATGGATAATCTCAATACATTTCTTTGGTATTTAGATACCATAAAGAGGCATTTCAAATAAAATTTATATCTATGGGGAACCAATGATGATGTATCTTATTATAGAGTATAATTTTAATAATGAAGAGTTAATTTATGAATCCCCTAACCTTGGTATTTATACTTTTAATAAACAAAATGAAAAACAAGAACTAGGATCTAAGGACCCCAACTAGTTATGGACTCTCCACTTTGATGGCACCAAATACAAATAAGGATTAGGAATATTAATTGAATTAATTAATCCATAAGGGAATAAGTTCTTAATAGCATATAGATCATAATTCCCTTACACCAACAACATGGTTGAATATGAAGCATTAATTTTGGGATTTTACTTTGTACTCAATAACAATATCAAGCAATTAGTGGTGAATAATTTAGAGATGGTAGTCAATCAGGTTAGAAATAAGTACTAGTGTAATCTATCATATCTACAAATACATAAACATCAAGCATGTGATATGATTGAGAGATTTGAGGATTTCAACATCGTAGTTGTTCTTAGAGATAAAAATAAAGCTTTGGATTCACTAGCTACTTTTGTTACCAATTTAGAGCCTCTTCAAGAATCCAAGGTAAAGAGATTATCCATTGAGCTAGTACCTTGTCATTATATTCTCAATAATGTATAAAATCACCAAGTCTTTAATGATGACCAACAAATCATCTAATTTTTATCCAACTTAGGATAATTTGAGTCTAAAATCATTGATGATAAATAAGTTAGTCATCTCTGCCAAGAGGATTCAAATGAGGAAGGTTCCTCTAGCTTAAAAAAAATCATCTCCTAACTAGTTTGGTCTTTTTAAAAAAACCATTTGATATAGATCTTCAAGCTCAACATCAAGGGAAACCCAAGGATAATGAGTTTGACTTCAAAAGTGAATATTTGGGTGATGAGCATAACCCATGCTATGTTAACATTGGCCTCAGTTACACTCTAGAAGAAAGATAATGGGTAAAGGACTTATTCACCCAATATAGAGATGTGATTGTATGGACATACAAAGACTTAAAGTTTTATGACTGAAAGGTCATCACCCATAAAATTCCATTAAAACTAGTACATAAGCCATTTAGACAAAGATGAAGACTAGTGAATCCTATCTTGTAACCTCTCATTCAAAAATAAGTGGAAAAGTTGTTAAGTGCAAGAATAGTCTTCCCAACTAGACATTTCACCTAGGTGGCCAAATTAGTCTCAATAAAAAACAAGAGTGGAGAGATCAGGTTATGTGTTGATTTCATAAACTTGAACAAATCTTTTTAGAAGGATAACTATTTGTTACCCTCTATAGATGAGGTTATTTAGATAGTCAACACCTCTAAAATGATGTCCTTCCTAGATGTATTTTTAGGCTAAAACTAAATACTGGTACAAGTAGAGGATAAAATTAAGGTTAAATTTACTAAAAAGTGGAGTACCTATGCATATATGAGGATTCCTTTTATCCTAATAATTGCAGGAACCAAATTTTAACAAGACATGGATCATGCATTTTAAGGATCAATAGGTAAATTTATAATCATCTATATGGATGATCTTAATGTGCTCTACAAGAACATGAACAATCATGTAGACCATCTATAATCAATATTTAAAATATGTAGAAGGTTTGTCATCTCATTGAACCTAAAAAAGATCATATTTGGAGTTACTAAGGGTAAGTTCTTGGGACATATCATTGAAAAAGAATAAATTGTCATTGATCTAGATATAATCCATGGAATTTAAAAGATAGTACCACCAAATAGAAATAAGGATCTCAACTCATTCTTTTGTAAGATCAATTTTGTAAGGAGGTTTATCTCAAGATTTGTAGAAATAATGAGACCCCTAAATGCAATGCTCAAATAGGATGCCAAAATATAATGGGTAGTTAAGGCTCAAAATTATTTTCAAGACATTAAAGATGATATATCTTAGGCCCTAGTATTAATTAGTCTAGATATTAAAAAGGATTTTTACTTGTACTCATTCTCTTTATAATATAAAATTATTGTTGTCATAACATAGAATAAAAATGAGACTGAGCATCTAATTACATTCATGAGCATGAATATTAAGGATGCATAACTTAGGTAATCCATGTTTGATAAACATATCTTCACTCTTGTCAAAGTGGTGAAATTTTTTTAACACTACATCTTGAGGAATAAAACTATTTCTATCATGTTTGATCTTACTATCAAGCTTACCTTGTAATAGAATGAATTGGGAAAATTTCAACGTAAATGGATGGAAAAGTTGTAAGGGTGTGATATATAAATCAAGATTATTAAGATTTTTTAGGGTCAAGGCATCATCTAACTTATGGATAAGCCTGATCCACATATTACTATTTAAGAGGTATGTTAAGCCTAGGTATATAGAGGGGAATGGTATTCTAACATAATCTAATATATTCTTATATGTACTTACCCACCATAACTCAATCGAGAGTGAAGGAGAGATTTTAGGCTCAAAGCATCTCACTACATGATCAATAAAGGAGTTCTCTAAATGAGAAATTATGAATGCATATATCTTAGATGTGTATCTGTAGAAGAGGCTCAAGAGATTCTATAAAACCTACTCTAGAAGATAGGCAATGGTCACCCATCTAAGAACACCATAGATCACAAACTCCTAAGGATGGGATACTGGTAGACAATAGTCATCAAGGATGCCCATGCCCATGTAAGGACATGCCATGAATGCAAATCATTAGTAAAAAGAGAGGTACATGCAATAATTCACTTGCAACATATTGTTTAAGGAAGACCATTTGCCTATTGGAATTTAGACTTCATTGGTGTCATTAAGACAAAATCCTTAGTAGGTCATAATTTTGTACTCACTACCACAAATTATTGTACCCAATGGACTAAGGTAGTGGCCACAAAGTGTTTTATTCACAAGATGTGATGTACTTCTTGGAGGAACACATCACAACTATATTTTGGAGATCTCATTTTTCTAGTTTGTGATAATGGGCCAACATTCATATCAAATTAATTCACTAAATGGGCTCATGATGATCAATTCAACATTAGGTCATCCTCTAACCATTACCATTAGGGAAATGAATTAGTTGAATCAATGAATAAGAACCTAATAGATGCAATTAAGAAATTGACTAGATATAAGCCTAGGAACTCATATAATATACCAAATTATGTACTTTGGTTAGATTGAATGAGATACAAGAAAGATATCAAGGCTTCACCCTATATACTAGTGTATGGATGTAAGCTAATATTCATAATCATGTTAAAATTTATGACCTATCAATTCATGTAGGAATATATGGAACTAAATGATAGAGCAGAATCTTGACTACTAGATATAATAGAAATGGAAGATTTAAGGACTGAGGCCCTAAAGACTTTTATCAAACACCAAGATGTAGTCAAGAGATGGTTTGACAAATATCAAAAATCAAATCATTCAGGATCTATGATCTAGTGCTTCTATGAGATAAAGACCATGAAAAGAAAGGATAACATGACAAATTTTCCCTACTATGGATTGGACCATTTTAGATTTTTGAGATCTTGGACAATAATGCATTATATCTAAGGGACCTATAAGGTAATGAACTCACATATTTATTCAACAACTAGTTTTTAAAGCATTACATCATGGCTATAGCTCTGAAGATGACCTTGATTGATAAAAAACATGGTACATATAGGACTAGGATAAGTTTATTGCTTCTTTAGTTAAGTTTCTTACTTTCTTAGTTTAGTCTCCTACTTCTTAGGTTAGTTTCTTACTTTATTAGGCCAGTTTACTATCTATTAGTTTAGTTTCTTGATTTCTTAGCTTAGTTTTACAAATTTCTAGGTTACGCATTTTGTTGTTACTTGTGACAATCTAGATTGGTTTATTTTTGACATGACCAAGATAATATCCAACCAGCTAGGCCCCATTTTATGCTTAGATAGACATATAAGGGAAATGGAAATTGTAAGAGGGATTAAAAACTTAGGATATGTTCATAAATCAGTTACACTTTTGTGTTTGAGGTCTTTAGTATTTAAGTATGTAATCATAGTCATTTAGGATTGTGCCACAATTGAATATTTTTATCAGTTATGTGAAAGTTGATCTCAAATTCTTTACATGTATTTATAAATTTTTATCATTCCATTGGAGCAAGCACACTTTTCATATTAATATTTGTTTGGAGGTGATAATCATTGGTGCAGATGTAGCTAGTAGGGATGTTCTGGTAATGATTTTTTTTATAACTACACTAGCTCACAATGGTTTTAGCTCTCATCTTTCCATTCAAATATAAAAAAATGAAGAGAATAACCAATGTGTTCGAAATAGTGATCAATAAAGCCCAAATAACATCCAAATAAGATTAAAATGCTCACATAATTAAATAAGGTCAATGTACCATGCATCATGATGAAAGAAAATGAAGGAAGAAGAGATAAGGAATCCAAGGTATCTCTATCAAGGCTATGGGTGATTGGCTAATAGCAAAGTAATGATTGAGCTCCCTTGATTTAATAAGATTTACAAGAAATAAAAATGAAACCTATAGTTGCACCAAGCTTGTGAAAAGATACTCACAACAAGGGTTAAATGGACATCACATAAGCACAGAAAGATCCATGGATGAGAAGGCAAGTATGTTGTCTGATGTATTTGGGAGTCTCTTTCATATCTCTAATTCTAATACTTTTCTTTGGCATAGTTCATGTATAATATGAAATTTCTAACAAAAGTTTTGAATTATTGAATACTTAGAAGTATTTCCCCTGTATGCGAGCATTTTTTATACCCAACATTCCCCTTTTCTACTTAAAGAAATTAGGACCCACCTTTTATTAGATTTGGACTTGTTTGTTAAATCTCTCTATATATTTGTGCAAGTTCCATTAGTTTGCTCCTTAATCCTTACAATCGTAAGTACAAAAAATGGTATTATAATTTGTTTAGACTAAATTACTAATGCCTTTCAAGAGTTTTCATATTATGTAGGTTTTACGACTTACTTTTATTGAGATAAATTATTCAAGACCTGGTCTTGAAACATTTTACTTGAACCTTATTTATGGGAAATTTATTCTTCAGAACTTGTGTTTAGGTTTTACTCATCGAAGATTTTGTTCAAAATTTTCATATCAAACATTTTGTTTGGAATTTTAATTGTGAAGTATTGTTTGGTATTTACTCATCATTTTTTTTCATGACTTATGTTCATATGTTTTCATTCGTAATTTTTATATCAAACATTTTATTCAAATTTTTTACATCAAGAATTTTGTTTGAACAATTGTTCCAAAGGAATTGTATTTATCCAAAAAAATTATATCAGGACTTTTGTTCAAGACTTTTAATCAGACATTTTGTTTGAATATTATTTATATAAATTAGATCTTCAGGCATTTTATTTAGGATTTATGTTCATAGCCTTTGACTCACAAGAAATTTTGGCTCATTCCCAACACAAAACTCAACTCCTGACTCCTGACTACTGAAAGTCTTCTAGACTTAGCCAACAAAGAAAAACTACTTCTCAACACTTACCAAAGAACATGACCCACTGACTA
This sequence comes from Torreya grandis, assembly GCA_037957365.1. Taxonomy (NCBI): domain Eukaryota; kingdom Viridiplantae; phylum Streptophyta; class Pinopsida; order Cupressales; family Taxaceae; genus Torreya; species Torreya grandis. Next base: position 312,043 of record JARHVA010007521.1, read on the forward strand.
AACTAACAATATTTGAATTGTGTAAGTAAAATAAACATATGAACATTGGGCATTAAAAGTGTATGAACTAGAATTTAATACTAAGGCTATATACACAAGATTTAACTATTTATGTATTAATTTCTCACAAATGAATTAAAACTCAATTTCTATTCTATGAGCAAAACCCCTAGCTAATTTTTAATCCATTACAAATAAATGACCAATAAAAATGATTTTTTCATGATAAATAGAAATAGACTTTGAGAACTACATATAATTTTAATGACATCATCATCCAAGAGCTTCAAAGGATTACTTCCACAATCCCCATTCTTTATCAAGGATTATACAGATTTCATAGACATGGTGTTTCATGTAATAATCTTTGATAATACGTATGCCAATTACTCCAAGTTTTAGGATGAATTTATTGTTGTCAATGTATTTTAGATGAAGGAAATATATCACATACATAATGAAAATTTAATATAGACTTTCTCTCCTTAAAAAAATAAGCACTATACTCAGTGGTGGCCAAGCTTGAGTTTATGCCATGCATTGACCTATTGAGGGATTTGTTCTTTTCTAAGAAGATTAAAAAGGATGCCTTCTTACACCATATAGATCACCAAATTTTCATTGCCTACATCACCAATGGAAACTTCCAAAGGTACCTATCCCTACCAATTTTGGATGCAATTTTTGATAAACATAGGCTAGTAACATGGAACAAACATAATTCAATTGACAAAGTGTGAGATCATGGCTTATTCCTAGGGAAAATATGGTATTGAAAGGAAATTCTCCCACCCCCATTAAAAAATTTATAATGGAGGTATGTATTGGGATGGCCTTATTAAATAGAATGTATAAAATGCCAAGCATCCATTTTCTCAACCTAGATTGGGTGTCATTACTGTATATGATAATGACTAGCGATGTAACATTTTCCATGGGATAAATTCTTAGTGTTAAGTTAAGGGAACAAGTTTCACATAAATCCAAGAGGCCCAATTCATATTTCCATTTATAAATTATGTCCTATCTTCTGGATGTAGTAATGGGAATCACATATAGGGACCTGAGTGAGCTTTGGAGCCTGACCTTAGATTTCATAAAGAATAACATTTGTGATTACTACCACTTCATGTATATATAAAGAATATGGTCTGAATTGTTAAGGACATGTATCCCCAAGTATGATAGGAAATTCAAGAGTCTGCACTACACAAAATTGGAAAGAGCATTTCAAATACACTAGATCTTTATGATGGTTACTAGTTGTATCCCAATTATATAGTAATCATGGTTTTAAATCAAAAATTCCACCCTATGCACCTCCCCATATATGTAGAAGACAAGATAAAAGATCAATAAATTAAATATTAGATTTGGTGAAGTGTTGAATAATATTTAATAAAATAAAAGAAAGGCACATTCTATGGATCACACATGGTTGGTAAGATGTGTTACACATAGAGGAAGCATTTTGGGGACATAGGCAACAAGAGAAAGCATTATAAATTTCCTACCTTAACACATATAGATTGTAATCCTCATGGTCATATAAAAAAATAATTTTAGGTATTTCCTATTTGATACCAGCATGTCCTCTATGACCATGATTTTATGTTCATGAATGTAAAGGATGATGCCTAGGTCGTAGAAAGGGAAAAAATTATAGGCCTTAATGAACATCATTTGAGGATAATTTATCAAGGGCCTTCAATTTTAGTATAATAAATACATACTAACTTGTCAGCTCCTAAAGGATGGAGAAATTTAAAGTTCTAGTACAACCAACCCCCACAAAAAATAGAGACATAAGGGGAGCCATACCAATAAATTTCATTTCTATTAATGGCTATTAAGAAAAATCCTAGGTTGAGTGAACTTGATCCCAAGGGAGCATAAGGGGATCAAATTAACTTGGATTCCTATGATATATAGGACCAAGAGAAGCCAACTGCATTGCCACTACAAACACCTAAAACTACACCATAATTGTAGGAGTCTATAGTGCAAGGGGTAGCTATAGAGGAAGCTACCACCTCAATTTAACAAGGATCTTCCATGGAGACAAAGACCACTATTTTTAATAAGTGGAAGACAATGGCTCATCTCTAATATAAAACCCAAAAATGGATCAACCATAGGGTATGCCTTTAGTTACTTAACAATAGGTGTAGGTAGAGGAAGAATTAGATGAAGAAGAAGAGTTAGAAAGAGCCAAATTACTAAGCCTTATGATTAATAAAGTGAAGGTACCAATCATAGATGACATAGTAGGTAATAAGGCTTAGCCTTAAGAGCCTACTTCCCTACTTTACTCATATGTTCATATTATTGTTTTACTTTCAATTAATACTATTTTAAGAAATCCCAAGGTGGAAGATGTCACCTCCACTCTTGATATTAAAATTTCTTCATATATTATTTTGAAAATAAATTTGCTCACTCCCAAGGTAAAAGATGTTTCTACTACCACTATTATTTAATTTTCCCCCATAGTTCCATCTTTGCCCATTTTTTTCAACACCAATAGTATTCCCTCTTTGACTACCATAGTCCAAATCATAAAGAATAAAAGGTCCACTAAGAAAATTGAAATAGATTTGGCCAGTTCCTAGCTCCATGTTTCTTCCATAGATTAATTTGCCAACCCCTTCCACAAGTTCCTCCCAAAAGACTACTATTACTTTTTTAGAGAATGCAAAAAGGGGTAAACCAATCTTTAGAATCCATCCACTCCCCCAATATGGAGGTGTGGATTGGTCCAAAATCATTTTGCCTTCCCTACCTAACATAGTCATCAAAGGAGAAATAAAGCAATCAATAGAATACCCAGATGTAGAGGCTAAAACTAAGGAGACATAATGAATAGACCATACCTAGGTAGTGATTACCCATGGTTGATTGATCTTAGAGTGAAGGCTTCCCAAATTCCAAATTTTAAAATTATAGGAGTCCCATCCATAACCACATTATTTGATAAGATCTTAGGGGAAATTCAAAGGGTTATAAAGAGGAATTTAGATGATGAAGTTGGGAGAAAAATTATTCTTGAAGAGAGATAAGAGGTCTATGCCTTGTATAAAAGATAAAATAGATAGTTAGGACAATCTTCATAGATATAATATTTCAATTCCATAGAAAAAACCCACAAGGATGCCATGATAGAATTTCATGAAGGGATTGAGATGGCAAGGCAATATTTGGAACAACAATTATATCAAATCAAATATCAATAGAATACAATCCACATTCCAACAGGAATTGAGATTGAAGTTTGATAATATGCATCAAAATGTTATAATTCTCTTGAGGCACTAGAGGAAATGAAGGTTGAGTTATCCCCCCATATATTTCAAACACATAAACTGTTTAATTCTTTAAAGAAAGATGAAAATAAATTGAATTTATTGATTTTGTACATTACTAAGGCATACAAAAATTTAAATTTTATGACATTGGAGGAATCGAATGCCCTTAATTTGGTGGTCATTAGAACATAAGAAGGTAGAGAGTGGATGACAGAAGTTAAGGCATTGATGCCCAAATATCAAGAGCATGAGATACTCATCGTATAGATTTTGGATAATTTAAAATTATCAAAGGCAAGGGATGCTACTATTAATATGATAATTATAATCAATTTTTACCAACTTATTTAAGAATAATATAACAATTTCAAGTTATTGTATAGGGGTTAACATAGGAAGACATTGAAGTTGAGTTGAGTTTTATGAGGAACAAGGTAACTGAAGTTGAAATTTTCAATATCAAATTACAAAACATGAAGGAGGAACATAGAAAACTCTTAGAATAAGTTAATAGGGTATAAACTCCTACTATTAAACTTAGATATTATAAGGAAATAACATGATGTAGGTCACTATTATTATCTAGAGTTGGAGGCAAAGAAGAGGAAGATTAAGGGTGTTGCATGCAATTTAACACCAATAAAAATAGTGATCACTCTTTCTAAGGTTAACACATCCATGGAGACATCCACTCAACCCTACTTGAAATGGTTAATTTTTTTTCATTTAAATCCAAGATATATGTAATTAGGATTAATCATTTTGGTTATTTGATTCAATAATTTTTAGTGTCCAAAAGCTATGATGAATTATTTCTTGTCATGATTGATATGTTATTTTTATATGTGCAATAGTTATTGAAGGATTAATGAATTAGATTGATTATTAGAAAGCAAGTTGATTGTTTCATATTTATAAGTGTGTGGAGGTTCTTTTAAAGGTATAGTTTTATTTGTATTTACTACATCTTATATACCTCCCTAGTTTGAGTCATAATCTCCTAAGGCTGTGCAATAATTGATGTACAAGGAGAAACCTTTAAATAAGACCTTTGATTTTCTTATATAAAATTATCCTATATTGTTTGACCATGTATATATATATATGTGTAACATCTTCTAGAAATAAACATTGGTTTTGAATGTACTTGTCCACTTATAATCCATCTTAAGAGGTGATTCTTGAATCCATAGAATCTATCTTTCCTGCTCTACCTTTCTATCTTTTCTTGGTTTATTTATGATATCTACCCACACTATATTAATAACCATATATACACTAACTCACCTATATTTTGATCTGGGCAACAATTTAGGCAACAATTTGGGTGACAGTTCCACCCCAATTGATGACAAAACTTCAGGGAGCCATAACTTTTACACCGTAGCTCCAATTGACTTGTCGTTTGAACCATTAGAAAGATAATAATGAGGATAAAATCTTAAGATGACATGGAGATTTTATTGATGAAGTTTGACCCCCAAAAACCCAATAGAATTTCCCCAAATTTTAATTTTAGTAGTGTAGTCTAAAAATAGTAAGTTTCTAAAAATAATAATTCCTTGAATGTTGTATTGTTCTAAATCTTGGAAGTTGAATAAATTAATCTCACTTGAGATTGGTGACCTTAAAAATCCTCCCCATGATTTAAAAATGTGTATAAATGAAGAGGTAACCTTAAATGTGAAGACATACATCTCTTCCTAGAGATAAGCATATAATTGTATTGTGATCTTTAGTAATACTACATCTCTTCTTAGAGAATTCATTGTTACTATGTTATTTATATGTTATTGAAATATTTATCAACTAGAACATCTAAGTTTTGGATTAGTAGTATCAGATCGGTTTGTCCTGAGAGTGTAGGATCTCAAGGATGAGGTCAAGCTACAAGAAACTTGGGTGGGAAATAATAGAGCTTTTAAACTTTCCACCTGTTCACTCCAAATGACTTCAAATGGTAGGTGACACTAAGAAATTTGATCTTTTCAAGGAAATGGTGACTTAATCCTTCCAATGGTAATAAGCATAGATTCTACAATAATTTTCCCAAATTCTTCAAATACTCTTGATGGGAAATTCTAGCTCTGTGGCTACACTTCCTGGCTCTTCATCTAGGGAATGTCCTTTTAGTGCCCCAACACCATTCAAGGTTTAGGTAAATTTTTATATTCCTACATTTGAAGGAAAAATCAATGATGATGTAGTAGAAAATTAGTTGGATCAACTATCTTCCTACTTTTGTATAAATAAGTTCAATGATGGAGAAAAGATCACTTCTACTCTTTAGAAAGCATCATTACCCATGAAAAACTGGTGGGAAGTGTACAAAAAGAGGTCTAGTATAGATGACATTGGCCTTGAGGTGGAACCTACCTAGTATGATTTTATGAAAGTAGTGAAAGAAGAATACTATCCCATCGAAGCATATTATGATCTATACATATAGTGGCAATAACTTTGCCAAGGTAAGGACCAATCTATTCAAGATTACACACACATTTTTCATTCTTTGTCTACAAGATTGGGCACTCAAGAAAGTGAGAAACATAAGAATCTCAAATATCATGGTGGATTACAATGGTACATATGGGGGGGAATGGAACTTTTCAATTTGGAAACCCTCAGTGAGGCATACAAATTCTTAGTGAAGATTAAATAGAAGCATGGCAAAAAGAATATGAAGAGTCAACCCTCAAAATGGAAAAGTGACAAGGAAGGTAAAAAATGAGGCCAAAATTGGAAGTAGAAGGAGTTTTAAGATAAGAAACCCTAGAAGGGGAAGGCTAGAAAATGGTGTGATTACCACAAAACTAGAACTCACTCCAAAGAAGAATGTCAAGCCATCAAGTCACTACTTTCTAAGTCAAAATACTCAACATCTACTACTCTACCTCATAAACAACCCACAGTCAAAGAGGATGAAGAATAAATTATAGATGTTGAGCTTGACACCATTATCACTTCATCAAAGACCTGTGAGGAAAGACCAGATGATAAGGAAAGATTGTTTCACTCCAAATTATGGGTAAAAGGTAAGCCTTTGCATTTCATTCTTGATAGTGGGAGTCAAAAGATTTTAAACTCTACTAAAGTTGTGAAAAGTTTAAATCTATAAATGAAGCCTCATCCAAAGCCCTATAGTATTGGATTGTTGAGCCAAGGGAGAAACCTCTGTGTCACCCATCAGTGTCTTCTTTCATATGAAATAAAACCATTCCAAGATGAAGTCTTGTGTGATCTGGTCAATCTAGATGTTTGTGATGTACTCCTCGGTCATCCATTCATGTATGAGTGACATGGCATCTATGAATCATGAACCTAAAGGATCACCCTCAGTCTTGGAACATAGTGTTATAGGGTACCAAAGGTACCACCTCCCACATCTATCTCCCTGATCAATGCTAAGCACTGCAAGAGAATGGTGGAGAAGACAAAGCAATTTATTCTCATGGTGGTCAAACCATAGAAATCCAAGAAGGCTGATGTTACAGTCCTAACTACACAATCAACACAACAACCAAAGCAAATAAGATGAATCACAGGAAAATATGATGACTTATTCAAGTCACCCATAGGATTTCCACTGCATTGCTAGGTAAAACATTCTATCAATTTGATCCTAGGATCACCTTTGCCTAACAGTCTTGTGTATCACATATAAATTTTGGAAAATGATGAGATGAAAAGATAGATTTAAGAATTGATCCAAAAGGGTCACATCAAGCCAAGCTTTTCACCTTATGGTAGTGCAATTATCTTGACACCATAGAAATATGGAACATGGAGGCTTAGCATTGACTATCGAGCCATAAATAAAATCTCTATGAAGAATTGCTACCCTCTCCTCAGGATTGATGACCTACTGGACCAACTCTGTGGTGAGAAGTTCTTCACCAAAATTGATCTCAAATCTTGTTATGACCAAATTCCCATCGATCCCATTCATGTCTAGAAGACTGTATTCAAATCTAAGGAGGGCTCTTGGAATGGTTGGTTATGCCTTTTGGCTTAACTAATTGACCTACAACCTTCATGAGGATGATGGATGACATCCTACAACCCTTCACCAACTAATTCATGGTTGTCTACTTAGATGACATAATCATCTATAGGAGAACATGGGAAGAACATTTTCAACATGTTTATAAGGTGATTCAAGCTCTTTGGGATCACAAGTTGTATGCAAATCTTGAAAAATGCACATTTGGGATGATAGCAACTCAGTACCTCAAGTATGTTGTGAATGAGGAAGGAGTCCATGTTGATCCAAAAAAGATTTAGGTTATTTGAGAATGGCCAAAACTAAGGACCTTCATAGAGCTTCATAGCTTTCTAGGTCTTGTAAATTTATATTGTAGGATTGTTCTTGGATTTTCACATGTTGCTTGGTCATTAACCCAAGTGACTAAAGGAGGAGCTAAAGCTACATTTTAGTGGGGTGAAATACAACAAAGGGAATTTGAGAATTTGAATAATAAACTTTGCTCAACCCCTATTCTTGCCTTTCCAAATTTGCATCAACCTTTTGAGTTGATGACAAATGCATCTAAATATGCCATGGGAGTTGTCATCATGCAACAGGGCCATCTTGTTGCATATCATAGTGAAACTTTCACTGATATAGTCAAGAAATATCCAACATATGATAAGGAGCTCTATGCCATTATGCAAGCCTATAAATAATGGAAACACTACATCTTGGGGAAAGAGATGGTCATCCAAACTGACCACATACCTTTGGAATTCATCTTGAGATAGGGAAAACCATGAAATGAGAGGCACCAAAAGTGGGCCACATATCTTCAATAATTCTAGCTGATAATCAAACACAAAAAGGGGAGCTTAAATATAAATATATATTATCTAAGCTGCCCACCAATTACTGCACTCACAATAGTTCTTGAGTTATGCAGACATGAAACTGCCACTTGGGGTGCTTTGTATGAAGTAGATCCTACCTTTGTTGATGCATATCAAGTGCTTCAAAAAGTTAAACATGTTTCTAATTTCTATTTACAAGATAATGTCCTCTATCATATGGGGCACATATGTGTTCTAGTTGTAGAGCAAAAAAAGATGATATGGGAAGCACACTTCAATAGGATAGCTAGACACTTTGGTATCGAAAAGACATTGGTAGTTTTTTAAAAACACTTCTACTAGCCCTATATGTGAAAGGATGTGGAAAAATATCTCAAATATTGCACCCCATGTGTGATAGCCAATCCAATAAATAAGAAGCAAAGATAGTACACACCATTGCCAAAACCAACTAGACCTTGGGAATCCATCTAAATGGATTTTATCTCAGGTTTTCCCACTTTAAAATAGGGTAAGGACTATATTTTTGTCATAGTTGATCATTTTTTAAAAATGGCTATCATGATTGCTTGTAAGAAAAATATATCTATTGAGAAAACTAATCAACTATATTTTAGTCATGTATGGCTCCATTTTAGTCTCCCCATGTCCATTGTCTCAGATCGAGATAGTAGGTTCCTGAGCATCTTCTGGTTCACTCTATGGAAGATGATGGATACCAAGCTGATGAAGTCCACAGCCTTCCATCCACAGATTGATGGTCAGATAGAGGTGGTAAACCACTTGATTATTCACATGATTTAGATGTATCACTCCAAACATCCATGCACATGGGATGAGAGACTTCTTTTCATACAACATAGATATAATTGGGCACTGTAGAACTTGACTAAGCATAGTCCATTCTAAGTATGTTTTGGGTTCTAACCCATGGCACCAATTGATATAACTATTCCATTTTCCACCATGGAATACACACCTCATGGAATATTTGAGGTAGCAAAAGCAACAAAGTTTATTGACAAATTCAACACATCTAACAACAAGTTCATGACATCCTGGAGAAGATGAATCAGAAGTGTAAGAAACACCATAACAAACATAGGATTGAACACCATTTTGATATGGGTGACAAGGTTTGGATATGGATTTAGAAGGAATGACTTGGAAGACCACATAGAAAGATTCTACCTCTATGATATGGTACCTACACCATCACTAGAAAAGTTGGAGAAAATACTTTTTAGTTGAACCTACTAGCCTACCTTGGTCTACATCCAATATTCAATATGGAGCTCCTCAAACCATATCACCCACCTCTATTATACACTTTAACTATATTAGAAAAACTAGACATTGATGAGCTTGATCCATAGAATTTTTCTCTAGTGGAAGAGGATCAGATTGTGGACACCTAAATGAAGATAATAAAAGGATGCTCTATTCCACTTTATCGAGTGGTCAAAAGGGGCCAGCTTAGCCACCAAGGTGAGTAGATCACAAAGAGTCAAATCAAGACAAAACTACCACACCTAATGGGGAACATTGACGCAATGGGTACCATTTATTTTCATGGAGAGAGGAATGATTTGGGCAATAATTTAGGTGACAATTCAGGTGACAGTTCCACCCTAATTGATGATAGAACTTTCAAGAGCCATAACTTTTACACCGTAGCTCCAATTGACTCATCATTTGAACTGTTGGAAATCTAAGAATGAGGAGAACATATTGAGATGGCATGGATAATTTATTAATGGATTTTTACCCTAGAATACCCAATGGAAATGCCCCTAATTTCAATTTTAGTAGTGGAGTCTACAAATAGCAAGTTTCTAAAAATAGTAATTCCTCAAATTCTATATTGTTTTAAATCTTGGAAGTCAAACCACTTAATCTCCCTCAAGATTGGTGACCTTACACATCCTCCCCATGATTTCAAAATTTGTATAAATGAAGAGGTAACCAAGAATGTGAAGAGAGACAACTCTTCCCAGAGCTAAGCATATAATTGTAAAGCGATCTTGAGTGATACTACATCTCTTCTCAAGGAATTCATTATTACTGTGTTATTTCTATGTTATTGAAATATTTATCAACCAAACTTTTGAGTTTTGGATCATATTTGAATTTATTTTAGAACCCATTCATCCATTCATCATCCTTGTTAATAATTTGCATACCATGCCTATTATTCTATCACCTGGTTGTTAAATCTATATACTTGTAATTCATACCCTAGAGTGGAGTTTACCTCCATTGAGATATTGAAATGTTAGAGGCTACCTCATTATAAATTTGTGTGTATAAAAACCACATCAATAGGTATATCCAATATTTGGTGAAGGAAGAGGATTAACACAAGATTACCTTCAAAACTAAGTGTGACACTTATGCTTACAAGAATGTACCCTTTGGGATATCAAATGTAAGAACCACCCTTTAAATAGAAATGGATGTAACCTTTCAAGGACTCATCAATGAAATGGTTTTCATATAGCTTTATGATATTAACATCTTCTCAAAGGATTCTAAAGACCACTAGACACACCTAAGGCTAATATTTTGGAGGTACAAATAGTATGTGGTCTTTTTGAACCCCAGAAAGTGTATTTTTGTAGTCCATTAGAGAAATATGTTAGACCACATTATGTCTATGTAAGGCCTCTCCATAAACCCTGAGAGGAAAGTGAAATTATCAACCTATCATTACCCAAGCATAATAAAGGACTATATATTTTCCTAGGTAAGATTAACTTCATTCTAAGATATATTCCTAGATTTATTGGTTTGGTTAGATACTTAAATTTTATGCCTAAGAAACATAATGACTCTACATGGACTAGGGAAGGAAAGAGGAGTTTTGAAACAATCAGATAGGTTATTTCTCAAGTACTCACTCTCTTTAATCTTGATTTCTCAAAATACTTCTTTTTATATGCCTTCTCAACTAATGACACCATATCTACCATGTTAATGCAACAAAATAGTGAGGGCCTTGAGAATCCCATAGCTTTATTTAGTCAACCATCATAGGGATATGAAGAGATGTATACCTATGTATAAAACATGTGATTTTAGTCATGAGAAGCCTTAAAAAATTTATGCACATGGTGTCCAAAAACAATATCTATGTCATGGTGTCCCACCCTAGCATCAAAGACTTTCTTCTTAACCAATATTTGAGTGAGAAAAGAGTAGGTTAGGTGATTAAATGTATGTAATATGACATATAAGTTAAGGTCACCAAGCTAGTGAGGGGTAGAGGACTATTTGAGAATTTTTTAATAGATGTTAAGGAAAAAAAAGTAGCTTTGGCAATGTTATTCCCAAGAAGTTGTATTTGCACCTTTTTTGAGATATACTCAATACATGGCAAGGTTCTTTTAAATAGGATAATGTCCTATATGTTTAGATAGGATAAGAATAAGTTATTAGGCTATATCCAATCCCTTGTGTATTTATATATGGAATCCTATTTAATAAATATCTTGATGGAATGATTTTAATATGTGTAGAGACTAACCAAATTGATAAGCTATTGGATTAGTTTCATGATAGACCTATAGGAGGCCACTTTGCATCTAAGACTGTAATAGCAAGGATAATGAGAGTAGGCTACTTTTGTACATGCTTATTTAAATACTCCTATGCTTGGGTTAGGATATGTCAAAAGTGTGCCATGTTTACTAAAAAATAGAAGCTAGTTGACTTGCCCCTCAATTCCATCCAATTAGAATAACCATTCACATAGTGGGGCCTATATTTTATAGGCATGATACACCCTTCATTTAGTGCAGGCCATAAATGGGTCTTGACTACCATAGACTAATTCTCCAGGTGGGTAAAAGTAGTGGCCCTTAAGGAAGATAATGAAAATTTATTCTTGGATTTCTATGATAGCCTAGTGACTAGGTTTGGGGTCCCCTCCATAATTATATCATATAATGCACTATATTTCAATGGTTTAAAGATAAGTGAATGGGTTCTAAATTATGCATTGTCTTATAAATAGTAGTTTAGGCTTTTTAATCTAAGTGTTGTTATACATCTTCTTTATTATTTAATTTATTTAATGTCTTATTCCTTTCTTAGGTGTTTAGGTGTTGGTTTCTTTTATGTCCTTGTGTGAGTGGTGAGGTTATTTTCAGTCCTTAAAATCTTATAGAGTGTTGATATTAATTTTCAATCCAATTATAGGGGTCATCTTGGTAGATTCATGATTATCATGTGTGAATGCTTTCCCCAAAGGATGAGACAATTGGTTATCTTGACCATGAATCAATCTAAGCCATGGGAATCACCAATGATATTGATTCATTTCTCCCCTTGGACTAAAAAGAATCAAATTTCACTTATCATGACATTCTAAGAGAGGATAAATCATCATCATGTTCATAGGCATCATGTTTGTTTCATGTGATTATGTCAAAAAAGTGATGTGGTAGTCACCATCTCATCTTGTTTGAACTTGTGTCAAGTTTTCATTTTATGTTGATCATGTCTAGGAATCCACAACAAGTTATAGTTTGACCTTCATTATCTAAAAACATACATAGTAGGATGACCTATGATGTTACAACCCATGACCAACCATGTGTTAATTAGAGTATAAAAAGAACTTATAAAATGTGGAAAAATAAATGGGATTGGAGTTAATATGAGGGAATAATGGTAACTTTATTTTAAGCCTTTAGCATAGTTTAAGGTTTTTTTAATCAAATATTAAGGTAAATAGCTCAATTGTAATTACACTTGATATCATGTATGTATTGACATCAACAGGTGTTCAAACCATGTGCATAGGATTAATATGGCCCATATAACATCATTAAAACACCAAAAAGAGTAAAATTTTCGAAAAAGGTCTTATGGTCATTGAAAGTCATTACAAGGTGGTCTTATATGTAAAAATAGTCTTTTTAATGGTAAAAACATCCTTCATTCATTACAAATGGTCCCCATATACTTGTGCATTTAAACTTTAATCCATCTATACCATCTACTATAAAAATGTGTTTGACCTCTCATTTCCATCCTTTTGGTCTCCAATGGGTTCCCAATATCTCAAACATGAGAAAATGTAGAGAAAAATGTTTTGTAGGTGTTTTCAAGACTTGTATGGTCAGGTCAAGGTTAGAAGAGATCATATATCACATGGGAGATCCCTTATAGGAATCATATGTAATAATACATGTTCAAAAATCTAAGATAAAGGTATAAAATGCAATAAAATCTCCAAAAATCTCTTGGCAAACTCACAAGGGCTAGATTGAGGTGAATGGTGTAGTCTGTATAAGCAAAGTTAGAGTCCAATATCTTGGATAGATTTAGAGTCCCTAGTGGGATTTTAATTCATGGAATTTATTTATAGATCAAATACATAAGCTTTATGCATACTCATTAAGACTCCTAAGTAGTATTAAACCTTTTACCAACCCCATAACCTTGGATACAAGTAAATTTAGGAGAAGTTCAAACTTGTTTTTACAACTTGAGCATGGGAAAAAATCTCTAAATGTATTATGAGTTTACTAAACCCATCTAGGCATGCTCTAATGTCACTTATAGGGCTATATCAACATCCAATCTTCCATGGTTAGTATCTTGAAAGTCTATGTGTTATAATTTTTATGTTTCATGAAGCAAGAAATCACAAAATGATCAGTAAAGAGCTTATATTCTCCCCCCACGTTCCTCAAATAATCCACATTATCATCAATGGGTCATATTATATCTCCTTAAAGTCTCCTCAATGATCACCATGTGAAAGAAGGAGAAAGGCTTCAAGCATAACTGAGCATGCTCTCATGGCAACCAATATCAAAGATGCAAGTCTATCAATGATTCTTTCTTCAAGGTGTAAGGGTAATACGAGAATATGGATGAATTCCTCTTTCAAAAGAAATAAGCTTCCAAATGACCCTTAAGACCAACACTCAAAAACCAACCCCAAGTAAATCCAATGGATATTTAGCATAGATTATGGTTTTTTTGCATTTTTAATGTTTTTTAGGATTCTTATGTTTCATTTTCTCCATTAAGATGCTTGATTCACCTAGTAAAATGCAGAACCTTATTAGATATCTAAGTTGAGGATGATTAGGTCTCAATTGGTGGTCTGGATTAGAGAGGATAATCCCATATGAGGTCTTAAAAAAACATCTAATTCATAATGAATACACCAAACCATTTCACCTTATATTTATCCTTATCTCCTAAACTCATAACTTTAAAATACTACATAATACACCTATAGGGAGAATGATAACACATAGGCTTGCTTCAATTTTTAATTTGGATTTCATGTTTTAAGGAAGATGTCCAATACAAGTTGTTGGAGAAGTAATTTGTGAAGAGTAATTATATGCATACTTCCTTGAATAATATAATAATATACTCACAAAACACATGATCACCTATAGGTCCATCTTAAGTTTGAGGTGTCATATTGGTCTATATACAAACTTATCAAAAGGACTTATAGCTTGTGAGGTAGATAAAAGCCTAAATGTTTCATAAACATAATTAAACACACACTCATTATGGGATAAGAATATCAAATATTCTAAAATACCATAATGAGGAAATTACCACTCTAGGTATGCATTCAACACCCCAAATGATCAACTATAGGTAGCACATATTGTTCTCAAGTCTAAAGAAAGAATATCATGCATAATAGTAAGTTTAGAGATTACATGGGTATAAAATATATTACAAATAATTTGAGGATAAATATACCCAAAAATAAAATTCAAGAATAGATGATCAAAATTAACTCAATGTTACCCTATAGATACAGTCTGTAGACACATATAAGACTACCTTGTAGCTCAGTTGATCTTTAAATTGAAAGAGAAATGGATACTTAGTTTGAATAAAAAGAGTTTAGAGAGGATAAAACCAAATTAAAATAATCTTACAAAGGTGTATCAAAATCTATATATGATCCTCTCAGTTATTGTAAATAAATGGCAAGGTTGTAAGGCCTATTGAGTCTAGAGCCCCACACAAAGACCTATGTGTGTATGGTTACAAGAGTGTTTGTTGTAGGTAGGATGGATATTTAAGTATTAATAAGGTGTTTAAACATTTTTAGGGACATTTCATGAGGGTTATAAATCCATTTTTAGTTATAAAATGGGGAAACACAAACTACCAAGGTCATTTGCATCAGCTGGTCTAAATACCCTATCATGAACTTATAATCATCATAGTAGGTATAATGAAGAGGAATGTCAAATGAAAATGTGTATGACACAATGAAACTATATAAAGTCCTATATTTAAAAATTATATATGATAATAAGGCTCTAAAACAACCATAATAACCTATAGGTGGTATTGCACCTTGAAGATTAGTCTAGGCCTATAAGGCCTAAATCCTTGCATAAGCCCTCAGACCTCTAACTCAACTCTTGTGACAAGATGAGTTATTTAGGAATATGTGGGGATATATGAGGTTTCATATATATATATATATATATATATATATATATATGTATGTATATATATATGTATATATATATATATGTATATATATATATATGTATATATATGTATATATATATATATATATATATATATATATATATATATACATATATATATATATATATATACATATATATATATATATATATATATATAACAGGACTTAAAGGTGTGTTTACGATAGTGAAAAATAAAAAGGGTGTCATTTTATCCTAATAGCCCTCCTCAAGCTCTCCCATCATTATTTGACAACTCAAGCTATAAATTTGGATGCCCAGTTATTGAGTTAAGAGTTGTTTGGGACCAAGTAATATTAGGGTAGCTTGAGTATCCCTACACACTTACCATCCATGGTGGAGAGTGTTGGATCTAGAGGATAACCTTTTGAATGATCATTAAGACTATAGGCATGCCCAAACTACCTTAAAGAAGCTCGAGAGGTACCAACCTTTTCTCAGATCTTATGGGATAATATGCATGGGACTAAGATATATTTGAGAAATTTTAAGGGGTCTATGCACTCAAGATTAATTTACTTAAGATTATAATCTAAGGCTTATGGTTTATGAACCATAGTTAAAATGGTAGGCCACTCCAAATCCCTCATAACTAAGTTTCTCCTAATGACTCCCATGGATATGAAACACATTGGAAAATTTTAGAGGATACCTATATGTCATATGTTCCCCTTGTGGATCAGAAATTTGTCATATGTGGGGTAAAATATGTAGGTAAGTGGCTTAAAATATCTTGTTTTAGGACTATTTTCATGGTTCCTATGCATGTTTGAGATCCTAAGTGAGTTGGAGGGTATCTCAGACTTATGTAGAGATGTATTGACCTCAAATAATTCATTATTGAATCCCTACAGTAGAGAAATAAAGTTGAATGAGTAGACTTTAAGTCAAGATGAAAGATAACCACCATTTTCATTAAGAAAAGAGTATTTCAGGTCTACTCACATAGTGAAAAGGCTATCTAAGGTAGAAACATCACTATATCAACCTCTCCAAGCAATTGGAAGGCTCAAAACTCACTCGAATGTGTCTAAGTTTCATGTCTCTCTCTCTCCAATGTGACTAATGCATAATATGGATTGTAAATGCCATGAAGGGTGATAACTAGGTGAGTAATGGCCATGTTCAAGCATATAACTACCTTTAAAAAATAAGTGTATGATATTTATTGCATATCAAGGAGTAATGGACCAATTTCAAGGATCATGGTACATTCATGGAGTTAATTATGACTAATATTAGAGCATCCATAACACCTTTATGACCAAAGTGCTTATTAAAGACCTAAATCATGCCACTAAATCAATGCATGGGGACAATTATGGGACTATTTCCTTACTCTCATTCATGTTTGTAACTATTTTTAGATGGGTGATGGTCATTATGGCCTCTCCACTCCATTTATATACCATGTTCTCCCTCTCTCACATTTTGATGTTCTATAAATTAGGCTTTAAAATCTATTATACACATCCATATGCCGGGTATGAGAAAATTATACCCAATTGTATCTTTACACCTTTAAGATAATATAATGATTTATTTAGCCATATCCATATAAGTTTCTATTGTGTTCTATGTTTGTCTGATTTGTGTTAGTGTTTAAATTCTTTCTCCCTTTACAAGTCCTTATCTCTCACCTAGATGCTAATGGATTGGTATTATGTAGTTCATATGGTGTGTGAAGAATATCAAACTTATGATTGTAGATAAAATTAATTGGTAGTGTCTATAATCAAACCTCTCATTAATCACCCTCAAGTTATAGTCATTTAGCATGTCATCCATATGAATTACTGATGTGTAGGAGTTGTTTTGGAGAGAGAGTGTTAGTAACGAGTTCTTATTTTATCCATAAGTATTGTTGTAGGATCAAGTAAAGGAGACATAATATTGGTGCATCACCTCTTATAGTAAAAGGTTTTATTTCATGTGTTTCTTCTATCCCTTTTCATTGTTAAAATAAGTAGGCTTATTATGTGAGCTTAGATGATACATCATAAGAGTTAGTCCCAAAACTAGATACTTGCCTCACCCATTAGGATACCCACACCTAGAGGTGATTCCATTGTATCAATCAGATGATGAAGGATTTAAAATCCCTACCTCAAGGGTTCAATATATATTTATAAAAATACCCATATCCAAAGATAATGGTGACATTAGATTATGCATATATTTTAGAGGTCTGAACAAGGCTAGTGAAAAGGATAATTTTCTTCTTCTAAGTATTGCTCAAAATTTTCAACAAGTTTTGGGATATGAAATAATGTCTTTTAATGATTCATTTTTAGGTTATAACTATATATATTTTAACATATAAGATAGACATAAGACAACCTTCACAACTTCAAGAGGAACTTTTGTTTTTAATAGAATGCATTTTGGTCTCATGAATGTAGGTGAAACTTTTGAAATAGCTATGCATGTATATTTTTATGATTTAACATGCATTGTCATTGAGCTTTACTTAGATGATCTTAAATTTCATTATAAAAAGAAGAAAAAATATTTGGGTCATTTTTTAAAACTATTTTAAAGATTTAGAAGATATGGTATTTCCTTCAATCCAAAGAAATCTAGTAGTGGTATTACAAAAGGTAAGTTACTAGGGCATATCATTTATGAAGAGGGTGTGTAAATTTATTATAATTTATTAAATCAATCAAGGATATAAAACCACCTAAATAGTAGTATGGTGTTAGGTCTTTCTTTGTAAAAATGAATTATGCATAAGTTCATATCATATCCATTACATATTTTGTTAAAAGGAATCAGTCATAAGTGTGGGATGCAAGAAGTAATTATGATTTTAATAATGTTAATAATTTCTTTATAAGTGAACCTATACTTATAAAGCTTTATATATCTAAAATTTATATTCTGTACGTAAATGTAATATATAAGATTCTAGGTGTTGTAATTATGCAAAATAATGAAAAACCTATCAAATATATGAGTGAGGTTATAAAGGAAAGAGAAACAAGGTAACCATTTACCAATAATTTTTTTTTAATAATTATTTTCTTATTTAAAAAAAAAATTGTCATATTTTAATGGTAAATAAGGTTAAAATAAGGTCCAATGTACCTACCTTATCCTATCTATTAAAGCACACCCATTATTGAGGGAAGATAGTGAAGTGGATTTTAAGAATCCATGAATTTGACCTTGTATTTGAAACATATAAGACTGTTAAATGAAATTACCTAGTAAAAAATTTAGATGAGAATGTTTCCTCTAATATTAGTGTCTTGAATTTTTTTTGATGACTCTTAAAATCCAAAAACTCATTTTCAGATTATGATGGTTGCTTATTTTTATAAAAGAAAAATAAGTTTGGACATGAAATAAAGGACTAGGACTATTTGTTGGATGAAGATGATTGGTAACATGACTTAGTGTATTATTTTCAAAATTAGGCCTACCCAAATAATTTTGACAAGAGACAAAGAATATATTTAAGATTTCAAGCTCTCAAATTTTGTTTATTAGGAAAATTTTGTTTTATAGAAATTAAGATGGTGTATTATTGAGATGTATAACTCATGATCAAACCTAAAAGGTTCTTAGTGTATGTCATGAATGAATTTTTGGGGATAACTTTGTATAAAAAATAACATCTTATAAAAAATTTCATGTTGGTTATTATTGGCCTATGTTATTTCAATATGTTTATAAGTTGATACATTCTTGCATGCCTTATCAATTAGTTGTTGGTAGAGATAAATTATTAATAATTAATTTTAATCCTCTTATTCCTAAAAATACAGTAAACAAATGGGGAATATAATTTATTTATAGTATCCATCAACCTTCTTATAGACTCGATATATTCTACCTATAACAAATTATTTTACAAAGTGACCCAAAGCAATAACACTTAAAATTTCTATTACTTCTAAAGTCATTTATTTATTTGAAAATAAAATTTTATCTAGGTTTAGTGTTATTTAAAATATAGTTTTAGATAATTTTCCTCATTGTGTACACATAAATTTTTTAACTTTTATCAAATATAGATATTTTACATCTTGTAAAAAGCCATCGAGACTCAAGTTGTATGAGTGAAATCCCTAAGGGGTGCACCAAGAAAGGGGTGGGTAGAACTTTAATACTTTAAATGATTATTTTCCCTTATTTATACATTATTACCAATCCAACCAACTCTTAAAACCATTCCCTAAGCTATTACTCCTCCCTTGCACACTCTAATATTTTTCCTCTTTCCATCCCTCTTTTCCTCACCTTAATTCCCTTTTGTTAGTTGACTATACTAGGTCGACCCTGTATATTTTTACTCTATGGTTACTATATAGGGTCAATTAGGTTGACCATATAATATTTTTTGGTATTTTAACTTGACATTTTCATTATCCCTTTGATCAACCTAGCTCAGGACCTAGTGATTTATCTCACAAAAATATATAGGGTTGATTAGGTTGAACTCATACAGCTAACATATTTGAAAGGAATTAGGGTGATATATGCCTATAAATACAAGATAATTTCATCACTATTTCAATATTAAATCAAGATTTATTATTTTCTCATGCTTCTTTACAATCTACTCTTCCATAATTCTACTTGAGGAGTCATATCTTAGGGTTTCTGATTGGAGAATCTAATACTATAGATATGTCTTGGATGATTTTTCATTTCTTAGTTATCCTTAAAATTCATAAAAACCTCTTGATAAGCCCCTTTGGTCAAGGGAGAGATATCGTCTTGATGGTTTCACATTCAAATAAGAATATTCTAACTTTGTTCTCCTCTCTTTCAGTAGATAAAAGTAGCATAAGTATTGGCTTGAATAATATTACTCTTCATATTTAATGTATTATGATCTTACTCATAATTATCTTAATTGAGATTATCATATACATGTTTTTATTGCTTACTAACACATTTATTATTCCATAATATTTGGTGTACACTAGATTATATTTACTTTCTTATTTATTAGAATATAGTGAATATTAAATGTAGGTCTCTTTAAGGATTGTTGCATGGTTGTGTTAGATTGTAGGCTTTTTAACCCTTCCTAACATGGTGTATTATGACAAGTGATCCCTAAGTAGGTATATTTAATTCCCATATTGGTGATGCTCCTAGTTAACAAATGTATTCCCAATTCGAAGTGTACGTATGTTCTATCTTCTCTAAGCTAGGATTGATTTATAGACATGATGCATTTATAATTCCATATATTTTTGTGAAATTGACATGATCTAACCCTTACAGGATTTTTTTACCTTATTTCATTTCTTTCATTCTTTCATCATTATTTTTATCATATATTTACCATACTAAATTGACTTTATCGACCTAGTATCTAACTTATGTGGGAAAGAATTTAGGTATAGGCTACTAGATCAACCTAGTCAACCTAGTACAAGTTTTTATCTTTTCAAAAATTTGGTATAGACTACTAGGTCACCCTAGTTGACCCTATACATTTTTAGGCACTCAACAATAAATTTTTGTAAAGCTTGATCGACCCAGTCAACCTAGTTAGTAAAATTTGCAAACATATATCAATGTTACTAAACAAAAATCTTCATTATATATAGATTTGATCCACAAGGGTTCCTTATTATCTCTCTATATCTTTATTTACAATATTTCCTTTAACAATTTCTAGTCTTTAAAATTTCCCCTACATAGTCAACTAGATCGACCCTGTTGACCTAGTTTTATGTTCTATGTTCTATGTGATGTCTAGATAACTAGGTCAACTTTATTGACCCTCTTCATTTTCAAACTTTGATTTCAAAGTATAGGTTTGACCCTGTCGACCCTATTATGTATTTTTTACATTTACTATTGACTATATCAACATTGTACTTTGTTTCAAAGTTAGAATTAGCCTTATATTCTAGTAATTAGTTCACACTTTATTTTCTTTTTGCTTTCCTGCTTAGAGTAGATCACATAGCTTAATTAGGTGGTTTTTAATTAATCATTTAGTTTTATTATTTTCTATTTTATACACACATAACCAAATAAGAAAATATCAACATGAATTTTAACATTTTTCTACCTATGTCAAACCTACTTCGATTTCATCACCAAAGGGGAAGCTAATTTGATATTCTAGTCAAGTTTAAAGCATGGTGAATGGTATATTATACATAATAAATTGACACCCTTATCATTTTGGTGTGTGAAGTGAGGGGGTGGGCCCTAATACCAAGCCTATATCATTGCCACTATAGATCCCTTTAAGCCCAAACTACTTGAAACCATGCTTAGATTGTCATTATAGTTCCTTGCTTATAGCCAACTTCCTATCAAATTTAAAATCCTTTCTTAATAATATTATAAACACTTAGGTTGATCAATTAGTTATATATTTACTTTCCAAGTTGATTGCTTTCTCTTTACTCAATTTTATTTTGTATAGGAAAAAATTACATTAGCCATCATTGGTACAAGGTTTTAGGATATATGTCTCAATTGGATTGGCCAATGTTAATCAACTTGACTATTTTTTTCCCTTCAGTTATTTATTTTTAAATTATTTGTGTAATTATCTTGTTTCAATTCACAATCTATTATAAGCTTCTCAATTTTCCATATCCATTGTACTGGGTCAATGCAGTCGACCCTGTATCTTTTTCCAACCTCTATTTACTATACTAGATTAACTAAATTGACCCTATATTATTTTTAGACCATATTTTATATGTTTGGATGACCTAATCAACCCTACACTACTTTTTTCCTTCCCTATTTATCAATCTAGTTATTTATTTCTTCTTATTTTCATTTTGTCCATCTCTCTTCAGTCATAATTAAATCTCCATGGATAACTTGAATCCATTTAGATACTATATGTTATGTTCATTTATTCCTCTCTTTTCCTCCCAAGATCACCATCACTCTTGGGGAACCTTTTCTCCTCCATCCATGAACTATAATATGGTTCAAATAACACCTAAAGATGAATTTGATGGATCTAGTCATTTATTTAATTATCAATAAACTTATCATTTTAAAAATCTTCAAACTAATGTGGGAGCAACTGATACAAGTTTACTTAACAATCCCACTAATAATCCTTCTTCTAGTAATCCTCCCCTTACACCAATTTGGGGAGTGATCCTACCATCACCAACCCACCTCCTAATACAACTCAACTTTTAGCCGAAGTTATACAATAAATGAACATAATTAAAAATTCTAACACCAACCAAATGATGCAAGTTCAAGAACATTTAATCAATGCAGATAATCAATCTTTAACTATCCATCCTCAAGCTAATCCTAATTACATTCCTCCACCTCTTTGGGATGCCTTAGGAAATATTATTCCTCAACCCATAATAAATAACAATATACTTCAAACTTTTTAAAATGAGCCTTTAACTCCTTTCATTGTATCCATTGATATTGGTAACATATCTCCAACTATCAAGTATGATGGGATGAAAAATCCTAACTCAATTCTTAAATCCTTTGGCAACCTTTACAAGGATTGGATCCAAACTAATACCTTCTCCACTACTAAACTCTTAGTGAAAACCCTCACTGGTGATGTATTAGAATGGTATAATAAACCTCCCCAATATTCTATTTGGCAAATTGAATATTTGGTTAATCCTTTGGTTAAAAAGTTTCAACACAATTATCTTCCTAAAAATTATTTTATCCACTTCATCAATGCTAAGCAATATCCCATTGAATCATCTCATGAATTTATTAAAAGATGGAAATCATTGGCCCATAAATCCAACCATAACATGACTGATGATAACTTATTCAAAATGTTTATCACCGCTTTGACTCCCACTCTTCAATATAAGGTTTGAATCTTTTCTCCTCACACACTTTATAAATCTCTTGATAAAGCTAAACATCAATACTTTCTTGTGAAGCAATTCAAACCTAATCATAAACTTATTAAAGGATATTTCCACACATCTAATGCTATCATTAGTAATACTCTCCTAATTAAACTAAGAGTTACCAAAACTTATATTCTTTCACCTTCTCATACACCTCTTTTGGTTTAGTAAATGAAACAATTTTTTCCAGCCTTAAAACCTTTCATCTATCCCAATGTTATCCTAAGTGGTATGATCCTCCTAAGTGGTATGACCCTAATCTATTTTTTTGGATCCATGCCAACATTGGAAATTACCATGAATCTTGTAGAGGGATCACTAAATTTTCTATCTCCTATATGCTTGGTGATTCATTCAATCATGAAGGTATGATCAATATTCATCATCAAGAATACGCCACTACTTTTAAAAAATGATAAACTTCTAAATATTCTACCTCAAATAACCAAAAATATTCTTCAAGTTATCAACCAAATACCAAGGATGTTTGTGCCATTGATGTTGATTGTGACAAATATTACAATAATTCTCAATATTTTAACACTTTTAAGGTCAATTACCATCATAAACCAGCTCACAAAAATCCCATTACCAAACCTAAGAAGCCATATTTGAAAGAAAAACTTCTAAAAACTACTAACACTACTAATGTTGCTTTATAATCTTAAGAGGAACCATCTCCTCCTTTTGATCCTCTAGCTACATTACTCCAAAGTCTAATGTACCTCTTAAACCTTATGTTGGTTATTCTAAGTCACATTATAACTTTCTAGAAGAACTTAACTCTTTGCCTTGTAAAATTCCTCTTATGGAGTTGGTTTTTAATTTACCCTATCATTGTAAGTTCTTTATGCAACATATCCATGAAATTAATGATCCATCCTCCCTATATGAATAACCACCATATTTTGAATCTCAACCTACCAATATAAATAACATTAATACTACATATCCTTATTTGAAGCCCTTTATTGAATTATTTGAAGAGGACATGATCAATGATGAAATTTTAATTTATTTTGATGATCCACCACTTTTCATCAAAGTAGCCACTAATACCACTGTTATCAAAAAATTATAGTTGATGAAGGTTCTAGTATTAATGTGACATCTTTATGACTCATCCAATAACTTGGTTATAACAAGGATCATCTCAAGCAAATCTATCTTACTTGTCATGGTTTTGATAAGACTAATCAAAATCCACTTGGTTGTATTTGAATTCCACTAACCAATGGAACTAAGGCTTTTTGAACCAAGATTATGGTCCTATACTTACCCCTATATTATAACATACTCTTTGGTCATCCATGGAATCATCAAATGAGGGCCTTTGATTCTTTTGATAGTCAATGTATTAAATTATTATATAATGGAAAATGGTATTAGAAAGAAGTTACTATTAACCCATGGAGCATTCAATTTCTTAATCCTAAATCACAATATCATATTCCTACCATTCCTAAGATCAATAATGCTCCTTTACCCAAATTCATCAACATGAATCTTGATTTACAATTTACTCTTACAGATTATGATGATGACAAGCCGAATTATTTAGAGCATACTTATAATAATACCAAGTTACCTCCCTACATTTCTTAATGGCTTCCTCTTTCTCTATTACCCATGGATCATACTATTCTTGTTATTGATGAGATTACCAATTTTCCCCCTTAATGTAATGATCAAGATCCTTTTTTACTTGAAGATGCCTTCATTTGAAATGATTTTGGAGTGGCCAAATTATTTCAAGATCCTCTCATCATGTCTCCTCGTATATTCATTAATATCAAGATTTCACCCTATGAAACACCACCTAATTTTTAGGCATGTGAAATTTATATAACATATAATGATAACTATATAATGGCCGAAGCTCAATATATAGACTTGGATGTCAAACATTATTGTAAAACCTTAGCCCAAATTCATGATTTTAATTGAGATGTTCATACCATTTATGTGGTTCATACCTTAAATAGTGAGGGTCATGTGCCACCTACCAAGTCTCCTCTTATTAATACTCCTTAGGTGGTAGAACAAATTATACCTTTCAAACCTCCAAAAATTTCTACATGTCCTTTACTACCAGTCGATCTAATCATTACATCTCATCTTCTCCCATCATTTAACCCACTAATATTCTAACCCCTTATTATCCATCTACTTTTTCTACTCCTAAAATTACACTATATTCTAAGGTAATTGATGTTCATTACATACATTCTGAGTATGATCACCATGGTAATCAAATTATATATTTTGAAGTGGATGACAAGTATTATGGTCCTCTTCCTACCTTGCCTAGTGACAAACCTATTATTCAGTTACTTTATGCTTGAGAATCTCAAATTCCTTGATAATATCATAAATTTCCCTTACTTCAACAACTTCATTGCTATCATTGATAATAATATAAATAAATTTTGTTCTTTACCTAATGCACCATAACACTTTCAAGATGATAATTCCATGATTATTGAAGAAACCACTTGCATTGAGTATGTTACTCCATCTTTTCCTTGACTAATTACTATCTCTCATGAACTCTTACCTACTAAACATGATAATTTTATCTTATTATTTGATAGATATCATAAAGCTCTCACTTGGTCCTACAAAGACATGCCTATCATTGACCCTATAATTATGGTGCATAACATCATTACCTATCCTGATGCCAAGCCTATGCATCAAAAAAAGAGAAAATTTCCACTTGAAGCCTTCACTTTATGTCATAAGGAAATCATTAAATTACTTGATGCTAAATTTATCAAGCTAGTGGATTATTATTAATGGGTTTCCAACATTATTCCCATTTTAAATAAACTCACTATAGTCATTAATAATTGTATTTATTTCTATAATATTAATCTTACTTGTCCCAAGGACAAATTCCTTTTACCCACAATAGATATATTGTTGATTCCATGGCTAGTTAAAAATGTTATCACTTATGCATGTCTTCAAGGGATACAATCAAATTCATGGTGCCTCCAAGGACCAACATAAGACTAATTTCACAATAGAATGGGTAACCTATTGTATGCCAAAATTCCCTTGAACCTCAAAAATGATGGAGCCACTTACTAATGAGTGGTGACTCACATCTTTCATGATCTCATTCAAAAAATTATTGAAACCTATATGGATGATCTAATTTCTAAATCTAAACATCATAAGAATAATATTTTTGATTTTGTTATCATCTTTAACCATCTCCTTAAATATAAAGTTAGAATTAATCATTACAAATGTGTGTTTGGAGTCACATCTAGATTTTTTTTGGATTCTTAGTCTCTCTCCATGGCATTGATGTTAACCCTACCAAAATTAGTGCTATCTGTAACATGCCCATTTCTCATTATATTCCTAACATTCATACTTATTTAGCCAAACTTGGGGCAACCGGATGATTCATCCCTAAAATGGCATATCAAATTAACTCTATCAGTTGACTTCTTAAGAAAGGTACTAATTTATAATGGATGGATCCATGTAAAAAATACTTTGATAATATGAAAGAGTCATTACTTCATCCACCCACACTTCATCCTCCTTCCAATGATAAATATTTGATTCTATATATTTATTCCACACCTATTTCAGTCAAGGCAATGCTTTCCTAACAAGATGATATGGGAAGAGAGTAAGCTATCTACTACATTAGTCAAGGCCTCATAGATTATGAAACATGTTATATCAAAATTGAGCATGATTTCCTCACCATATATTTCATAGATAAAATGATTATCTATTACATGATTTACCAAACTACTTATGTCATTATTCATTTCATCCCCTTTCATCATTTCTTTTCCAAAAAATTTCTTCCTAGAGATAGAATTGGTAAATGGATGGTCCTCCTCATGGAATTTGTTCTCCACATCATCCTCTCAAAAATATGTCAAAATGAAAATCATAGCTGATCAACTTGGTGTAGCTCCCATACTAGCCATTTCATCTCTTTAAGATAATCTTATAGATGATAATATCCTTTACATCAAAGGTTTTAATCAAGATATTTCTCTCAAACTTTATATTCATATCTTTACCACTGATCCTAAAGCCAATAATCTTGATGACTCCATTATTCCCTCTAATACTAGTAAACCAAAAGTAGTTATCAAATAACTTCTTAAAAATAATGTTGACTTGGATGAGGATACTCGGACCCTTCACTTTGATAGTGTTAAATTCCTTCAATGATCTAAGGCAGGTTGCATTCTCACAAGCCTTCTTAGCAAGATCACTCCCTTAGATTTTCACTTCATCTTTGATGTCACCAACAATATGGCTAAGTAAAAATCTCTAATCTTGGGCATGAGAGCTGATCTTGGCTTATAAATTCAATACTTTAATTCTTTACATGATTCTCAACTTATTTTCCATCAAGTCAGTGGTGATTATCAATGTAAAAGTGAGAACCTCATCACATATTATCAAATTGCAACCATTATTGTTAAGGATTTCATATCTTTCACTATTGAGCTTACTTATAGAGATAAAAATTTCATTATTGATTCTCTTGCCTCTTTAGCATCTCTCTTTCATCCACACCAAGTACTTTATGATCTTAGTTTTCTTGTACAAATAAGAAAATATCCATATTTTACTCAACCACTAGATTCATTTATCTATCATATCGAGGTTGTTATCATTTGACAAAACCCATGGTCCCAGGACATCATTAAATTATTAGAACATCAAACTTATCCTCCTAACTTATACTCTCATGAAAAGACACACATTCATAAATGAGGTTTCAAGTATGTATGTAGACACAACATCCTTTATTATCACAATGCTAAAGGTACCATACTCTGTTATGTTATGTAATATGAGGTCCCTCCTTTTCTTGGACAAGAACATGGGGGCATTTGTGGTGGCCACTATAGTGGACATGCTACATCACATAAATGCCTATGCATGGTTAATTTTGGCTTACTCTTGAAAAGATGTAATTGAATATGCTAAAAAGTGTAATTCTTGTTAGCTTCATGATGATCAAATCCATTCACCTCTAGCTAGACTTCAAATTATCAAATCAGTTTGGCCATTTTACACTTGGGGATTCAATCTCATTGGTAGACTACCTCACTCCCAAGATGGGCATGTCTGTATCATCACCACTACTAAATATTTTACCAAGTGGATAAAAGCTATGCCACTTGTTAACAACACCAATCCTATCATTTAAACATTTATTCTTATATCAAAATAATTTCCACTTTGGTGTTCCCCATACCATCATTTTAGATAATGGTGGTAATTTCAAAAATAAACATGTTAAACAACTTTGAAACTAATTCAAGATTAATCAAAAAATTTGCATGCCTTAGCAATGGCCAAGATAAGGCCACTAATAAAATTCTCAACAAAACTACCCAAAAGATAATTCATGAAACCCTCATGGATTGGCATCTTCATCTTTACCCTACACTTTAGGCCTATTAGACTAGCATACATACTACCACTAGGGTAACTCTATTTTTTCTAGTCTATAGCTCTAAGTCAATTCTTCTTTTAGAAGTTGGGCTTCCCTCACTTCATATATCTCTTCATGGTATTACTCTTGATGTAGATTTACATGAAGCTCATCTTCATGCCCTATATCTACTCAGAGAATGTCATATTTTTTCCTTATAACATAACCACCAATATAAGGCTCATATTACTAGATGACATAATAAACATGTTAAAGTTTACACATTTAATGTTGGTGATCTTGTCCTTAAATTAAACAACACCCATGATAAAGAAGGTAAATATGCCCAAAAATGGTGGGGTCTATATTTAGTTAAAGATTTTCTTGGTCTAGGAACCTACCATCCTCAAACCAATGAAGGCCATGTTTTCAAAGAGCCCACCAATGTATAATTACTTAAAAAGTACTATGCATAAACATTTCCTTATTTTCATTGCTTTTTATCTACATCTATCTTACACTTTTTGTAAGTTACTTATACTGGTCTTTCCCTATGAAATAAGTTCCTTCCTTTCACAAACCTTTAGTCATCCCTTTTGGTCTTTTGGTTTCTAGATGTACCATAGTCTTCTTTATCTTCCTACATTTTCTCCTTTTGACACCCCATGGGTTTTTATTTCGTGAGTTGCTTCATAATAATATGGATAGGACCTAACATTACTCACAAAATTACCATATCTTACTTATTTTTTAACCTTATGTTTTTCACTTGCTTCTTGGCACCCCTTAGGTTTCTCTTTTGTGAGTTTCAGTATAAGACCATGGATAAGACATGGCCCTCCTCATAAAATTACCATATTTTCATGTTATTCCTTTTCTAAAAATTCTTTTGATCCTTTTTCTCAACTTTATCTTTTACTTCTTCTGATAGATGGAATTTGTACAACAATCTATGTTAGCATATTTTCTTCCACTTCCCTCATTCTTATGATAAGGAATCACACTTTACTATTATTGTATCCCTTTTTTTCCTTTATCACATTTTTGTGTGATTTGAAGTAATTCAAATTATTCCATGTGTAACTCCTCTTTATTTCCCCTTTACTTTCACTCCACATTGGATAAAATAAGGTTGAAGTCAAGATAGAAATTTTATTTTACCTATATTTATAAGAATCTTAAACCCCATTCTCTTTAAAGTTATCTCTTTTAGAAACCTTGTCCCAAGTATTCAAATGAAAGTCATCTTTAGCACTATTGTTTAGTTTTCAAAATATGTATGGAGGGGGAATATAAAAATCCACCAAAAAATTAAAAATCCAAATCATTTTAATTAAAAGGCAATGATATCTAAAAAGAAACATACAAATATCAAAAGTCAAATCACACTAAAAGACATGATTACAAGCACATCTCCTATCTATAATCAAATCTTTGGCCTCACATAGAGTTGAGGACCATTGGAGTGTGGTATGAAAATAGATTAGAATAGGGGAATTCAACAAACTCTATGGTGCTACGTAATTTATCATGCAAGTACCTAATCTTCATAGTAGACCAATGACTCTATAAGGGGTCCTGAGGAATAGGGAACATAATGTGGTAAGGTAGGTCTATTTTAATTTTTATGCATATAGCCTTCATGGGATGATCTATATAATTAATTTGTTGACCTAATAATTATGTAGCTAAGAGAAGTTCTTCAAAATCCTTAAGATTGACAGTCCTCTTGTTTTGACAAACCTAATTTGAGTCCCTTGAATTTGATAAAGAGTTTCTCTACCTTGGTTTTTCCTTCATTCTCCCCTCCACCTATTTCAGCTCCCCCTGGCAAATAAACTGTTATTCCAAATATGTTTTCCCTTCTTCTTTAATTCCCTCACCTTCATCTCTCAAACACATGCTAGCAATACTTTGTTTTAGTTTTATCTATCTTTAGAGAGAAATAACATGTTTGAAAAACTATGGAAAATTTATTTCTTTTTTACCATGATTTTATATTTATAGACTTGTCTTACATTATTTTTACCATTTGTCATTATTTTACTATCCTATTATTATGAAAACTTGATTTCATACCCTTTTTCATTGTCGAATGAGATAAGGATTGCTACTGCTCACTCATCATGTGTTTTTACCATTGATTTATTTGATTATCATCCTATTTGACACGTATCCTTAGTTTGACTTTGTGATTTTGACTTTATTAATTAGGGTTTACTTGTTTGAGTTTTTCAGTCTTTAGTAGCCTTGGATTTTTGGTTTCTTGATTTACTCTTGTTGTTTAACGTGGTCATTTGGTCTAACATAGCAATTATCACCCTAGCTTTCCAAAGTTCTCAAATACATCCCATCATCATAGCATGAACAATCTTGGCTTTCTTGCATTTGTTTTTGTTGCTCTTTAGTAATATATTCTTAGGGTTGTCAAAAGTAGTCTCTACACCTTACTCAATCAAAACTAAAAACACAAAAAATAACCATTCAGTCTTAAAGGTAAGTTAAGGTACAAATTACATTTTAATTTTTAGTTATTTCCCTTTCTATCATTTACTTTTAGTTATTTTATGCTTTAAAATACTACAACATTTTTTGAGCATCAACATTATGCATTATTATGTTCTTTATTGAAACACCATCCCCTTTTGCACCTTGGTGACACATGATAAGCTTAAAATTATGTATATGTATACAGATAATATTTTTAAATTTTATCAAATACTGATGCTTTACATCTTGCAAGAACCCATCAAGACTTAATCTCTCTAAGTGCATGCCCTAAGGAGTGCACTTAGAAAAGGGTGGGTAGACCTTTGGTGATATATAGTATTGTTGTCCCTTATTGAAACATTATTACCAATCAAACTGGTTATTAAAACCATTCCTTAAGCTATTACTCCTCCCTTACAAACTCCTTCAATATTTTTCATCTTTCTCTCCCTCTTTTCCTACCTTGATCCCCTTTTGCTAGTTGACTATACTAGGTCGACCCTATATAATTCTAATCCTCTATTAATATACAAGGTCAACTAGGTTTACCTTGTACTATCTTTGAATATTTTCACTTGAGAGTTTTATTATCCCTATAGCCAACCTAGCTTAGGACCTAGTGATTTATCTACCAAAAACATATAGGGTCGACTAGGTTAACCCAATACAACTGACATATATGGAAGGATTTAGGTTGATAGCTACCTATAAATACAAGATAATTTCATCATTATGTCAATATGTAATCAAGATTTATTATTCACTCATTCTTCATTGCAATCTACTCTTCCACCATTCTAATTGAAGAGTCTTAGCTTAGGGTTTCTACTTGGAGAATATAGTCTTGTGTATAGGTTTTGGATGATTTGGCCTTTCTTATTTATCTTTACAAATGAAAAAAATACTTACAAATTCCATTTGGCCAAGGGAGGGAATGAGTCTCGGTGGGTTGACATTCAACTAAGTATATTCTAATTTTGTTTTCCTCTCTTTTAGTAGATATAAGTTTCATAAGTATTAGCTTGAATAAGAGTAGTCTTCTATTTCATGTATTAAGGTGTTACTCATACTTAGCTTAATTAATATTCTCATATACATGATTTGATTGGTTTACTAACCCCTTTATTTTACCATAAGCTTTTGTGTTCACTAGATTAAATTTACTTTATTAATTTTTAGAATAGAATGAATATTAAACCTAGGACTCTTTTAGGGTTGTTAAGTTATTATGTTAAACTATAGGCCTGGAACCCCTCCTATCATGGTGTGTTTGGAAAATTTATCCCTTAATTAGGTCTAATAGATCCCCATATTGATCATTCTCTCATTTAACAAATGTATTCCCAATCGGAAGTGTAGGTATGCTCTATTTTTTCTGAACTAGGATTGATTTATGGACATTATGCATTTTTGATTGCATATACTCACTTCAATTTTAATAAATAATAGGAATTATTAGGACATTATTTAATTATATCAAGTCACTCATGAAAGTATTAACCTCAAATAAAAGGAAAATCTAAATCAACAAATAAAATTTTGATTTCCATAATGAAGAAGATAGTTTCTGACAATAAAAGAAATTGGCATCGTAAAATTTGTGAAGCATTATGGGTTGATCATAATATTTTTAAAGTATCTATAGGATATTATTATTTTATGTTATCTTATGGTTTTGAAGCTAAATTACTGATTGATCTACAAATTTGTTTCGATAAAATTTCTTTGTAATATTTTTTAGAAGATAAAAATTTAATTAAACAAAGGCTTAAGGAATTATTATCTTTAGATGAAACTAAGGCAACTATGTTATATAAATTATAAAAATATAAATAAATTTTGAATAAATTAATTGATAACAATATATCTAGTAAAAGGTTTAAGCTAATTTATCTAGTCATTTATTGGGATAAAGTTCACAAGGATGCATGAAAACATCATTAATTTGATTCTCTTTGGTTGGGACCATATAAAATGTATGATATACTTGGGAAAAATAATTTCTACTTAAAATACATGAATGAAAATTGGCTAATTTATTCAATCAATGGACATCATTTGAAACTCTTTTATCAAGAGCTCTTCTCTTGTTTCATTTTTATTTTCTATTATTTTCATTTATTTATCTATTTTTGGCTTGTTTATTTCTATTGTTGTTTTCTATTGAATGATTCATAGAGGTAATATCAATGCAGTATTATATTATTGAATTCAAAGTAAATGGAGGATGCTATATCACTATAAGTAAATAATGATGGTAAGATATTCATCATGATATTATTTCATATTATTTCCTTATAAATTAACATGAGATAGTTATTAATGATTTGAAACATTACTAATTTTTAAAATTTATGTTTGATGCATTGTATATGATTGTACATCTATCCAAAACATCTGATTCTTAATCAATTCTATTCTTTATGCCACACTAACTGAACACTTCATCCCTTATTTTTATTTATTTAAGCAGTTTGTGTGTAGTTTCTAGGGAAATGTTTTAACCTATATCATACTCTGAGATGGTTTATCTTTAAATAAGAAATTTATTATTTATTGCCTTATATTATTAATAAGATTAGATAGCAAGGCCACTCATGTTATGCCTATTTTAGGCACCTCCTCTTTTTATAAAAATTGAAATAAGACAAGGTGTTCTATCATATTGATAACTAATGTCTTAATTTTTAAGCTGCTATTGTGGGATTCTTTGTTCGTTACTTCATTTAAATATTCATTATTATATTTAATGTTGGTATGATTATTGTGTTTAATAAATTTTTACTCTAACATTATTAAGTGGTTTTAAAAGCATGAATGAATGAAATGATACATTATAATATATATGGGTGACATATGAGATTGATTGAAAAAATTGATTTGATCTCAAATTATGATTCTTCCAATCATATGTTTGTCAACATAAAGACAATGTGTAATGGTCTTAATTTTCTAAAGCATTGATTTTTCATACATAAATTGATTGATGAAATGATTTTTTTGATCAAATGGGTTTTGGAATGATTTACATTATATAATGTTAATGTGGCAATGGTGTTTTGACTTGTTAAAATAAAATGCATAGCTATAACGTTGAATTTAGGTTTGATTATATTTAAACATAAAATTTTATAAAAACATAAAAATTAAGGTTCAAATGTCTATAAAACCTACAGATATTTATGGCATTTAAATACTAAAGGTGGTGGGATTATAGTGAATAAAAATTAATTATGGTTAGGCTAATAAACTTGGGTTTTAAATGTTAGTTCAAAGCATGTGTTAGCTAGGGGATTGTACTTGGTTTTAACAAGGATTTCCATAAGTGATTTGGTAAGGATTTTGAGAATCTATTTGACATAGTTTGGATTTGATCACATTTAATGTGACGTACATGCATTGAAAAAAAAATTTAATGTGGTACTTGGTGATACTTTAAGTAGTAAATAAAGTTGGAAATTTGATTAAGAAGTTGTCTAGGCCACCAAATTGGCACAATTGGCTTTGAAACTAATTAAAATGGAACACATCAACTAAGTAGTTATTTAAGATCGAAAGAATACAAAATGTGAAATTCATTTAGTTTTTTTTCATTATTAACAAGGTTTAGGTGGAAGCGACAAGCTATGAATGCAAGGAACTTAAAAGGAATAAATAAAGATTAGGAATTATAGACAAGTTAAGGTTTTCAATCTTTGTCATTTTGAAGAATAAGTGGATTTAAGGTTTTTTGATATACCTGCAATATAAAATTTATATGTTATGTGACTTGCATGTCAAGAATATAGTTGATAATGGTAATATTTCATAACTTGACATAGGTAGTTTCTTTAAATGTGTTTTTGGTTTATCAGCATTTATTTCTCTTAATGAAATCTGATTTAGAAGTTGATTTGTATGTCTAAATTTGAGGTTTGAAATTGATTAAGCTATTCTTGGACATATATTTTCATATTTGGTTTTAGTTTAGTTTTTATGGATATAGTAGATATGATAACAGATCTATATTTTTGGTTTGTTCTTTAGTTACACATGTATAGGTATTTTATCAATAACATACTTGTTACTAGTTTATGCATGCATAATTTTTTGGCGTATTGGATAAGAAGATTTTTGGATTTTGTTTACATTTATTGGAAATTATTTTTAAATTCAAAAGGGTTTATTTGTCTACATGATAAATTTATGATATATTTGATGATTTAATAATAATGTGTGAAGGATGGTTATGGTATTGACAAACATTTACAAGGGTTTTTGGTTTTAAGCTTTGTTAGATTATTTTGTGATCTAAATAGTTTTTAATTAGTTTATGTTTTGTTATGGGTTGGTTTCACTCGTTGGTTGGTTTTGTAACCAACTTTCTCTTTTTGCAAGATTTAAATTCTTACCTTTTTAGAAAAATAATAAGTTTTTTAATATTTAATATATTTTCTACATTATTCCTCCAAGATCAGAAAGCCATTAGTGGTATCAAAGCCACATAAGAGGAATGATATAGGTTTATAGTGGCATAGAAGAAATAGATGAAAGATGAAGGATATTTTTAATACAAAATATATATTTTTTCCACTGCTAATATGAAATTTATATTTTTTCTAAACTACTCAAATCTATCTTGAAGATTATTAGGGGCCTGGTAAAATATGTGAATGCTCACAGCAACATACAAATAAAACCAATATAGCATTCAAATCCATTTAAGGTATCCAAACACTCCTCCAATGCTGTTAATTTAATTTAATTTTGTTAATGTTGTCAAATACTCTTAAAATACATCTCATTTTTTTGCTTATCTCACAAACATGGCCCATAAAAATCCATTTTTGATTCTTTCTTGGCACCAGCCTGCATTATGTTATCTCTATACTCTACATCTCTACATTGCCTCAATGTGCCTATGTCATTATTCTACTCCTTACAAACCTTTAAGTGGCATAAATCTTCTACTAACCTCCTAGTTCTTGGCTTATAAGCTATCATGTGGGTTCTTTGCTGAGACACTGGGTGGATAAGGTTGAATTCAAAGTCCATTTGGCATTTACAATAATAAAATTGGTGTAGCATAGAATATCATGGTTGATTTTCAAAGAATCATGGTGGACCCCAGATGAAGCTTCAGGAAATGGCGTAATTTTGCAAGCTATGGTTTAGAGTGGAAAAATGCAAAAGTAATTATGTTTTAATTATTTATATTTATTTATGTAGTCGGTCTCATCTAGAAACAACATAGTAAATACAATAGATTTACAAATTTACATGCAATTAAAATATTTGATATATATTTTATTTTTCACATCTAGAAGACACAAACCCTATATAAATTTCTACATATATATTTTTGAATTGATTCATGGGAAGATGGATAAGTAATCTTTTTTAATTCATTTACAATATGGAATTCTATGTTTCAAAACTCATTGGTATTATGTTTTTATCAAAATTAATTTTTGATTTTATTTTGCATAGAGTTACAAGGGTGTAAAATGATATATAAGGTGGTATTATTATATGTTTTCAAAATCCCAAAAATATTTTGTACTCAAAACCTATTTGGAAGGTTAGGGAAAAACCTCAATAACATTCCCATTTGACTTGATTATTTTTAGGACCATGGCAAAAATTGTGAGTTTGACATCAGAAAATGGTAAATTATCACCTAAAATTACAAAGAATGGAGTACAAACATGGAGAACACCATAATATTTAATGATTTATTGGAAATCAAAGATAAATAAACCAAACCACCAACTAAAGCTAGAAAATTGGTTGAGTACTAAGAATGAGATAAGCATGCAATCACACTATTAAAATCATCTTACACTAAATATGTTATCATTCATAAAGAAGCAGTTAAAATGGGTGCATGGAAAGTGTGGAAAGCATTAAAGGATATGTATGATAAATAAATTTCCTATAAAAATATTGATCTCTTAATGCAACTATTTAATAATAAGCTTCCTATTGATGAAGATGTATCAAAATGTCTCTCTTGCATGAAAAAATTGAAATAAGAATACTGCACAACTAGTGGTAAAATTGATGATGACATGTTGATTTCCATTATGTTGAATGGCCTTAGTTATGCATACACAATTTTTTTATTTAAATTATATATCTTAGTGATAAGCTTAATGTTGCCATATTTGACTCTATTTATTAGTTATTAACTCAACATGAGAGATAGTTTGTAATAAAAAAGAGTACACATACTAAAGAATCTCACTATACAAAGAATAAGTCCCATCATAAAGATCATTATCATGTATAATGATAGTTTTTACAACACTCTTTGAAACACTCTTCGATTTATTATCTAAGGCACTCTCTAAACCATTCTAAACGGTCTCTACATCATTCACATTCACACTCTCCAGTGTCTTACAAATGCAATAATCACCACAATCACTCTTCTCATAGTTCTAGTGATTTAGGTTCTTTTGGATCTCAAATACATAAGAAAGAACCCAGATGTTTCAAATGTGATGGTGTTGGAATTATTATAGATGTATTTATTTCTTGATGACCTCATTTTCCACATAAAAAATAATGTGAATAAAATTATGTGGGTCATTATAGTGGTATGTCTTCTAGTTACTCTAGTTATTTAGGATATTCTGACACTTAATTTGATCACAAGATGTCCCTCATGGCCAAGATCTATGGTCCTGATGGACTCAACAACATATTTTGAGTGATAAGTGACTGGAGGTTGGAGGATTAGTTAGAGGTTGTAGGACTATTCCCTTATCCATTTATCTATTCACTTAGATTTTGGGATCATTCTTGAATATCAATTTTGGTAGTAGTAGTTTGCTTATTTTAATTTTCTCCATTTTTAGCTTTCTATCATTTGCTCTTCATGACATGGAGAAGGTAGTGTTAGCTAATTTTGATTTTCTTGGTGCATAACTTCTCACCTCTCTCCTGATAGGGGAGAATATATTACATTTGTTAGTCTTCAATTAGTCATTAGTGAAAGTACAAGTTGATAGGTGTTACTATCACCTTTAGTGTTTAGTAAATGTCATCAACATTTGTTGGACATCAAGAAGATATGCCATACATAGTAAAAGTTTGTAACTTGAATGGGTTCCCATGTGGGACCTTATGTGGATCGTTGTAGTTGGATAGGATTTGATCAATTTATACTATAGTATGGTATGATGATCATAGGGGATGACAAATCCTTGATCATGTTCATCAACCTTTTATGCCATAACTCATGGGGTGGGCTTCTATATGGAGTGGCACTAGTTTTGATTAGTACTAGGAGGTACAATGCATCAATTGTAGTTGTGATAGAGATACTTTGATGACTCTATACTCATTTCTCTAGTTCATTCATCTTTTAAACCCCTTTGGATCAAGGGGGAGTTTGTTGGATTATTTTATGATCTAAATATGTTTTTAATTAGTTTATATTTTATAACAAGTTGGCTTCACTTGTGGTTGGTTTGGTAATGAACTTTCTATTTTTGTAAGCTTTAAAAGATTACCTTTGTACAAAAATAATAATATTTTTAATATTTAATATATTCTCTACATTATTCCTCCAAGATCCAAAATCCATCAAGTTTTTTATTGACTCTTTATATAGAATAGTTTTAGGTTGATGATTGGTATTTTGGTGGACATTTTACACACATAAATAGTTCATGCTTGGTTGAAATAGTTAGATATTCTATGTTCTAGTAGATTATATTAAGTTTCAAATGATTTTTTTTATTTTTACCGAAGATTATGGAAGTATTTTAAATCTTTGTAATGTTTATTCATAAGTTACGTATCAAGTATGGAATCATTTATTCAAGGTTCCTTTATTAAATCTCTTTCATATATTTTTCTATGATGATAATGTTTTATTGAAAAAAATATTTTTTGTTCGTAAACCTAAAACATATTATTGTTTTGATAGAATCCATAATTTTTGGTTTTCTTACTATATAAATGATATTTTGTAAAACAAGATAATGTTTGATATCCAATGCCAGTTTTGATATCCAAATTAAAGATTGTTTATTTAGTTTCAAACAAAATGTTGTTTGTTCATTAAAAGATTATGAAAATATAGTTTGAAGAGCAAAAAGGATATCATGTTTAGAAATTTGATAATAAATTGTATGGTGTTGAGGTATGATCTCAATTTTTTGATATGTTATACAAAGAGGTTTGTTTTCAAATATTTAAATTTTTCTAATTTCAAATCAAAGTCTCAAGGGTTTTAAATTATACCTGGAAAAGTTGTTGATCAAGTTTGAATTATTTTTGAGTAAAATATTTGATGGCTTCAATTTGATTCTATTGAGGGTTATGACATTTGCAATGATCAATTTCATTCATATGTAAGCTCAATATATATAGACAATATTTTTGTCTATTAGAAATGGTTGAGAATAAATGTTTATTCACTATGACATATCCTACAATAACATATATTGAATTGATATATTATTCTAGTTGGGATAATAATTTGGTTCTCAAACACAATATAATATGTTATATTTGAACTTATGTCAATTATTCTAGTGATGTTGTGATTGAATAGTATATGAATGCAGTCAAACCTTCTAATAATATGATAGAATCATAATTTAATTTGTAATTTTCAAAATAGAACAAGTTATTTTATAAGTATTGAATATTTAAATAATTTGTATATTCAAATTTCATTCTTCCTCATTAAAATTTGTGTTTGGATGTTTATCATAATTTAATGTGGTCTATAATAAAAATAGTAATCAGGTTTTATTTTTTAATAAAATGTCATTTTATAATCCTCACTCTAATAATTATCATGATAATAACTAAGGGCATAATTAGGATTGGCATAGGGAGGATCTATCTCTAGAAAGATTTTTTCTTAGAGGCCAAAACGTTTGGGGTAGGAGAACTATTAGAACTACTCATTGAACCTATAATCAAGCCACTAATATGTCAATCCATTTTGATGCATCTGACCCCACTTTTTGGAATGTATTAAATTCCTTTCCATTTAATCCTACTAATACATGTAGAGACCAAAGTTGGAGAAGACATTTTTGGAGAGCTCCTTATCACTGATGAGTAAATCCAAGTAGTTCTTACCAACACATGCATACATATTTACAATGTGATCCAAATCTCACTCCTCACAATTTACCACAACATCAAGAGTCTACACCTTGAGATGATCTTCATTTGAATTCCAAGTTTCATTTCTAATCCCTTGTACCATTTAATACTCAAAATCCATTTTGTAGACTTGCAAATGCACCTATAAGTTTTTCTCTGCTGAGTCTTGCATATTTTCTTTTACATCTACTTAAAAATGAGAGGGTAGAAATTTTAAGAGCTAAAAGGCAAGAAATCAACCCTTTAGCATCACCTACAATTACTAGAATGGTTAAGAAGGTGAAATTAGAGGTAGATAATGAACATAATGAAGGTAATACTAAATTGGTTAATTTCATAGGTATGAAAATGAACTATATAGAGTATAAAATTGATATATGGAATCTATTAATTAAGATGTTATCTAATATTTAGGGTGAGTAGATGAATGGGTGAATTATAGTTCTACAATTTTGATACTTTCAAATACTTTTCATGTTACAGTTCTTGACGATGCTTATTCATTTTCTATATTTGGTAGTGACTAAAACCTTTATAGCAGTATATATATTTTAGTTTTGATCATATATTATTAAAAATGGATTAATTCACATGGACTTAGTGTTAGATGTATTTTGTTTTACTTAAATTGCTTGTCATATTTATGTTTATCATAGTTTATTTACGTAAATGATAGTAATGTCTAAGGGTCCCCACCCATTTATAAGTTATCCTTTTATGGTCTATTGATATTATATTTAATTTTTAAAGACTTATGTATGTCTTAAATATAGTTAAGTTATAAATTAATTGACATTATTTAAAACTCGACTAGACTTGACTAATAATTAACTAAAATTAGTTATAACTTATTATTCAACTCTCCTTATGAGATGATTATATAAGAAGATCAAGGAGACATATTAAAGGGAAGAACATTACATAGATATTACTGAATACTATGAATCAATTACATATTCATTATCATAATATTTTTTTGCAACATCTCTAAGATAGTATAACTCTTTCAGAAAGACAAATAACACATTATTTAATAGTTAAGTGACATGCTTAATCAGTGAAGATATATGCAGATTTCTTGTCTAGTTTATACAACAATTATCTAAAAGCTATTAGGTTTAATATCTTATGATGATTACATATTTGTAGTCATATGAGCAGAATCTAGAGTACTTGGCATGAATAATGATGAATACTTTATTGCATGTGACATATTATTGATCCATTCAGATTTCATTTGTTGTTATATCAAAGGCTTTTGTACTAAAATATTATTTCTCAA
The DNA here is from genome assembly GCA_037957365.1 of Torreya grandis. Classification (NCBI taxonomy): domain Eukaryota; kingdom Viridiplantae; phylum Streptophyta; class Pinopsida; order Cupressales; family Taxaceae; genus Torreya; species Torreya grandis. Next base: position 353,853 of record JARHVA010007521.1, read on the forward strand.
TAAAAAATATAATTTAAGTTTACTAAGACAACTCTTATTTAATACTCACATTTCATTTTTATTTTATATAAGCTAATTTTGATTTGTTTTATGTTCGAGTTTTATTTGTCAATTATATTATACTAGTTAATTATTTTCTTTCTTATTTAGTTAGGCTTTATTTTCTTTCTATTATTTTCTTGTTTATTAATATTAAATCCTCTATCTTTAATTGTTAGATAATTTGATGTTCATTTATTTCCTAGTTGTTTATTTTATTTTATAATCTAGTTTGATATTCATTTAATAATTTAAGCCTAGAGGTAATAACTTTATTTATCTTCTTAGAGTTAAGTGTTGTTTAATTTATTACTTAGATATATTTTAATTTAGGGTTTATTTCTTAGATTATTAATAGTTAATTCACTTAGTTACTTTTATATTTATTGGTGTTCTTCTTTCTTATTTAGATAAGTGTTTTGCATATTTATTGTGATATTTATTTAAGGTAATTGCTATTTTAGCTATGGTAGTTGTTATTTCTATTTAATTCTCTGGTTTACATTGTCAATTATTTTATTTATCTTTCAATTCTTTATATTTATTTCCTTTTGATTTATGTTGAGCAAAGTGTGAACATCATAATATTATAGAAAATTTAATTAAATAGAGATATATTATAAAAAACATAAATATTTCCTTTGAGATACTATCTAATATATATATTTTTTCTATTGGATAGGTTAGATTATATTTTTATAATTCATTTCCTTCATTTGGTTCAAGGAGATATATGGTTTTTGAAATTATAATGAAGTATTATTAATCTTTGACACACTTATTATTACCCACAATATATAAAAACCCCTTACACATCTCTTAGTTCCTTAGAGACCTTTGAGACCTTAGTTATTAAAATTGTATGATTCCATCTTAACCTTCATGATAGGTGAAAGAGTTGATTTTTTCACATTACATTTTTAAATATCAATAGATCCTTCTATGAGAAACCATGTAAACTAGATATGAATTCATATATAATTTGGATGTTGTAGTTGTAGACATTTAGTTTTGGCCACTTTAATGCTTGAACAAACATTTAGTTCAATTTCTAGCAAACGACAAATTCTAAGCCTATAAATCACCTAGATTATCCAAATTTGTCTATGTAAGGGATTTAATTGCACAAAAATGTGATGAAGATATCTTACTTGGTGTATTACCTAATATGCATCATTAACCTGATTTAGTTATAACCCTAGTCAAATTATGACCTAGTAATTTGACACTTTTGGCATGCTAAGATACTAATTCATAACATTTAAAACATTTTCCAAAATCCAAAAAACACCAAGAAAGAATAATTAAATTGAAAATCTTAAATAACTTGTCTAAACCAAAATTCTAAATAAAATGAGTGAATTTCACTCACTAAAAAGGAACTTTAGCCAAATATGAAGTCAAAATTCAAATGAGCTAATAAAGTGATTTATTATCTCATAAATATTAAAAAATATGACTCATTCCTCATAAATATCTAAATTGAGTTGTAATGACTCAAAAATATCTAAAATTGAGGTGTCAAGAATTCATGAGTGCCTTAACCCAATGCAAAGTTAGAATAACTCAACCAAGGTTAATTTAGCCTCAAACTAAAATAGAATTTAACCTAACCTACCTAAGGTTATAATTAGTTATTTGAGCTATAAATAAAAGTGCCTGCATGATTATTTAACAAGTTTTTGAGTGTAACGTTATTCTACTGGAATACCATCTTGAAGCCTTTAATATTAGTGTTATAATGACCAATTTATGCCAAGATTGATGACAAGCCACAAGTGACTATTCGAGAGATGCTACCACCATGGAAAAGAATTTATAAAATACTAAAATCATCATACGCTGAGAATAAACATCATTATACCAACAAATACGCATCAAATGTGACCAAGGAGGTAAGAAAATTATATTATATTCATCTCTATTGTATGTTCTTTAATATTTTGATATGTTCCCTCTAGTTTTTAAGCAAGAGTGTTTAGTCCTAGTGAATTTTAATGCTTTATAATTTCATATTTGGACTAACAAGATACTAATGTACATATTGTTTACTCTTCAAACGAGTAAGTTATAGTGGTGATTTATATCAATTTTTTATAAATAAAGTCATTAATAAATTGATCCCAATTGATATATTGTTTATTATTTTAATTTATTCATATTTACCTATACATCCATGTTTGAAAATCCTTAGCAGTGGGATTGCCATCAATTATTATCAAGATTTTGATGATGTCACTGACTTCATATTTGAAATCAAACCTTATAATATTCTTAGGTGATATCATTGCTGCATATTTTTCTTTATTAACCATTCCTTATTGACCCACTTGGAATAAGAGCTAGTATTATTTTCCTAGAGTTGTTTAATAGAATTTGGAGAAAGATACAAACAAGATTCATAATTAAACAAGTTAAGCATTTGATCAATATGTTTTGGCTATAGAAATCTACACAAGATTTATAATTAAATAATCTGAGGATCTGATTAGTATGTTATGGCTATAAGCAAAGTATATAATCACAATTTAGATTATTCACTTATCTCTTTTCTTAGTCATAGTGCTGGGCCATGGTGAGTACCAATTCTTGATATTACACTGATGATGTAAAATTTGTTTCTTGATATAGGATAGTATCATGAATTTTATGTCTTCTATCTATTTTATGTATTAAATTGATTCTCCACAAAAATCCATCCATGTAAATATGACCTAGGTCTATTTATATCACTTTTTCAATGTTGAACTCAAGACTCAAAGGTGGAATAACTCCTTTAAATTGATAGTTCATATATCTATCATATTTTATGAGAGTATCATTTTTTTAATATGATTTTTTGGATTATACTTATTTGGAGCAATTTATGTTGACATTTGATGAAAATCCTTTACTCGTCTGAATAAATGAATATCCAAATTTATTTTGCAAAGGTTTAGGTTATAATAAGTGCAAATGTAGGGACTATAATCTATAAAGGGTTCAAACAATGGTTAAAATATGCAATTGTATTGAGTCAACATTAATATCTGATGAAGGTTCAAGTAGAGGTCATATTACATTGTATTTTTTAGTAGGCTGCAAGATTGGAGGTTGGTATGGGCAAGCCACATAATTAATTATGTATTCAAATAGGTTTCAAATTTTAAATAAAGGGTGATAAATACTCATATTCATTTATTAGTTTAAACAAACCCTATATTTTTATACTGTTTCAAAAAAGTTTGCAAAGTCAATAAATTGATAGAATGTTGAAGTAAAACTCATAATGTTTCTAGGGTTTTGAAAATGTTTTGAAAATATGGAAAAAAGTATCAAGGGATTTTAGATTTGAAAAACTACAGTGAGTAATAAACCTTATACATGAAGGATTTGACCAAATATCTGACATGCAAGTTTGAAATCTAAATATCTAAACCCTAGTCCAAGAAAAATGTGATTGATATGGAGAAAAGCTACAAGAATGATGAGGTAATAAAAAATTTGAAAGTGAGTGGAGAAAATGAATGTGGTAGAGAAAAAGGTGAGGAATAAATGAGTTAATGTAGAGAACATAAGTAACCCCAAAATATCCATGTGTGTAGGTAATTTATCACTTAATGGTAGAAATTTGAAAATGTTTAAATAGGCATCAGGATCCATGGGGGTGTCTAATAGGTTAGAAACTTTTAAGAAGTATTATATCAATATTTTCATTAAAAATTTAGATCAAACAAGTTACACAATCCACCATTAGTTTAGGCATGGTTTGGGTTCTGATACATGCTTGAACATTGAGTTCCAACATAGTGCTTGACATATGGTGGAAATCTAATGTGTCTAACACATGTAAAAAAATAAAAAAGTAAAGGGGACTTAACCAAATTTTTAAATTTATTTCCAATATTTATATGAATTCATTAACACCTAAATACTTTTCAATGTATATGTTTTCGAATTTAAACATGTTAATATCATGAAAAAATGTTTTTTGATTGACTAGACCAAATATTGATTGTTTGTGACCAAAATACATTAAAAGAATGGATTTTAGTGTTTGTTCAAATTTGGGAACAAAAACTATATTTGAATGGGTAAATTTAAACTACAAGGTATGGAGGAATAAGTCCAAACTATAGTTTTGTAGCCAAGTGTTTATCCATTGGGATATGGAGTCATTTAGGATTTGATAAAAAGATGAGAGAGTGACCTAACACAAAAAAATCCAAAACAAAAGAGGGGAATAAAAAAAGTGAGTTGACACAACCAATAAATAATAATAAAGAACACAACCAAAATCCTATTAATCACCTATTTAATTATTGTTGAGGTATAGTTTTATGTTCACATTATTTTATGTACCAATGTAAATATTGTTGTTACCAATATTATGTTAATATTATATATGTTCATCTACCAAATATATTGTGAGTCACAATATATTCATATTTTAATATGTTTTTAGGAGTTTGTAAGGTTGAGTTTTAATAGGGTGTTTTAGAGATTTTAGTTGAGATTACATCTCCCTAAATATATGAAATAACTTTCCTATATAATTTGTAATATCTCCTATATGGTTTTTTATATATGCAATATAATAGAAATAATATCAAAGTGTGAGAATATTATTTTAAATATTTATCTATTCTCTACATTAATATTTTGAAGATATAAACCAAATATATCATCTGGTATCATAATATGTTTAGATATGAGATGGAAAAGTAATTCTTTTTAATGGACAACTATTATTCTTCATTGATCTGTAAGCTGAGGAAGTAATTAAGCATTTATTATTATTTATTCCTTGTGTTCAAGTTATGATAATTTTGATAGTGTTTTATCAATTCTAAGATATAAGATAAAAAATAATTTCTTATACTATGTGGCATTTCATTATTAAAACATGTACAATTATAAACATTCTGATTGTCCTTAAGTATCTTGAGTAGGATTGAATAAACTACAGTCTTGCCAATTATTGAAAATCATTTGGAGTGTATATCTGCCTATGCATTTATTTATTATAAATATTAACTAGAGTTTTATATTTGTTTCAACATAAAAATCAATAATTATTTGTGTATCCTACCATCACCATCCAAACTACCATTATTGGTTACATATGATTCTATGTTGAACCATTTCCATGCATTTTGTTCATTTTGGTCTATTGATCTATTGGTATTCACCAATTGATTACCTTGAATTCTAATAAACAAAGCAAGATTGTACTATATTTTATGTGGTATTCATTGAATATCTTTCATAAGTATCTCAATATCATTCTTTTCCATTTGACTCTAGCTATATTTCAAAACTATCACATGTCATAACTTGAATTGAAGATATAATCATCTATAGCACCAACCATTTACTTTTCGACATCCTTGGTTCCGATCATTATAAATTATCATGTTGTGGAAGTGTTTTCACTTGAAACTTCATGTGTTTGGTTCACACATCATGAATTCTACCACATATTAACATCTTGCCTATTCTTAAAAGTGTTTTTAATGTGCATATTGTACATGTGTCAATACTTTTTCTAACATCTGACTAAGTGATTAAGTATTGGTATTAGAATTTCAAATTAACAATTAAGATCATTAGAATGATCCTCTCACTCCATGATAAAACCCAAACATAGCCTTATATACATTGACAATGTACATAGCTTTGTAACAGTGAGGGTATATTTATTTTTCTAGATATGAATTACTAAATATCCAAATTCTATTATTGATATCTGTCTCATAAGATTGATTTTTTTAAGAAGTAAAATCACTAAGAGGAGCTTGAATTAGTGAGTCTAGATATTTCCACTTCAACTCCAAACCTTTCAAACTCTTAGTAAATTACCACCAACATTCATGAAGCATACACATCATTCATAGCAATGAATAAGAGAGACAATGCAAGATCAAGAACATAACACATGCCATATGTGAGAAACCCTATTGGGGGAGAAAACCAACTAAAACTTATAATTATAATACTATCTTATAATAAAAATATCTAATTTAGGATGGCTATAACTGATCAAGGAACTACCATCCGTTATTTAGTGAGACTACAATCCCACAAGGTGCTACCACACGTATCTAGCTGAGAAAAAATAATAAATAGACCTTTATCAAGTTTCACCTTATAAGGAGGCTTCAACCTCTTATATTTTGAGATTACATAACACCATATATGAACACATCCACCTATGAACTGATGTCTTCAACACCTAATGATTGACCTCTAATTATCACTCTTCACCTTTGCTCATACTCAACATACAAGAGCATTATTGTACCAACATAGTTATGACCTGAAAGTCATAAAAATATTCTTAAATCTATTTTCTCTTCAAATCATCCACTAAGAACCCACCCTTTTCTTCACTTTACAACACCATGCTCTCAAATGTAAATTCCACATCTAAGTCACTCTTGGTTTCACTATACATAGAGAAATAATGATTATGAACATATTGGTCATAAATTAGGCATGAATTAAAATTTAATTCATATATCATATGAAAACATAACCCAATAAAATCTTCATAGGTTGGCCATAGTATCTATGAGTCACCCTTAATTCGCTACACCTTTCAATTAGGCTCTTATAACTATTATAGGTCTCATGGAGACCTATTCACCCATTTAATAATTCATCAAGTAAAAAGAGAACATAAGACCAATTTAAATTACATATTTACACTCCTTATGTCATTTTTAACATTATAAAATGATCATATTGAACTCTTCTCACCTATACATATGCTCAAAGAACTCAAACACTGACCTGGTGTATATGAACATCATGGATGAATACGTATTCAAATTATTAAGATTTTTTAATACTATATATGAATGTTAAAACCTTAATAATTCACATAGATATTCCTCATGGATTATTAAACACTCCCAAATAGATAATTTATTAATATATATTAATACAACATTAAAATAAGCTCAAATAATCTTCTTGGGTCACTTGGAGGACATACACAAAAACATAGTCAAATTTTAAGCTCAATAACTTTGAGTGTACTTAAAATTATACCTTAAAATTCATATTTATATATGAAAACTTAATCCATATAAAACTTTTAATTTTTCTACATGGTCAAATTATACACAGATAAAAAGTTATGGCTCAAAAACTAGGCACTAGTCTTTCCTTTGTTAAATTCAAATATTTGAATTCAAACGATCATAGTTGAAATTTAAACACCATGATAAAATATCATGTCCTCATTAATTTATATCAATCATGAACCATCAATATTATTTTATGAATCTCAACCTTTCATAGTGCACCACTACTAGACATTAAACCTCAAATAATTTACCTCATCTCATGCAATATTGCAATATTAACTAATCACACACCATCGATCTCTATAGATCAATCAAGTATTTATATTATAGCACTAAATATTTAATATTTATCAAAATACCTATTGCCATGACAATTTTCATCCGTACATGCCTTCTAGGCACTTATATTATTTAACATTGTGCAATTCTTAACATCTTGCTCAACACAAACCATTAGATGTTACAAGAAGCTCAATCTTTATCTTCATTAACCAATGAACACTTTAAACTATTTAAATTACTATACACCATTTATATTAATTTTATGATCACTTATGAGCCATTATATATTCATTTTGTCCTTATCTTTATCTTTGTGCAAAATAGACTAAGTATAGGTACCATTAAAATTTGTTTGTAAGGTCAACTTTGCACCTTCATATCTTTTGATTTGCTCAAGCACACATTATAAAAATTGGACCATAATATATCCTCACATATGGTAATAAAACAATATTAAAATATACTCTTGGAACCCTCACACATTTGAGATATAATTAAATTAAAATTCCTCCTTAGATTTATCAATTCACAAAACCAATTATGTCAAGAATTATCTGGAAAGACCAACTTTTCACATGCATAGATTTTGTTGTGCATTAGCACTTGACATAAAATTTAGAAAAAATAAAATAAGTAAAAAATATAATAAAACCATATGATCACATTATCCTAAAATGTCAACATGTGCAATTATTATACCATTAAAATGCCTACTCAACTTTTCTTGCCATATTGCAAATTTGGCTAAGTATGGGAAAACACAATCAAAATGCTTGAGAGCCCAACATTTCACTTGCATATATTTTATCAAAATTTAATACTATAATTGAGACACTGTTCATATAAAATAGGGACTAATTTGATAAAAAAAAACATATAACTAACTCCCCCTAACTCATCCACACATTGCAATGGTGATGTTAACAAACTACCTACTCATATTTTCTATTGCTAGACCCGAAATGTCTAAATGAAAACAATGAACTACCTAATGAAATAAACTCATCTACATAAGAAATAAAATCATATAGTAACTCTTATATGATCCCTTTCATATCTTCAAATCACATACACATTTTTTGACACATCTAACCATGCAAAAATTAAAGATCAACTAAACATCTTTCAAGCATACTAGGACAATGACATTACAAACTTTGCCATTGTTATTTATACTATCAAAGCACTTCATACACTCACCTAGACACTTCCATGACATCATTGTGACATAATTATTATCTCTCCAACAATCTCCCCCTTTGGCATTGATGTCACCACACATCATATAGAATTATACAGGTCACCTTCCTTCTCTCTTCAATTACTCCACAATAAGAACTTTCTTCCTCTTTAGCACAACAATAAAGTGGGGAAAAATAATAATGAGGACCTAAAAATACCATAAATAGGATATTAACACCTATAAATTTGATACAAACTCCCCCTAACCTTAAGCCTACCTCTTCTTGTCTTGACAACATCCTTCTTACTATATGACAACATTTTCCTTCAACTAAGCAATGCAAAAAATGAATAAAAAAACACACAAAACATTGAAAAATGATGAAACTAACCAAAAAAACATCTGATAAGGACATCCACTAATATTTTTGAGCAATTTCACCTTCTAATCATCTTCAAATATCCACACAACATGAAGATCCACCATACATGCTTACTAGCCTTCTCTGTCAAATCACCTCAAGGACCATCAATATAAAGTCATGCCACTTACCAAATAAAAAAATTTCACTAAACCAACCTAATAAGTCACATTGAAATAATAATGCCTTATTCTTTTGGTTAAATTGATAAAAAAAAGGCAATCTTCTTCTCACAAGCATGTCTAGTCTCCTTATAGCCCTACCTAGAACTTGAAGAACCCATAAATTTTATTAGACACACAATCAAGACCTAAATATTCATATATGTGTCAATTGAATATGCCTTCTAAATAAATTTTTTTTTGACAAACTATATCATCACATGCAATACACTTCCTTCACAAACCAACTTGCTAATTTTTCCTCCATCTTGACAAAAACATGAATAATTTGAAAACCAAAAACCTTCAAATATATATGAAACATGATTTGAAAAAATAGTTGGCCCAATAAACCTATTAAAAATAATCATACTTATAATCACAAGGAAAACCACTTTTTAAGCAGGGGCTCAAAACCCTAAAAACTTAAAACAAGCAAGGTTAACAAACCTCCTTTTTGTTAATGCACACCTCTAAAACTTATTTAAAACCTAGAGATAACCATCATACACTTTTGGAACAAAAATTGAGCTTCCATACCTTTGGGAACCCATACATACTATAACCCATTTTAGAACCTGCATACTCTTAAGCATAAACTAAAAACCTTGAAAGCACACAAAAATATCCAATGCCACTAAAACATACCTCCAACTACAAAACCACGTAGAGAATGATAAAATAAGGTCAATAGACCTTTATATGCAAAAATATCATCTTGAAAAATCAGATATCTTCTTTTTACACTTGAAAAACCTTCAATATGACCTTATAAGCTGTCATTATATAGTTATGACATCACTCAGACATCACCACAACATATCTTCTACCTAGAAAAACCTACTTCAACTAAAAACACTCATCTCTATCCTTCTAAGACCATATAAAGAATACCATAGCAACACTTGATTATTAGCTAAAATAATTTTCTTAAGAAACATAGATAGAGATATCCTTCATACCATAATGATCTAAAATAAAGTGAAGTCAGGAGTGTCCCACATCTCTTCAAAACCACTAGAATAATCTTATATCTATAAGACTTCTTGCTCTTGTTCTTAGTCTTCTTATTTTAAATTATGAAAACTAGTTATTTTTCTATATCACTCCTCTTTTATGATTGGATTGATAATACATGGAGACACCATAGATTCATGACATACCTTATCATCTATAAAATCTTCCTTTCAGCTTGGAACTTCATCACTAGACACTAAAAATTGGTGTTATTTGTATGATACATTCTCAACAATGGAAGGATGTTCAATTGGATCCATACACATGTCAGAACTATCTCAATCAGTACCTTGGCCTCTTTATTCACAACATGAGCAGATAATGAGAGTTTTTGGTGATCTCAATCTTATGAAGCATTCTCCACCATAAAAAATAGATTACTTGGACTAAAAATCTCATCATGACTCATACTTACCACATTTTGCTTCCATGAGTTGACTTTCCTTCTTCCTTTCACTATTAGATCCTGATTGAACTCATTTTACTTGATGACCTTTACTTATAGAATCAAGCAATGTGACCAATCTTCTCATAATTGTAGCAAATAATACTCGATGAAAACATATTTTGGATTACCTTTTTTGGAATAAAAACATGAAACATGTCCTATATCATGTCAAAATAAAGAATCTCCTCCTTTTGAAGAAGAATCTCCTTGACTAATCTTATGTGGACAATGGTTAGTAAAGTGTCCCACAATAAAATAGTTGAATTAATTAACTTTTTTCACACATTTTAATTGATGACCCCTATCATAGTTCCATGAAAACCCATTTCTAATAGGTCTCTTACATTATCTATCTCTATGCCCAAATTTATTACATGCATAATAGTAACCATTGAAACTTGTATACCTCATGAAATTTGGATATCTAATCTGATTTATCTTCATTCTACAAACACCTTAATTCCTTATTTGATGATTTATCTTTGAATACTAATCCACCTTACTCTCATTGATATTAAACTCAACACGAGAAGAAAATTTGGGATCTTCATTAAAACCCAATCTAGATATGTCACTAGTTGACTTTTGACTCTTTAGGAGATCATCTAGATCACTAGAAATTTTATCAAACTTGACAAATGATTTCACCTTGTTTAAATATTTATCTAACTCATCTTTCAAAGACACAATATTATAAGAATACCTTGATCATTCTTTTTCTTTGGCTCTTATAATTTTAGACATAGATTCCAAATTAGAATTAAGAAACATGACAACAACTTGATGCTCTTTAGAGCCTTCAACCAATTTTACATAAAACACATTGAATTTCTCATCACAGTAATTGAGTTAGATTTCATCTTATTATTAATCTTCTTCTCAACCTTTAGTTCTTCAAGGGCATTCATCAATACAATCTCACAATCCACCTCATATTCATCACCATCTGAATCAATCTAAGTAGATTCCTTTTAATGTGAGAAACTTCCTTCCTCATCCATGAATAGGGCTTAACCTTCAACAAGATCATGATCTTCATGATCATACTCTGATTCAATATCTTCACTTTCATTTGATGAGATATAGTCTTTATTAGTGTAGATACTCTTCTTATTATTGTCATACTTTCTAAAACCTATCTTTCTCTTATCAGACATGTGTGTATTATTGTATTCATCTTGGTCTTCATTGTGCTCTTAATAATCATTCTTATGAGGGAACTTTATATAAAAATGTCCCATATCTCCACAATTAAATCATTTGAAGGGTATTTTACCCTTATACTTGAACCTATTTTTAATTTCCTTGTCAATAAAGTAATTAGTTCATCCTCAATAATATTAGAAATGTCATCCTCATTGGGTTTTTACCTTAGAACTTCTTCTTAGGATTAATCTTTGTCTTGAATGCTACTTCCTTCTTCAGTGTTATATCATCATTCTTCCTCATCTCATATGTACTAAGAATTCCATGAAATTCATCCAATTTTAACATAGTAAGATCACGATTTTCTTCTATAACAAATACTTTAGGATCAAACATGAGAGATAGGGAACTTAATAATTTTTGAGCTATATTATATTATTCAATGTTATCTCTAAGAACTATAATTATTTTCATAATCTCATCAACTCTCTAAAAAATGGATGCCACATAATCTTCTTCCTTTATCTTGAGACTTTTAAATTAACTTTCGTGGGTATGCAACTTAGTGAGATTGACCTTTGAATCTCCTTCATAAATGATCTGAAATTTATACCATATTTATTTAGTAGATTTATAATGGATTACCTTGGTGAAATCAGTCTATGTAAGACCACAAGTGATAGCATTCATTGCCTTAGAATTATTCTCAAATAACTTCTTGACAACAACACTAGATGGAGTAGTAGGAACAACATAACCATCCACAAAAAATTTAAATACATGAAACCCTAGGGATATAATGTGTGTCCTCATCCTTGCACTTCAAAAATCATATTTGGATCCATTGAACATCGTTGCTTGCTTAGTATATAGACCTCATTGATGACTACTAGTATTTTACCTTGGATCACCTTCAAGCTATCAAACCTTTATTGAAAAACCTACTTTAATAGTAATTTTTAGAGGTACAATAACTAAGAGGGGGGATGAATAAGTGAGCCTAAATATTTAAACTTAAATTTCAAACCTTTCAAACTCTTAGTCAATTACCACTAGCATTCAGGAAGTATACATATCATTCATAGAAATGAACAAGAGAGATAATACAAGATCAAGCACATACAACATGACATATATCGGAAACCCTCTTAGGGGTGAAACCCCACTTTAACCTATAATTAGACTACTATCCTATAATAAAAATATCTAATTTACACTAATAACAACTAATCAAGGAATTACCATCCCTTATTTAGTGAGACTACAATCCTACAAGGTGTTACCACACTTGTCTAGCTAAACTACAACAATAACTAGACCTTTAGAAAATTTTATCTTGAAAGGAGTATATAAACCCTTAGATGTTGAGGTTCCAAAAAAACACTTATGAACACATCTTCCTATGAACTGATGTTTTGAACACCTAATGATGGACCTCAGATTATCACTCTTCACCTTCACTCATACTCAATCTACAAGAGCACTATTCTACATAAATAATTATGACCTAAAGGTCAAATAAATAGTACTTAATATATTATAATATTCAACTCATCCACTAGGCACTGACCCTTTCCTTCACTTCACAACACTATTATCTTAAATGTAAATTCCACATCTAAGTCACTCTCAAATCTAGAAACCATCATATTTAGTTTCACTATATATAGAGCAATCATGATTATCAATACCTTGGTCAGCCATTAGGCATGACTTAACCCTTAAAAAATATATAATATGAATACATATCTGCATAAAATATTCATATGTTATCCATAGAATTTATGGATCACATTTAAGTAGCTACACCTTTTAAGTAGGCTCTTGTAGCACTTATAAGTCTCATGGAGACCTATTCACCCATTTAGCATTTCATTGAGGAAAAAAGAATATAAGATAGCTTTAAATTAAATAGGTCCAATATTTATGTCCCCTTAAGCATCCTAAAATTATCATTGTCAACTCTTCTCACCTCTATGTATGCTCAAACAACTCAAACACTGACCTGGTGCACATGAACATCATGAACGATTACATAGTCAACTTCTTAAGATTTGTTCAAACTATATATGAATGGTAAAACATTCATAATTTATTTATTTGTTATACATGGAATATAAACCAATTTAATATATCTAATTCATAAATATATATCAAAACAACATCAAAACAAACTCAAATAATCTTTTCAGATCATGTGCAAGACATATACACAAACATAGTCAAGTTTCAAGCTTAATAACTTTATTTATACTAATAATTAAACCATAAAATTAATATTTTAAGATGTGAATTTAAGTCCACTATAACATTTAATTTTATTTAATGGTCAAATTTTTCATAGACTAAAATTTATGGCTCAAAAACTAGGCACTAGTCTTTTTTTTGTTAAATTCAAATATTTGAATTCAAATGGTCATAGTTAAATTTTAAACACCATGATCATATCTCATGTCCTTGATGATTTATATCAATAAAAAACCATTTATATTATTTTATTAATCTTTACCTTTAACTCATATTTCACCACTTCCAAACATTAAACCTCAAACATTTAACCTCATCTTGTGAAATCTTACAATATTGACTCATCTTGCACCATTGATCTCTATAGATCAATCGGGTCTATCTTATAGTGATCAACATTTGATATTGATCCAAACCCATGTTATCATGAAACTTGGAACCATCACATTACTTATGAGAACTTATACTATTAAACATCATGCACTTTTACCATCTCTCTCAGCACACACTGTTATATCAAAACTATATGATTCCCTATGTACCATTGGATATTAAAAAAAGCTCAATATTTATTTTTGTTAACCAACAAAAACATTGAACTCTTTGAATTTATGTGCATCATAGATATTCAATATGATCTCCTAAAATCCATTATATCTTAATTTAGTCCTAATCTTTATCTTCATGCAAAATAGACTATGTATGGGGACCATTGAAATCTGTCTCCAATGTCAATTTTATACCTTCATATCTTTTGCTTTTCTCAAGAGAAAGTTCCAAAAATTAGACCATATGATATCATAACATAGGATAATCCAACCATAGAATAATATTCTCTTGTAACCTTCAAATATTTTATATATAAAAATATTAAAATTCCTCTTGAGATTTATCAATTTACAGAGCCAACTATGTCAAGAATTGATTGGAAAGACAAACTTTACACATGCATAGATTTTTTTGAACTTTAGTGCTTGAATTTAAATTTATAACGAATAAACTAGGCATAAATCTTAAAAAAATCCATATGATCACCTTCTCCTAAATGTCCATACTTGTGAGATATTCTACCATAAAAATGCTTGAGAGCCCAACTTTGCACTTGAATGTATTTTTTAATTCTTCATCACTATAATTTAGAAATTGTGAATAGAAAATAGGGAATAATGTGATCATAACCATAAGACCAACTCTCCCTAACTCATCCACACATGGCAATGATGATATCAATAAACTACATACTCAGATTTTTTGGCACTAAAACCAAAATGTCTAAACAAAAAAAAGAAATAATAGATGAAATCCACTCATGTAAATAAGAAATCAAATCATAATAATAGTCTTATATGACCCATTTCAAATCCTCAAATCACCTTACACATTCCTGAAAATATCTTACAATTCCCAAACTAAAGATCATCCAAGCATCTTTCAAGCATACTAGGACAAACACATTACACACTTTGTCATTGTTACTTAGACTATGAAGGCACTTCATCCACTCACTTAAACACCTCCATGACACCTCCATGATATCATTGACAACTCTCAGTCTAATATTTCAATTTTTCAATAGTTCTTGAATTTTATCTTTTAGGTCTTAAAAATATGTTATATTAATATGATAAGGTACCATAGATTCAAGGGTTACACCTAGAGTTACATCAATAGAAAAGTCAAATTCATGCTTGGGAGGTAAACCAAGAAATTTATCCAGCAAAACATTAGAAAAATATTATAAAATTGATTTTACTCAAATTCCATTATTGTTTTTGGTTTATTTTCTTGCATTAAAACAACATAAAAAATACAACCTTTATGTAGTTATTTCTTTAGATACAAGGTTGAGATTAGCTTATGTACTTTTGGTTTTAGAAAACCTTGAATTTCTATAGGGTTTCTAAAATGATTAAAATAATATACCACTCTATTAGAGAAGTCCAAATTGGGTTTATGTTGTTGTAAATAATTCATGCCTAATATAATATCAAAATATCTAGAAGAGCTATAAATAAAGTTAATCCAGTTTGAAAATCACCTATGGTGCAAAAAAGTAGGCCAAGCTTTTGGAGTTCATAAATTTTGACCTATAGTTTTGATTGATCTCTTCCACACACCAAAACAACCATCTAAATTTTTTGTCCTTCCCTAATAATCACTTTAAAATTAGATGAGTTTTATATATTTTCCATAGGCCATACATGATCATATGAGGGTCCAAAATTAGAGTTTAATGATTTTTATTAATTTTTTGAATTTTAGAAATTATATTTTTTTAGGATAGAATGTCTGTTTTAGTTGAATTATATCCCATTGGATAATTTTCGAATTTATAATATTTAGGTATATTTTTAGAGATGTATGCACTTGCATGTAAAACTTACTAAAAATAACAACTACTAAAAATAAAAGTTTTTTTTAGATTTTAGTTTTTTTCAAAAAATTTCATGTCAAATCATAAATTATGAGTTGAGGATTATTTAATCATGGTTTAGGTTATAATTATTTGAATTCATTAAATATGAATCAACACAAGTTATTTTTTTCAAAAGCTTTTCCTATTGATAATGTTTTGTGTTGATAGTTTTTGGGTTGATTATTTGGTATCAAAGCAAGTTTTTAATGTTGGAGGAGTAAGAAATGATAAGAGGATGAGGAATTATTGTGAATATGAACTATAATATATAAGAGCTATATAGACAAGTGCAATAATTAACCAAGTTTATCACCAATCAAAAAAATAAGATAAGGTGTTGATGAAGTTGAATAAGACATAGATCATGATGAAGAAATTTATCAAGAAAAAAAATAATAAGATCAACAACCATTGATGGAAGAGAGGATGGTTTAGGTTTAACAAGGAGTAAATGAATGAATCAAGGTTAACGGTCCAAATTATGGAGGTAGTTTAAAACTAGAAGAGCTGATAGATTAGATGAGTAGTGTGGAGAAGTTCTTTGAATGGAAAACTATGATAGAAGACAAGAAGGTAAAAATTAAATGCATGAAATTGAAAGGTCATGAAATGATTTGGTGGTATCTCTTGTAGAAAGAGAGATATATGAAAGGTAAAGAGAAGTTTAATTCAAGGGAAAATATGGAGAAAAATATGAGAGAGAAATTTCTTCTTGTAGATTATGCACAAGCCCTATTTAGAAGATTTTAGAATTTGAGGCAAAAAGATCACAGTATACAAGAGTATATATATGAATTTTATAAGCTTTCTATATAAGTGGATCATGATGAAATAGAATAGAAGATGAATATAAGGTATTTAAATGGTTTTAAATTTACTATTCAAAATGAATTAAAAATACATAGAATAATTTGCATGGAGGAGGATTATCAATTAGCTTTAAAGGAAGAAAAAAATAGATATTTTTTTTTGAAGAATGTCTCTTAGTCCAAAAAGAGGCATATCCCATCTAGTAAGGGGATGATGTGGGTTTAATACTGCTAGAGGTGGGTTTAATACCACTAGAGGTGGGTTTAATACCAATAAAGTTGAATCACCACATGGTATATAAAGGCACAATGAGAATAGGTAAGTGTTTCAATAACAATAAATAAGAAGTCGGTTTCAGAAAGGATGAGGTTACAATGGTGGTAAAGGATTGCTTATAAATCATCATATATATTATGTTTGTTATAAATGTGGATATGAAGGGCACAAATCATTTGAATGTCTAAAATATCAAGATCAAGAAAGGAGGCAAGAGAATGGCCCAAGAGTGAATCTAGTTGAGGTTGAGATAAAAGAGCAAAATACTAAATTTGCACTAAAAGATGTTGGAAAGAACCTCATGATGAGAAGAAAAACTATTACTCTAAGGAAGGAACAAGTAAAAAATAAAGAAGATGATGATGCATGGATATGATCAAACATTTTTAGAACAAGATGTACTTTAGGTGTAAAGGTATGTAAATAAATTATAGATGGTGGTAGTTGTTTAAATATGGTTTCTAAATAAATGATAGAGAAACTAAATTTTCAATGTGAAAATAATCATAATCCTTATGGGATTTCATGGTTTAAGAAATGGAATGAGGTTATAGTATATAAAAGGTGATTAATCAACTATTGTATAGGAAAAACTTATAATGATGAAATATGGTGTGATGTTATTCCAATGGATGCATGTCATTTGTTATTGGGGAGACCATGGCAATTTGACATGATAGTAATTCATGATGGATCAAATAACACGTATAATTTTTGGAAAGATGATACAAAGGTATTTTTGTTATCTCTTAAAGAGGAAGAAAAGATAGAAATCATACTCTGTACTAAATAATTTATATTATAAATTAAGGTAGCAAGTTGTTGTTATGTATTAGTATTAAATAATGAAGACACGAAAATGGTGAAAATACCAATAGAAGTAGTAAGAGTGTTGAAAGAATATGCAGATGTTATATTTGATGATTTACCAAATGGTTTACTACCAAAGAGAGATATTTAACATCACATTTATTTAATTCTAGGATCAGCTCTACCCAATCAAGTAACTTATATGATGAGTCTAATAAAAAATGTAGAATTAAATAACTAGGTTACTAAATTGCTAAGAAATAAGATGTTAAGGGAGTGTATGAGTCCATGTGCAACACCAATATTGGTAACTCTAATGAAAGATGGAGGATGGAAAATGCATGTGGATAGTAGATAAATTAATAAAATTATAATTAAGTATATATATCTATACCTCATTTAGAAGATATGATAGTTTACCAAGACTTATTTAAGGAGTGGCTATTATCATATTCAAATTTGTGAAGGAGATGAGTGAAAAACTGTATTAAAGACAGGGATGGCTTATATGAGTAGACGGTGATGTCATTTTAAATTATCTAATGCACTTAGCACATTTATGAGGGTTATGAATACAATGCTATAAGAATAGATTGGTAAGTTTGTGGTTGTTTATTTTGATGATATTTTGATATTTGGTAATACTAAATAGAAACACTTACAATGTTTGAGAATGGTAATGGATTTGTTAAGAAAGGAGAAGTTGTATGTAAATTTGAAGAAGTGTACGTTTCATTAGATGGGGTGAGAATGGATGAATAAAAGTAAAGGCAATTGTTGAGTAGCCTATTCTAAAAATCATTATAGAGGTAAGAAGTTTCCATGGTTTAGCAAATTTTTTAAAGAAAATTTAATAAAACATTTAGTAGTATTGTTGGACCAATAAAAAATTACATGAGAGATAAGGAATTTGCATGGACTAAATCAACCACATAAATCAATGAATTTTTGAAGAAGATTAAAAAAAGACCAATTTTAGCATTACCAAATTTTAACAAAGTGTTTGAGGCTAATTATGATGCTTCATTTGTGGGAATTGGTGTTGTGCTGAATCAAGAAGGAAAGCCAATATCATAATTCATTCAAACATTGAATGAGATAAGAAAAAATTATTCTACTTATGATGTTGAACTTTATGCAATTGTACAAGCATTAAAACATTAGAGGTATTACCTATTGTCTAAAGAGTTTATCCTATTTCCACATCATGATGATTTGAAGTATGTAAACATAAAAAAGAAGTTGAATAGTAGGCATGAAAAGTGGGTATATTTATTATAGGGTATAATATTGTGTTGAAAAATAAATCAAGAAAAAAGAATCAAGTAGCTGATGCATTGAGCAAGAGAGTAGAGTTATTGACTACTCTAGTGAGTGAAGTAGTTAGATTTGAAGGTATCAAAGAATGATATGATATTATTCCATATTTTGGCAAGGTAGTTGAGAAGTGTAGGAATCCATTAATAGGTGGGATAAATACTATTCATGATGAGTATCTTATATAATAAGGTTATATCCTCAAAGGGAAATAATTATGCATTCCAATTGGGTCTTTACAAGACAATATAATAAGAGAATTACATAGTGGAGATTTGACTAGATGTTTTGATAAGATGAAGAAAATAGCTTTGGTAGACAAATTATTTTTGGCCAAAGATGAAGAGAGATGTGACAAGGCATCTTTCAAGGTGCAAGATATGTCAAGTGGCTAGAGGACATGAACAAAATACTAGACTATACATGTCTTTACCGGTTCCAAGAGGACCATGGATAGATTTGAGTATGGATTTTATGTTGAGATTACCAAAAACAAAAAGAGGTAATGATTCAATTTTTGTTTTTATAGATATATTTTCTAAAATGTTTTATTTCATTGCATGTAAGAAAACCAATGATGCCACTAGAGTTGCATAATTAGTTTTTAAGGATTCTATGAGGTTGCATGCTGTTCATAAAACTATTACTTCAAATATGGACACAAAATTTATAAGTCAATTTTGGAGGATTTTATGGATTAATATGGGTACTAAGATATAATTTATTAGTGCATATCACCCAAAAATACATGGACAGATAGAAGTTGTGAATAGGAGTTTGGGAAACTTGTTGAGATGAATAGTGAGAGAGAAGCCCAAGCAATGGGACTTGGCTTTACCATAAGTTGAGTTTTCATATAATAGTTTAGTGAATAGATAAATAATAAAATCACCATTTAAATATTTTTATAGAATAAATCATATGGGTATTTTAGATTTGGTAAAATTACCAATTGCAGATAAAATTAGTGATGATGCAGAAGCATTTGCAAAGCATATACAACATTTGCAAGGAGTAAGAAGAAAGTTACAAGAAAATAATTAGAAAATTAAAGCATTAGTAGATGTCAAAATAAGATCCAAGGCATTTGAAAAATGATATTTGGTAATGGTTTAATTAAGGAAATAAATATTTCTAAAAGGCACGTATAACAAGTTGAAGTACAATAAAATTACTCCATGTAAAATTGTGAAGCAAATAAATGACAATGCTTATGAGGTGAGTTTACCACATAATTTTGATATATCTCTAGTATCCAATGTTTTAGATTTATATTAATTCCATGGAGAATATATTGAAGCTGACAAAGATAAAGAAGTAAATTGGTAGCAACAGGATCTAAAGAAGAAGGAAAAGATAGTAATGTTTTGGATATGAATATAGTGAGCACAAAGTAAGGAAATTATAATAGGTATTTGGTATAGTGGGAAGGATTGAAATAATAAAATATAACTTGGATTATAGAAAGGTATCTAAATAATATTGACAAAGAAAAGTGTCAGTAGTATATCCAGGGCAACTCATAAGAGTTGAGTTATTTTCAACTAGAGGAGAATAATGTAGAAAAAATAGGCCAACCTTCTAGATGCCATAAATTTTTACTCATAGCTCTATTTAAGCTCTTTGGCATGTCAAAAAAACCATATAATATTTTTTTGATTCCCTAAGTTTCACTTTCTACTTATATGTTCTTTTAGTATCTTTTAGAGGCCACACGTTATCATCTAAGGGACTAAAATTAGAGTTTAATGATTTTTACAAGATTTTTGTATTTTTAGAAATTATATATTTTTAAGACTAGATGTCAAATTCATTTGAATTTAATCCCATAGGATAATTTTAGTGTTTATAATATTTTGGGATATTTTTAGAGATGTACACACATGTGAAACTTACTAAAAATAGCAGTTGCTAATAAGAGAAGTTTTTTTTTAGATTTTAGTTTTATTTTTTATTTTTGCATGTCAACTGTAAATGTCAAGTTGAGGATTATTTAATCATTGTTTGGTTTTAGATTATTTTAGTTCATTAAAATAAAAATAAATATAATTTATTTTTTTGGAAGCTTTACCTATTGATAATGTATTATCTTGATAGTTTTTGGGTTCATTAACCTAAGTCAAGGTTTACTCCCTCACGATGCTTAGAAATTGCTACTCTTTTACATGAACTAAACCCAACATCCTAACCATTATTTAAAGTCATTCAATTCAAATTACAACATATTCCTAACTTAGGATCCATAAAACTATCAATTGATCCTGAATCAAACAAATTGAAATAAAAAAACCATTTATTTAACATCTACTTTTAATTGGATTTTTTAATAACTAAATATTTATATTGTTAATAAATTCATAAATTGTGATTAGCTAATTGGCTAGATTTAAGATTAGGAAAATTTTTATGGTAGTGATTATATCTATATTCCTAGCATACTATGGTTCTTTATGGCATCACATGAATAGTATTGGCCCTAATAGCAGGCACACTTTGATTACCTTGAGTTGAATTAATTATAAAATTAGTAGTCTTAGAATAATTTAAATTCTTGAAATTCTTATTCTTCCCTTAAAGTTTATTAAATCCACTTGCACTCCTTATGAATCTATGGTTAGAATCAAATTTCTTAAAATTCGTAGGAGAAGGGAATATATTTTTAATCTTATATTATTATAAATTCTATTTAAAATATTGTGTTAAATTTTTCTAAGCCTTCTCTTTTTTATTTTTCCCTATGTGTAGATTCAATAGTTGTAGCTAATGTCTTAGGATTAGAAATATTCACATCATGCATTAATATATTTCAACCCCAACTTAAACTTAGTGAATTTAGTATCTTTGGCCTTCATGTAATTAACATGATGTAGTAGATTTAAAAACTTGTTTTCATACTCAATCATAGTCATATACTCATACTTCAATAGCTAAAAATCAATAATTTTATTTTCCTTGAATTTGGAACTAAGATAACATTTCTTAAATTGCCTTTCAAACGTAGACTAGGTAAGAGTCGTAAGTTGGAAACCTAAAACACATAGATGATTCTACTAAAGAGGTGTAGCTCCTACTAGCTGATAGGATGCCACTCATAATTTCATATTAGAAGACATATTGTATATAATAAAATATTTCTTTAGGTGTACTAACCATGCATCAATCGATTCCTCGCCTGAAAATATTGGTAGAGTAACTTTCTTAGCTCCTTACTAATATGAATATCCATATTACCAGGATCATTTTGAAGTTCTAGTTCATCCACTTGTCTTTCATCTCAAACTAGAAGTTCATCAACTAGAAAACCTTATATATTGTTCATCCTTCTCTCCTAGATGTACAATTTAATTTGAACAGAATTTAACAAAATTAGAATTGCATTGAAAACAACTTCTTAGTTAACATTATGATTGTGTTCCTCATGGTTAAGGCCCTCAGCATTATTATTATCATTATTAAGAAGTGATTCCTTTTTCTCAAGAATGTTAGCCCTATGGCCTCTTATTTTACCTAGGTTAAAAATTATTGGGTTATTATTTGATATTTTAAATATTTTCCTCATCATCCTATGGTGAAACAAATACAATTTAGGATAAATTAACAAGAAAATTTCCCAAAGTTACCTAGAGTGGTAAACTTGGATTTAATACCAATATTTCATGACCATAATTTTTTTTTAACACATAATCAAATAAACTAATCGAATATTCCAATTATTTTTTAGCATGGAAACCT
This sequence comes from Torreya grandis, assembly GCA_037957365.1. Taxonomy (NCBI): domain Eukaryota; kingdom Viridiplantae; phylum Streptophyta; class Pinopsida; order Cupressales; family Taxaceae; genus Torreya; species Torreya grandis. Next base: position 377,231 of record JARHVA010007521.1, read on the forward strand.
AAAATGAGATCCGTAACTATGTTATAACTAACATAGGAGATATTCTAAGTGCATAACCCATCAACAATTTATTTAGGATGAAAATTTTGACACCTAATATTTAGATAAAAGTGGGTCAGTGTGGTCATACCCAATCACCTCTATACACATATTGTGATGTGGCTTTATTAATGGATTAAATAATAACTTATGCCCTTACTTACGTAATGACACATGCTATAAAATACCTATTACCTCATGGGTAGTGTCAAAATTTTTGAAGAAACAAAGGTAGAGTAAGATCAAATTAAACAAAATAACCATCATACTAATCTTACTTAAGTATGATTCATGAAAATAACAACTATAAGACAAATATCAATAGAAAAGTACTATTTCCAAAAGTAATGCAAATTATTTGAACACCTTTTCAAACAAAAGTCAAACAACATAAAAATATTGACATGTCAGCCACTGAAGATAAGCAAGATTCATGGGAAGTTTCAATAACCATGCTTATGTTTTTCTTAGGAATATCTTACCAATTTTAGGAAGTGTACAAGTTAAATAATAGATTTCCTAGGAATCACTGGGTCTTAGGATAGATATAATATTTCCCATGCTCTTAGTCTATGGTCTTAGATTAAGTATTCATATTACATATTTAAATATTATATTTGATTAAGCCCCAATTCCAAGATAAATTATTATTATAACCATATAAGTTCACAATCTCACTCTTATCAATTAAGAATCAGATTTTTTAAATCAAAAATATATTATGACCTATTTTGAACATAGATCACTTGTTCCTCAATCATAGGATGCTTAGCTAGGAATAGCCATGTTTTTAAGAACTTACAAATGATTTACATTGTTTCCAACGTAACTTTATTATAACAAAAGACTAAATAAATAGTAATGTTATTTAATTACAAAAAAATGATTTAAGATCTATACATATAGTCCTATATAAGTACTTATTAATTGACATTAAAAATTTATACTGAAGAAGATAAGTTCATATTAATTACTAGATAATTGTTCCTATATTAACTTTAGTTCATAAATCATCAAGTTATTACAACTCCTAATAATATATTGAACTAAAATAAATCCATTTATTTACCATTCCAATTATCAATATTTAAGATAACCAGTTATGAGATTATAGTATGTACATTAAAGAAGTGTTAATACTTTTATTCTTTCATCCATGTAATTAATAGGATTCATAATTTATAGGGATTGTAAAAGTGCATATAAATATATCTTTCAACCTCACCCAATACAACATATAATGAAATTAAACATGTCCAATGAATGTTGTTACCTAGCTTAAATAAGCTTGTGATTATATTGACTCATATAAGTAACTTTGACATACCTAACATTGTGTATCATTTAATTTTCATTTAATAAAGAATGAATTAAAACATAATCAAAACTTAATTCATAAATGAGTTAAACACTAATAATTATATAATCAAATATCCAATTATTTTCTCAACCACTATACCAATGCTTTACAATCAATTCAAAGACATGATCAAATCACAACTCAAAATGCTACAACATTGAAACCAACATTTCAACTATATAATCCAAATAAGTAATCAATATTAGATATTTAATTCATATCAATTTATTAATATGATATTATTGAAATAACCCAATGATGAACTATAATCATTCATGAATCAACAATCATGTTATGTTACATAATTTTTTATTAAATATAATTATGACAAATAACAAAAAAGTTGCATATAATAATTTATATTCATTTTTAATCAAATGAAATAACTTAGAATAAGAATAAATGAATCCTATCATTTCATGCAATCCAATGAAGCTAATACCACCTCGCAAGTCTTAATGTGCCCAATCATAAGTGTTCCTAGACCACCCCATCCATCATTTGTATATGAATAAGGGAAATGGAAAACCAATGGAAAAATGATTACAAAACCATCGAGACTGACAAAATACCAACAAAAACCAATGAAATAAATCCAAACACATAATCCTACTGACCAAGATCCAATAACTTGGCAACTAATTATGATTGTATCTATATTTTAAAGCTACTAAATTTATGGATCATATTATATTTCACAATATAATATGGCTCATAAATCTATGTTATCACAATAATCTTCATTTACTAATTTAATAGATGTTTAGGAGTTAAAATAAAACTCATAAATAGAAGACAACAACTCAGCCATTTAAAAACTAAAACTTATGTAAAGCTTTAGGTCACATTCGTAACAAGAAAGTTCAATTGAAACCATTTATATAATTATAATAATTAATAGATTAATTAACCCAAATAGGTCAAAAAAATCATGAATGATAATTATCCAAATTATCACTTCTATAATTAATCTAATAATCTAACATAATTTCATAACCTTGGGTCAGATAATCATAACATTAAAGATTCATAAAAATTCAAACCAATCAAATGAAAATATTAATATATTATTCTTAAAAACCTTTAGTTATTTCAAATCCTTGTGGGGACTCCATATGGTCCTTTTCCCCCATAATATCTACTATTAAAAATAACCAATGGGCCTTCTCCTTTTATATTTTTCTTTACTATATTTTCTTATCCCCAACTATACCTCATTAGGGTTTTTAAAGTAATAAACCAAATCAAACCCTTGTTACATTTTAACACAACAGAGTCGTATGCCTCTCTCAAAATAATCATCAACTTAATCATAATAAAATCGAGCCATAAAAACAAATGAACAGTTACCATAATCTATATGGATTTTATTTTATACAGATCCATCAATAAAATAAATGCAATCATAAGAAAATAAACCACATAGTCACCATTTATAAGGTTGTAATGGCTTCTACCAAAACCCAATTGAATATTTAAATCTAAAAAATTTTAAATAAAAAAATTAATAAAGACCCAACTATATCGTTATAAAATCATTACACATAGTCAACATTAATAACCCAATAAGACTTTTGAAAAATACAAGTTTGCCATTCCAAAATCTTATTTTCCTCATGATATAAGAAACACATAGCCAACTTCATGTAAAAACTATCAACAACTATTTAAACCCATGGCCTATCTATGGAGTACCTACATTAAAGCATAATGATACAACCACACAATCATTTTAAAATAAAAACTAACATTATCAAAAGCCTAAAACAACACTGTAAGTGATCAACTAAGCCACCAATAATATCATAAACTAACACAATGGACTTTATTAGGGTTTCATTGAAATTCAAAAAGAATGATTGAGTTTTTGGGTAAATCCCTAATACTTTCCATTCAACTACATCTCTAAGTATAAGATTAGAATTATAAATACATTACTTATTTGGTTGATGGAACTCAACCACATTATTTTTCCTACTCTTCTAGCCTCTAAGAACAAAAATCCATGTCTATTATCACAAAACTAGTCATTTAAAAAACAAGAAAAAATCCTACTTAACACCTCAATCCCTGCATAACTATCAATATTAATACTTCCAAGTATAGCTACAGTCCTCAAGATTCATCGTACAAAATTACTTTACAAGCCCCTTTGTTTCCATGACAAAACATTATGTAGAGTTTCTCGAAGGCTCCAAACCTCCAAGTCTAATTTCTTCAAATGGACATAATGAATCCTAAAAACTAACTCAAGTCTCTCACCCCTACTGCATAGTAATGCAATCCAATGCCATGGATCCTAAGTCATTAACTTCCAAAAAAATACACCAAACTAATTACCATAAATCCCATATGGGTTTATATCCTGACTTAAGTCCCCAAGTTCAAAAAATGACTTAACCACATGTAAATCAGATAAGCAATATATGCAAATCAAAGTCTACTAAAACATTCAAACCATCATGCCCAGGTTAATATAATGCATAGTTTTTAGATTATTTAATACAAGTTTGAAACCATATAGGGTCATATTAAAACCACAAAGTCATACCTTTAAGATAAAGAAAAATATTATTTAACCTTAAAGATCAAACATGAAATGAAAAAAGATGACGAAGATTAGAAACACTATTGACATGAACATTTACATGACCAACTAGAATATTAAAGTCAATGAGTAAAGATTTCATGAAATTAAACAACACTAGATTGAGGAAAATAATAAAATCAATAAGAAGGCAATAATCATCAATTACATAGACTCAAATAATGATAGTCTTGTAAATGATAATATTGAATAAAGAGATGCTTTCACAAAAGTAAAAATTGAATTAAATAAACTTTTAAAAAAATCAATTATAAAATGATAACACATAATAGTCAATTAATAAAAATGTAATGACTAATCATTAAAACTGACAAGTTTGAATTTATGTTTAATTTCACTTTTTTATTTATACATTTTCTTCTCCATGTTTCCACGTTGTTGAGTTTTGATTAAAAACTAGCTCAAGTACTTGTCTCTATAGTCATTAAATAGACTATAGGTAACATCTAGACATCTAAGTATAATAAATGTGATAACATCATTTAAATAGTACATCTAAATAAATAATGAACTAGTACACATTAAACAATAATATAAAAAATTATAATGATATATAATCTACAATTGTCTCAATAATTATAATGATAAAGTATTTGTGTAATTCACTAACTATACCATAGTAGAATAAAAATATATGTCTCAAATAGTTCATAGTTAGACTATACTAGGACAATGAATTAAATACAAGTAACTTAGGGTCATGATAGAGTAGGAGGCATCATGAGTCATCAATAATGAGCTTATGTCTTGACTTGTGAAGTCATATTTTTGAGTAATTTCTCTAGGATAGCCTCTAAAAGGATGTGCAATAATTTATGGATTTTGCTTTGAATTTGAAAGGTAAATTTTAAGGCTATTCTCTTGAGATAGATGCCATTTTGCACCATAAAGGCCCTATCTATGTTCTTATAGTGGGTGTCTTGCATGAGATTATTTTTTCTGTCATATGGAGCTTTGTACCAAGTGTAGCATGGGGTTAATAATATACATGTAGAGTTAAGGACATTCTAATATGGGACCAATATGAGGCACACCATTATTGATTTGTTAACTATTCATAGAATGCCAGAGGTTCAAGGCCAAACATCATAATCTAACATGATTTTTATATCCTCATGAGATCGTAAAATGGAAATGGGATATAATCTACCTAGATTTCATTGTAGGTTCTCCTACATCATCATATCATTATGATGTTATGCTGGTCACTATGGATAATCTGACCAAAGTAGTTTACTTTTCTATGATGAATATTGCTTATAATGCCACTTCAGTAACAAGATTCTTCTTGAATGACATTGTTTGATTACATATAATTCCCTGTAAGATTATATTAGATAGTGATCTAGTTTATAGTTCACACTTGTGGTCATATTTATAGAAGGCATTATAAACACATCTCAAATTTAGTAATTCTTACCATCCTGAGATAGATGGATAGACTAAGAGAGTCAATAAAGTTGTTGACTATATAATTTTCATGTATGATATGAACCAAAAATACTGTTATGAGAATTTTATTTACCTTGTTAAACTTTGTTACAACAATAGATATAATAGTTTAATTAGGATGACACCTTTACAAGGTTTATATGGTATATCTTTTATAACCACACTAAGTTAGGATCAACTTAAGCATAGAGTTGTGATTGATTTTGATATATTAGAGGATATGAAATAAAAGATATTAAAGTTTAGTTAGCACATTGAAATTTATTAGGAAAAACAGAAGAATTATGCTAATGAAAATAAAATTAATCAACATTTTAATATTGGTGACAAGGTATTATTATGAGCGAGAACTAATAAGAGCCCTATCCATTATGGAAAAGGTTCAAATTTGGTATCTCATTTTATTGGTCCATTTGAGATCTTGGAGATTATTAGCCTAGTAGTTTATCAACTATCCTTACCACCTAGCCTATCTCATTTTCATAATGTATTTCATGTCTCAATTTTGTATTAGTATGTACTTGACATTATTCATGTATTGGATTAGATGATCTTATAGGTCAAAACTAATGTCAATTTAGTGTTACATCCCGTGCATATTATAGTGTGTAGGACACTAGCCCTTTGAAAAAGAGACTTAGACTATGTCAAGGTCTAATGGGATAAATATAATGAATAAATAATTACTTAGGAAGATGAAACACCATTGAGAGTTTGGTACCCTCACCTATTATCGTGACTTCTAGGTAGAAGTCTTAATAATGTGAGGGGTTATAAGGCCCCTATTTTTTATAGTGCTCACCTTTCATGATTAATGACTGTGATATTATTTATGACTAGACATTGATTTTAGATTTATGTTATTATCCACCTTTTATTGATGTGTACAAGTATTTTAACAAGACTTATCATTTGTTCAGATCATGAGAAAGTGCTATTATCAATATTGTTTTGATTTTATTACTTATGAAAGTATAATGCTTGTAATTAGTTTATGTGATGTTATAATATGGAATATGATTATGTCCATGTGATATGTTTATTTAAGGAAGCTTTAATCATTTCTCATGTGGTTGTAAATTGTAAAATACAAGTGTATAATGAGATGTTAATCTATCTATGTGTATAATTTTTTTCCTTAGTATGTTGGCTATTGATAATTGATTACACATCCCTATTTTAGGTAAATTATACACTTCAACTATTAAGTTAGAGGAATTTGATGTGTACATCAAGTGTGTAGGAATAGGGAGGGATAATGAGGGAATGATACTACATATAACATGGTTAGTATAAGAACCATACTATTCATTTAAGATCTAGATGTTATTCACGTTCTCATTCAGATTTAACATATTGTATAGGTGGATAAATGTCAAGTTTGATTGGTGAAACTTATTTTATCCTTTTCTTAATATCTTATAGATTGAGTAGACCAATTTATAGAATGACTAGTGGTTGATTGACATATATTTTAGTTAATTATATGTGTCTTGAGCCAAACAAAAAGTGAGTTAGTCTAATCAGCAATCATATAAGTCTACATATCCACCATACACTATTATGGACATTGAAAATAACATCCCTTAATAGGCATGGGCTACTGAATGTAAGTGGTTGAAAAATTCTAAGATGTATATATTTAGAATTTGATTTCTTCACTGGAAGGATTTTTTCTAATTTAATAGATAGAGTAGAAGAGAGAAATAGAAGAAAGGGAAGTGAATAGAAAGATTTGAGTATCAGAAATAGGACTTTAGACTATGGAAGGATAGAACCCAAAGGTATTTAAGTCAATATTTTGTATTCTAAATACCTATTTATAACTTAGTTTTTTAGATGAATATATGACAAATAATACCACTTGGTTTATCTTGTATAGCTTCTTATGTTTTCCATGGATGTGCATTGATAACCACATAGTTATTGCCTATTTTATGTCCATGTAAATATTTTATATCTCTTTATTTGACTAGAATGTGGTATCTCTCTAGTTGAGATGTGTTAAAGCTATAATGATAATATGAACTGATCTTGTATGAGTAATACCTCTCATGGTTGTAGACTATTAATCCCTCCCATGTGGGTTATGATGTCATATTGATTAACCCTCACATGAAGTTCATGGTGGTATATTTTTAATCCCTCCCATGTGATGCATGATGGTAGATTTCTTGACCCTCCCATGACTACTATATAAAAGCAACTAAGTGAGGCATTCTTATTCTCCCTATTGTAATAGAAATCCTATGTTATTATGTGATTGATTACTTATTTCTTGTATTAATGAAATGCTTAGATTCACTTGAATGTTCATTTTAATACTTATATAATTTTTATTTGAGACTGTGATTCTCCATGGGTAAGAACTAGGAATAAGAATATGGGTTTGTGCATGGTCATTTACTTGTGTTATGGTATGATTCCTTTAGATACATAAACTTTACCTTATAGTGATATAAACATGATTAGAGATGGAAATCTCAATATTGAGGGTGCCTATATTAATAACTTAATTATGGAAAAGGATTGGGATGTGATCCTACCTTCAAATGGCCTTTAGTTGTAGTGGAACAAACAAGAACCATTATTAAAGACTAGTCATTCCTTCATTATTAAATATGGCTTAGAGTTGTGCCTGATGCTTAGGATATAGATGACTAAAATCTCAACGATTGACTATATTAATATGTAGCCTATCAATTTATAATAATCTTGTGAAAATAGTATTTTGTTTAATAATCTAGTTCTGGGTTGGAGTTTTATTATCTACTTGTTGAAACATTTTTATAAATTAGGATGGTATTAGATGGTGTAAATAATTTGAAAGTATATAATTTTAGAAAGGATTCATTAATGAAGGAATATTCTTATGTTGAATGCCTTTATTAATAAAAAGATAACACAATTGACTTACTTAGATATTTGGTAAGATCATATTATTGACTATGCGTTTTGTCTCTTCATAGTTTCTATATGATCTATCTTAATGGATTGAGACAAATTATGTTTTGATGGAACTCAAGTAGAATGACTATGTGATTATTATTTCGAATAACAAGATAGTTTTACTCTATAATCTAAATATTGATGATATTTTGGTAAAGGATATGTCTTGTGGAAGACTTATTTACATAAGTAAGTTATCTTCTATAGGATTTTATTGTAACAAGACAAGATAATGGGAAAGATAATTATAATGGACTTTAGATCCATTAATATATAAATAATAAGGAATGTAACCTTTAGGTTTGAATTAGGTCACCCTTAAATTAACTAATTAAATAAGATGATTATGAAGACCAAAGCATGCTTTTATATATTTACTTTTAGTAAATTTATCATTTGTTCTCATCTTCATGGTGTAGTGGAATGGGTCTATGTGCACATCATAAGAATATTTTAGCCTTAATAATAGACCAATAAGCTCACATACTCAAGTATACCCATAATAAATGTTGTTAAGTTGAATTTACCTAGTGGCTTTGATAGTTGACTAAACCAATGGGAATATTTTTTAGTGTCAATAGATTGATTTAGGCTTTGAATCCTCTTTAATTTTATTATTTATATAAACATAGGACCTATATAATTTATCTTAGTATTTATGAGGGATACATGATTAACTTAGAATGTGTTAATGGTGACATTCCATTAATAGGTGCATTTAGCCTTTCCTTATCCTATCCAAGTTTGTAAGTTGATTTCTTTATTTCACTTCATTTTATTCCTTAGTTGAATTCTTATGTTAACTAATTACTTGCATTTATTGATTTACTTATATTTTTATAATTTTGGATTATTTTTAATCAATTCTTACCTTAGACATTAGTTACTATTACTTTTTTTAGTAAAATTTTGCCTAAGTCAATTTTGACTTGGGAAGTTGACAAAATGATTCCACATGGCATCATTATGGTGGATCAAGGATTCATCATGGTTATTAATCTCCTAATATGTCTAAGGTTCTATGAAACTATTGAGTGGTAACATCCCAAGGAGTTGGAACCTCAAAAGTCTTATAAGGTCATAAAGAACCCCTTAATTCCTTTGAGGTCACAAGTACCTGAGATGCTACTAGGTGATAGTATCTTAGAACTTGAAAGCTCATAAGGATTAGCCTTTGAGCTAGGGATAAATCCTTTATTGATTATAGGGGCTTAAGGACCTGATATACCACCATGTTCTAAAATCCCTATACTCAAAATCCTAGAGTGATTAAAATTTTAAATTGATCCTGGGGGACCATGAACTTTAAAAATAACATGACCATGGCCAATGGTGTGTTTAGATGTGAAGCAGACCCAAAGGGGCCATGCTAAGACTTACTATATTAGCATTGGATTGAGGTTAAAATTGATGTCCAAATTAATGTTTTGATTTAATAACCTTGAGTGTATTTCTATGAACGAATTTTTATAACATTCATGACTAAATGAGAAGGCTTGTTAACATCTACATCCATGGCACATGATGAATAATTAATTGTTCAATAGTTTAAAAAAGATCATATATGAATATATACATTCATTTATGATTCTTAGGTTTAATTACATGTAATAGGGTTGTTGTCATGTCTATTTTGTCTAAAAAATGGGTAGGATACTATGAAATGATGTATGTATGAAAAACTTGACTCGAAATATGCAAAATCTCAAATGTTTTTAACATTTGTGTTAGTGTTATGAATTATGTCATGTAATGGCATCTGTATAAGAAACCTGACTCAAAATATGAAATATCTAAATGTTTTTTGAAATTACTCCCCATGTTGTAAATTATTCCATCTAATGACATTGCTACATGAAACTTGAATGAAAATATGTAACAAACCATCAAAATTTGTCCCAATGTTGTAATTTGAGTTACATAATGACATTGGTATAAAAAAATGACCCAAAATATGAAACACCTAGATTTTTTTAAAATTTTCCATAGAGTGTTGAATTTCACCATAAAAAAATATTGGTATGGGAAAACTTACTCAAAATATGCAACACCCAAATGTTTCCAATTTTTTCCCCAGTGTTGTGAATTACATCACAATATGAAATCAGTTTAAGAAACCTAAATAAAAATATACAATAACCTAAATGTTTTCAAAAAAATTCCTAATGTTGTGAATTACATCATATAATGAAATAAGTACAAGAAACCTAATTTAGAATATGAAAATCCCAAATATTTATAAAATTTGTTGCATTATTGTGAAATACATTATGCAATGACATTGATATGGGAAACTTGACTCAAAATATACAATAGCCTAATGTTTTAAAAATTTGACATATTGTTGTGAATTACATCACATAAAGACCCCAGTATAATAGATCTAATTCAAAATGTGTAACATCCCAAATGTTTTCAATATTTTTCCTAGTGTTAAAAATTATGCCACGTAATGACATCGGTATAGTAAACTTGACTCAAAATATGCAACAACACAAATATTTTAAATTTTTATCATAGAATTGTAAATTACACTATGTAATGACATTAATATGGTAAACTTAACTCAAAATATGCACCACACCAAATAGTTTAGAACTTTTTCCCAATTTTTTATAACCATGTTATGCAATGACATTGGTATGATAAACCTGACTCAAAATAAACAACACCCTAATTTTTTTTAAATTTGTCATACTATGTTGAATTGCACTATGTAATGATAGTTGTATAGGAAACTTGAATAAAACTATGCAACACCCTAAATATTTACAAAATTTTTCCTAGCATTGTGAATTGTGACTTGAAATGACATTGGTATGGGAAACCTAACTCAAAATATGTAACACACCAAATATTTTTGAAATTTTTACTAGTTTTGCAAATTACCCTACACTAAAACATTGGTATGGGAATCTTGACTCAAAATATGTAACACCCCAAATATTTTTGAAATTTGTCCTAATGTTGTGAATTGTTTAATACAATGGTATGTGTATAATAAATTTTACTCAAGATATGCAACAACCCAAATATTAAAAAAAAAAAAAATCCTAGCATTACAAATTGTAGTACACAATGACATTAGTATAGGAAAATTATATAAAAATCTATAACACCCCAAATATTTCTTAAATTTGTCTTAGTTTTGTGAATTACACCATGCAATGACATTTGTACTAGAAACCCAATTCAAAATATGAAACACCCCATATAATTTTAAAATTTGTCCTAGTGCTGTGAATTGTACTACATTAGTTAGTATGGGAAACCCAACTCAAGATATGTAACACACCAAATATTTTTGAAATTTGTCCCAATGTTGAAATATACATTATGTAGTTTCATTGGTACAAGAAAACTTGAATGAAAATATTAAACACCAAAAACACTTCCAAAATTTTTGCTAATGTTTAAAATTGCATCACAGAACAAAATTGATATGGAAAACCTAATTCAAAATATGTAACACCAAAAACATTTATATTTTTTACATAGTGTTGTAAATTGTGCCAAGTAATGACATTGATACAAGAAACCTGACTCAAAACATGAAAAATTCAAAATATTTTAAAAATATACACTAGTGTTTCTAATTATGAAATTCAATGACATCTATATGGGAAATGTGACTCAAAATATTCAATAACTCAATTTTTTTTAAATTTGTCCCAGTGTTAGGAATTATGTCACATAAAGACATTAGTTTAGGAAACTAGACTTAAAATATGCAAAACCCAAATCTTTTAGAAAAATTCCCAGTTGTGTCTTACATTGGCATTGGTATGGGAAACCCAACTCAAAATATGTAACACACCAAATATTTCTAATATTTGTCCTAGTTTTGTGAATTACACCATGTAACATTGGTATAAAAAAACCTAATTCAAATGTTTAACACTGTAAATATTTCCATATTTGTTTTAGTATTTAAAATTATCTACAAAAAAAAATGGTATGGAAATCTTGAATCAAAATATGCAACACCCCAAATATTTCAAAAGTTTTTCCTAGTGTTGTGAATTACATCGTCTAATGACATTAGGACATGAAACTTGACTTAAAATGTTCAACACCCCATACATTTTCAAAATGTGTCCCAATGTTTCAAAATTTTCCATGTAATGATTTTGGTATGAGAAACTCAACTCAAAATATACAACACCATAAATTTTTTTAAAATTTGTCTCAGTGTTGAAAATTTAATTATACAATGACAGTATGAGAAACTTGACTCAAAATATGAAACAACCCCAATATTTATAATGTTTTCCCCAATGTTATGAATGGTACTATGAAATTAAATTGGTATATGAAACCCAATCCAAAATATGCAATGCCCCCAAATATTTTCTAAATTTGCTTAAGTGTTATGAACTACACCATATAATGACAATTGTATGGGAGTCTCAACTCAAAATGTATAACACCCCAAATATTCTTGAAATATATCCCAGTTTTTGAAATTGTGCCACATAATGATGTCAATATGAGAAAACCAAATAAAAATATCTGATGCATATACAATATTGGTATGGGAAACTAAACTCAAAATATACAACACTCCAAATATTTATTAAATTTGTTACATTGTTTTGAATTATGATGTGAAATGATATTATTATAGGAATCTTAAATAAAAATACGCAACACCCTAAATATTTCCAAAATTTGTCCCATTGTTGTGAATTTCATTATATAATGACATTAGAATGAGAAACTTGACTCAAAATTTTCAACACCCAGAATATTTATAAACTATGTCTCGATGTTTGAAATTATGTTTCACAATGACCTTTTTAAACTGGAAAGGAAAAGTTGAATAAAAATATGAAACACCCAATATGTTTTTGAAATTTGTCCCAAAGTTGAAAATTGTGTCATCCAATAACATTAGTATAACAACCCTAACCCAAAATTTGAAAAACCTCAAGTATTTATAATTTTAAGTGTTGTAAATCATGTCACACAATGATGTTGGTATATAAAACTTGACTCAAAATATAAAACAACTAAATATTTATAAAATTTGTTTAAATGATATGAATTATGACATACAATGATATTGGTAAGGGAATCTTGACTCAAAATATGAAATAAACCAAATATTTATGAAATGCGTCCCATGGCTGAAAACCATGCCATAAAATGGCATTAGTAGGGTAAAACCAACTCAAAATATTTAAAAACCCAAATATTTATGTAATTAGTCCTAATGTTTTGAATTATGCTACAAAATGATATTGGTATGGGAAACCTAACTTAAAATAGGCAAAACACAAAATAATTTTTATATTATTTCTAGTGTTCTAAATTGGGATGCACAACAACATTAGGGTGAAAAACATGACTCATAATATTTAACACCAAAAATATTTATAAAATTTATGTTAGTGTTGTGAACCATGTCATGTAATGACATTGGTATGGTAAACTTGACTCAAAATGCACAACACACAAAATATTTCTAAATTTTGCCCCATTATTGTGAACCACACCATGAAATAACAATGGTATGGGTTCTTATTGAAGGCCACCCCTACGGTGGCATGGCTGCAAGAGATGATGGCTGGGAAAATGGACCCAAGGGAAATCTCCTTCGCTCAAAACCTGTCAAACATCCTACACCTTGGTTCTATACAAATACAGTGGGATATTCTTGAGGCAGTTGTTGAAGCTATGGAACGTAATCAGGGTGCAGAACATGGATCCCAAAAGCAAGGCATGGAACCAGCTAAACAATGTGGTTCTAGTGTTTGACAAGGGGTAGCCAGTGGTGTAAGGATGCTAGGGCTATGAGCAGTGTGATTTTAGGGTTGAGGGCGTGGTGGAGCACGGCCTTTTTCTTGACATGGCTATGGCCATCATTATTGCTAGATCTGACGGTGTCTCTGCCAAATCAAAGGGATAGAGTAACCAAAGGTATTTTGTAGAATTTTAATGTCCTGATAAATGCTTGTGTGTTGTTATTACAATGGCAACTTGCATTGTTGGTCAGAGCATTCTTTACCCTATGTTGTATGTTCTTTGAGGTTTTAGGTCCTTCTAAAACTTGGGTACTTTTATTGGTCTATGTTTGTGCTTTTAGGTCCCTGTAAAACTTGATTTTGATGCTACTCTATATTACATTTTAGGACTACTTTTCGTGGTGGGTGTTAATGCTTTGTCTTTCTTGATTTTGTTAAAGGGTTTTGGGGTCCCTTCAAAACCTACTTTTACCATAATCTAAAACAATGGTATGGGAATCATAACTCAAAATATGGAACACCACAAATATTTTATAAATTTATCCTAATTTTATAAATTGCATTGTACAAAGATGTTAAACTTGGCAAACTTGACATAAAATATACAACTAAATATTTCAAAAATTTGTCTTAGTGTTGAGAATTTTACCACATAGTGACATTGATACAAGTAACTTAGTTAAAAATATGCAACACCCTAAATATTTATAAAAATTTTCTTAGTATTTTGAATTACATCTCATGACAACATTGGTATGGGAAATCTAACTCAAAATATGTAACACCCTAAATTTTTACAATTTTTTTCCTAGTGTTGTGAATTGCATTATGCAAAAAAACTAGTATAGGAAACTTGAATCAAAGTATGCAACACCTCAAATGTTTTCAAAAGTTGTCCTACTTTTGTAAATTTAGATGTTCAATGATATTAGTAAAGTAAATCTGATTCAAAATATGTAACACCATAAATATTCTAGATATTTGTTCCAATGTTTTGAATTTTTTCTTATAACAACATTGATATGAGAACCCTAACTCAAAATATGCAACAATCCAAATATTCTTGATTTATTTTATAGTGTTATGAATTACACCATTAAATGACATTGTTATGGTAAACCCAAATCAAAATATGAAACACCTCAAATATTTAAATTTTTTTTCCAAATATTATGAACTACACCATGCAATGAGAATTTTATGGAAAACTTGAATCAAAATATGCAACACTCTAAATATTTCTTAAATTTGTCCCAATGTTTTAGATTAAGGTAAAATCAGGTTTTGAAGGGGCCCCAAAACCCTAGTACAAGGAAAGAAAGGAAGATCATCCAAAACCACAGGCAAAGCCTAAAAACTACAACAAGGAAGTAGCAAAAACAGGTTTTTAATGGACTTGAAACCACCAGAAAGACTACTAGTCAAAACCTAGATTTAACAGAGATCTGGTTACACCAAAGGCAAAGGATTACAGAAAGAAAATGAAGAACAGGACCAGTTTCATAACCAACAAGAGGAACCAGATTATTCATCCAGTTCCAATATCATTTTCATAGTTTCTTTTCCTTTCATAACAGTATCCTGGGTAGTGGTTGCTGCCAGCATGGCTCCTTTTTGTGTGACCTTTTTTCTTAAAATTTGTCTCGTTCTTTTGCTAGGTCCCTCCAAGGCTTTGGTCTCCTCATTGGCTCTTTTTCCAATATTGATAGTAGCAGCACAGATATTGGATGTAACTTCCTCCATTTTCATTATGTTGTCCTTAATAAGTTCCCAGAGGTTATTCTCATAGGCTTTGAGCTTGACTGGGATCTCTCTTATCTGATTTTCCATATTGTTAATTTTGTTCCATACAGCTTTCAGGGTATCTTCCATAGTTTCCACTTTCCTTTTGAGATCCATAATCTCCCTACATGTCCAAGAATCAAATTGGGAAGATGCCTCTGCTTTGCAATTAACCCAAGTCATTGGTGTGTGTGTTTCATCATTATGTTTTTTCCCTCTCCATTCCTTAGAATTTTTATTGGGACTGTTCCTAGATTCTTCAAAGATATCCTCTCAACCCTTTTGTTCCTGCTCTTTAATTCTAGTTTGAATTTCCATATCCATATCTTGGTTATCATCCTAACCTATAGTTTCCTTTTCATTCTTTGAAGCTGGGTCCTCAACAGGGCCATCCTGGACAAATTCATCCTCTGACATTTTTTTATTTTCCTCCGTATCTTCAGTTCTATTTGCAGAATCCTCCTCTGTGTTGACATCATCTTTTTCATTCTTCTCAGGACATTCTTCATCCTCATTAGAGTCTGTATCCCAGCTTTCAGTTCCTTCTTCTTCCTCCATGTTTTCCTCCCTGGGTTTTTCAATTCTCTCCCATTTCGTATCTTCTTCTACATTCTACTTTTTAGCACTAGGGAGCTTGATTTTGCCTTTCCCATTTACACTTTCACACTTTCTATTCCCTGACTCCTTGTTTTTCCCCTATTTGGGGTGCTTTACCATTGCATTATTCTTGTAATAGCCTTCGATTAGCAGAATAAGGCCTTCATAAAATTTGTCCCAATGTTATGAATCATAACATAAAATAATATTTGTATGGTAAACCCAACTCAAAATATGAAACGACCTAAATATTTCAATCATTTATCCTAGTGTTGTGAATTGCATTATATGGTGACATTGGTATGGTAAATCTGACTCAAAGTATGAACAACCCAATCATTTATAAAATTTATCCCAGTGTTATGAATTACACCACAAAAAAACATTGTTAAGTACTAAGGGAGACCTAACTCAAAATATGTAAAAACCCAAATATTTCCAAAAAGAATCTTATTTTTATGAAGTGCATCACACAATGACATTGGTAAGACAAACCCAACTCAAAATAGGCAATACCCCAAATATTTCTAAAATTTGTTGTAGTTTTGTAAATTACATGAAACAATGATGTCAATATGGGAAACATGAATAAATATATGTCCCAGTGTTGGTAATTATATTTTCTAATGATATTTTTATATTAAATGTGATTCAAGATGTGCAACAACCCATTTTTTTCAAAATTTGTCCCAATTTTCCAAATTATGTTATGTAAACACATCAATACAAGAAACATGACTAAAAATATGCAATTCCCCACATGTTTTCAAAATTTGTTCTAGTGTTGAAAACTATGTAATTTTATGACATTGATACAATAAACTTGACTAAATACATCGAATGACCCACATGTTTTATAAATTTATTTCAATGCTACAAAATATGCCTCATAATGACATTGGTAAAATAAACCAATCTCAAAATATGAAACAACCCAAATGATTTTGAATTTTTTCCAAGTGTTTTTAAATGTGTTGTGTGATGAAATAAATATAGAAAAACTAACTCAAAATATACAATACCACAAATGTTTTCAAAAAAATTTAGTGTTGTGAATTATATCACATAATGACATTGGTAAAAGAAACCTTACTAAAAATATAAATAAACCCAAATGTTTTTTTAAATTTGTCTTAATATTATAAATAAATTTATATAATGATAGTATTTGAAACCCAAATAAAAATATGTAACACTCCAAATATTTATTAAATTTGTCCCAATATTGTGAATTACACCATACAATGACATTAGAATTGGAAATGCAACTCAAAATATGCACCACCCCAAATATTTTTGAAATGTGTCCCATTGTTACAAACCACACATCACAATTAAAATTTTACAAGAAGCTTGACTCAAATTATGAAACATGAAAAATATTTCTTAAAATTTTCCCAACTTTGTGAATTACACTACATAATGACATTGATTCAAGAAATATAAGTCAAAATATGTAGCACGACAAATATTTTTGAAATTTTTCCTAGTGTTGTGAATTTTGATACATAGTGACATTGGTATGGGAAACCCAACTCAAAATATGGAACAACCCAAATATTTATAAAATTTATCCTAATACTATGAACTGTATCACACAACAACATTGGTATGAAAAACCTAACTTAAAATATGAAACAACACAACTATTTCATAGTTTTATCCCAATGTTATGAATTACATTACATAACGATATTGGCAAGGAAACCCCAACACAAGATATGCAACACCACACATATTTCCAAAATTTATCCCAATGTTACAAACTGTGTTGTGTAACAACATTGATATGGGAAATTATACTCAAAAAATTGAAGACCCCAAATATTTCTAATTTTTTTCCTAGTGTTTTGAACTAGCCTAATGTCATTAAAATTATATTCATAACAATGTGATTTTTTTTGAAAACACTGAATTGTATGATGACATTGGTTAGGAAAATTGACTCAAAAATATGCAATAGATCAAATATTTTCAAAACTTGTCCTAGTATTAAAAATTACATCATGTAATAACATCAATAAGATAAAACTAATTCAAAATATACAACACCTCAATTACTTTCAAAATTTGTCTTAGTGTTTTGAATTGTTCAACACAATGACATAGGTACAACAAATTGGACTCAAAATATGCAACAACCCAAATGTTTTCAAAATTTGTCTGAATGTTGCAAATTATTTTGCATAATGACATTGGTACAGAAAACCTCACTCAAAATATCTAACATCCCAAATATTTATTAAAATTTTATGATTTTTGTGAATTACATTTGTAATACATTGGTACAGGAAATGTGACTCAAAATATGAAACACCCAAAATATTTTTGAAATGTGTCCCATTGTTGTGAAGCATACCATGAAACAACGTGTGTATGGAAAACCTAACTCAAAATATACAACACACCAAATATTTTAAATTTTGGTATGGGAAACTTGACTCATAGTATGAAATACCCAAATATTTATAAAATTTGTCTATGTTCCTCACCATACTTCACAATGACATTGGTCTAAGAATTTTGACTTAAATTATTCAACATCCAAAATATTTCTAAAATTTGTCAGAATGTTATGAATTGTGCCACATTGGTAGAGGAAACCAATCTCCAATTATGTAACACCAAAAATATTTTTGAAATTTGTCCTAGTGTTGTGAATGCATTGCATAATGATAATGATAAAAAAATTAAATCAAAATATATAACACCCCAAATAATTTTAAAATTTGTTCTAGTGTATTTAATTGCATTGTACATCTATGTTGGTATGGGAAACTCAATTAAAAATATGTAATAGCCTATTTTTTTTGAATTTTTTCCTATTGTTGTGAATTGTGCCATGAAATGGCATTGGTATAGGAAACTTGACATAAAATATGAAACACCCTGAATATTCTTAAAAATTGTCATAATTTTATGAATTGTGCCATATAACATCATTGATATAGGAAACCTAATTCAAAATATACAACACCCTAAATGTTTACTAAAATTATAGTAGTTTTTCAAACTATATTACATAATCAAATTGGTATAGGAAACACCACTCAAAAAAAGTTAGATCCCAAATATTTCAATTTTTTTTCTAGTGTTTTGAATTATACAGTACAATAGTATTTATATGGGACAATCTTACTCAAAATCTTCAATTCCTCAAATATTTTCAAAATTTGTATTGGTGTTGTAAATTTCATCACACAATGACATTGGTATGAGAAACCTAACTCAAAATATGCAACATCCGAAAAAATTTCAAAATTTATCCCAGTGTTATGATTTTTGCCTAACAATGACATTAGTATAGGAAACATGTTTCAAAATATGCAGCAATAAAAATCTTTTATAGAAAATTCCCAATTTTAAAAATTATTTTACACAATTACATTGGTATGGGAAGCCTAACTCAAAATATGTTAAACCCAAATATTTTCAAAAATTATCCTAGTGTTCAATTTTTTCCATGCAGTGATATTGGTATGAGAAAATTGACTCAAAATATGCAACACTAAAAATATTTCTAAAATTTGTTTAATTATTTCAAATTTCATTATATAATGACATTGTTATGAGAAACTTGACTCAAAATATGAAACAACAGAAATGTTTCTAAACTTTTTACTAGTGTTATGAATTGCACCATTCAACAATATTAGTATGGGAAACCCTACTCAAAATATTCAAAACTCCAAATATTTTAATATTTTTTCCCAATGTTATGAACTACACCATGTGATGATAATTATATGGGAAACTTGTCTCAAAATATATAACACCCCTAATATTTTTCAAATTTTTCCTACTATTGTCAATTTTTCCATGTAATGACTTATTTATGAGAAACCCAACTCAAAATATGTAATACACCAAATTTTTATAGATATTTTTCTAGTTTTGCAAATTATAGCACATAATGACATTAGTATGAGAAACCCAAGTCAAAATATACAACACTCCAAATATTATTTAAAATTGTCCTAGTGTTGTAAATTACACCACAAAATGATATTAGTAAAAAAAAACATAACTCAAAGTAAGAAAAACCCCAAATGTTTCCAACATTTGCCTTAGTGTTACAAATTGCACTACACAATTATAATATTACATGAAATCTAAATAAAAATATACAACACCAAAAATATTAATAAAATATCTCCAAATGTTGTAAATTATGCCACACAATGACATGATTACAACACTAAGGGAAACTTGACTCAAAATATGTAACACCCAATATATTTTAAAAAATTTTCCCAGTGTTATGAATTATGTTGCACAATGACATTGGTATGGCAAACCTGACTCAAAATGTGCAAAATGCAAAATATTTTTATAATTTATCTAATTTTTGCAAATTAAATTATAAAATTACTAGAAACCCAACTCAAAATATGTAACACCCCAAATATTTCCATCTTTTTATAGTATTGCAAATTGTCCCACGTAATGATGTTAGTACAAGAAACCCAAACTAAAATGTGCAACATCCCAAATATTTTTGAAATTTATTCTTGTGATGTGAATTGAGTCACTTAATTCAATCACCATGGGAAACCCAACTTAGGATATTTAATACCTCAAATGTTTTCAAAACATGTCTCAATGTTGAAAATTGCATCATCTAATGACATTGTTAAAAGAAGCCTTACTAAAAATATTGGATAACCCAATTTTTTCAAAATTTGTCATAGTTTTGTGAATTATGTGATGTAATGACATTGGTATAGGAAATTGATATCAAAATATTCAATAACCCAAATGTTTTTATATTTTTTTGAATGTTTTGAATTTTATCATGTAATGACATTAGTACGCAAAACCTAACTAAAAATATGCAACACCTAAAATGTTTTCAAAATTTGTCCTAGTGTTTAGAATTATGTATCAAAATTATATAAGTACAATAAAATTGACTCAAAATATGAAAAAACCCAATTTTTTAAAAATGCATCTATTGTGAATTACACTATGTAATGACATTGGTGTGAGAAACCTAAATCAAAATATGCAACACCCTAAATACTATTAAATTTGTGCTAGTGTTTCAAATTTCACTATGCAATGACATTGATATTAGATAGATAACTCAAAATATGCAACACCCAAAATAATTATAAAATGTTTCCCATTTTTATAAACCATGCAACACAATAGAAAATATATGAGAAACATCACTAAAAATATGTAACAAGCAAAATGTTTTTGAAATTTGTACCAACATTGTGAATTATGTCAACAACTAACATTGGTATGGGAAATTTGACTCAAAATATGCAACATTCAAAATATTTTGTAAAATTTTCCTAGTGTTACAAATTTTGATGTGAAATGATATCAGTATGGGAAAATTGACTTAAAACATGCAACATGATAAAATTTAGGAAATTTATCCTATTATTGTGAATTATGAATAAAATTACACTAGTAAGGGAAAACTCACTCAAAATATGAGGCAACCCAAATATTTTAGAAATTTATCCCAATGTTGTAAATTGCATCATGTAATGATATTGGTACGAGAAACCCAACTCAAATATTCCACACCCTAAATAAATCTAAGATTTATCCTAGTATTACAAACCATGTCAGCAATGATATTGGTACAAAAACCTAACTCAAAATATTTAATTCCCTAAATATTTGTAAAAAAATCCTAGTGTTACGAACTTCACCAATTTCATTAACGACAATTTATAACACTCAATTTTTTTTGAAAATATTACATCATGCAATGACATTAGTTCAAGAAAATTGATTCAAAATATACAATAACCTAAGTGTTTTAAAAATTTGTTCCACTGTTGTGAAATGCATTGTGCAATGACATTGGTATGGGAAACCTAACTCAAAATATGCAACACCCTAATTTATTTTGAGAATTTTTATAGTGTTGTGAATTCAACTATACAATGACATCATTACAAGAAACTTGACTCAAAATATCCAAAAACCCAAAAATTTTCAAAGAATTTCTTATTATTTCAAATTCATTTGCATAAAAAAATTGGTATAAGAAACCTGACTCCAAATATGCAACACCCAAATCTTTCTAAAAACATTCCAAGTGTTTCAAATTATGTCATGTAACAACATTGGTACAATAAACTTGAGTCAAAATATGAAACACCCAAAATACATGTGAAATGTGTCCAATTATTTTGAATCATGCCACACAATGACATTGGCATGGGAATGCTGACTCAAAATATGAAACAACCCATTTTTTTTTTTAATTTGTAGTGTCGAGAATTGTGTTACAGAATGACATTAGTACAATAAACCTGACTCAAAATATGCAACACCCTAAATATTTCCAAATTTTAATTAGTGTTGTGATTTGTGATGTGAAATGAAATTAGTATGGGAAAACCCACTAATAATATGTAACACCCCAAATATTTTTGAAATTTGTCCTAGTGTTATGAACCATGCTACACAACAACATTGGTCTAGAAAACCTAACTCAAAAAGTCCAACACCAAAAATATTTTTAAAATTCAACTTAGTGATATAAATTTCACCAAATTGGTATAAGTAACCTGACATAAAATATGTAATAGCCCAAATAGTTTTAAAATTTATCCTAATATTTTGAATGTCACCACATAATGACATTGGTAAAAAAACCAACTCAAAATATACAATACCACAAATAGTTTTTAATTTTTGTGTGTTTTAAATTATGATTTATAAAAAATTGTTATATAAACCCAAATCAAAACATATCAAACTTAAAATATTTTTGAAAATATTCTTAGTGTTTTGTGTGGTGCAGTGACATTAGTAAAAGAAACTTGACTCAAAATATGTAACACCCTAGATATTTCTAAAATTCCCCAAGTGTTTTGAACTATGATAATGTCAATAATGATGCAATTCAAAACATTGGGAATTTTTTTTAAACATTATGCCATGTAAAGACATCAGTATGAAAAACTTGACTCAAAATATGTAACAAAAATGTTTTCAAAATTAGTCCCAATGTTACAAATTATGTCATGTAATGACAATGGTATAGGAAACATGACTCAAAATATGAAACACCCCATTTTGTTTAAATATGTCCTAGTGTTGAGAATTACACCATCTAATGACATCAGTACAAGAAACCCAATTAAAAATATAGAACAACCCAAATGTTTTCAATGTTTATCAAAGTGTTTTGAATTGTACCATGCAATGACATTAGTATATGAAACCCAAATCAAAATATGTATAAATATAAATATTTATAAAAATATTTTGAGAGTTGAAACTTTTTCCATGCAACAACATTGGTACAAGTAACCCATCTCAAAATATGTAAAAAAACACAAATATTTACTAGAATATTCCTAGTGATATGAATTTTTCCATGCAATAACAATGGTATGGTAAACTTGAATCAAAATATATAACACCTCAAAATACTTTTGAAATGTATCCTTTATTTGTGAACCAATCATGCAACAAAATTGGTATGGGAAACCTAACTCAAAATATACAACACCCCAAATATTTTCATAATTTTTCCTAGTGTTGTGAATTATACTCGATAAAATAATTGGTACATTAATCCCATCTCAAAATATACAACTAAAATAATTCCAAAATTTGTTCCAGTGTTGCAAATTGTTATTTTTAATAAGATTGGTATGAAAAAATTGACTCATAATATGCAATACCTCAAATATTTATTAAACTTATCTTAGAATTGTGAACCACAGTACACAATGACATTGGTGCATGACACTTGACTCAAAATATACAACACCCAAAATATTTATGAAAATTGTCCTAGTGTTGAGACTTGTACCACATTTGTATGAGAAACCTAACTCAAAATATGCAAAACCACAATTTTTTTAAATTTATCCTAATGTTCATGGGAGTTTGGTGAGGAATAACCTAACTCTATATATATATATATATATATATATATATATATATATATATATATATATACATGTGTGTATGTATGTATATATGTATAAACCTATAATATTGTTGATATTTATCCTAGTGTTTCATATTGTGTTGTGAATAACATTGGTATGGGAAACTTGACTAAAAATCTACAACACTCCAAATATTTAAAAAAATTCTTACTATTGTAAATTGTGTCATGCAATGACATTGGTATAAGAAACCTAACTCAAATTATGAAACACACAAAATATATTATAAATTTTTCCTAGTCTTGTGAATTACACCACACAATTACATTGATAAAGGAAACATTAGCCAAAATATGAAATGGACCAAATGCTTTCAAATTTTGTCCTAGTGTTTGCATTGCATCACGTAATGACATTGGTAAGGGAAACCTATTCAACACCCCAAATGTTTTCAAAATTTGTCCAAATGTTGTGAATTATATCATGTAATGACATACATATAAGAAACTCAACTCAAATTATGCAACAACCAATTTTTTTTAGAAATTTGTCGTAGTGTTATCAAATGTTCTATGTAATGACATTGGTATGGGAAACCTGACTCAAAATATGTAATAGCCTAAATAGTTATAAAATTTATTATAATTTTTTTACTTGCACTATGTAATGACATTGGTATATGAAACTTGACTAAAAATATGTAACACAATAAATATTTAAAAAATTGGTCCCAAGGTTTTAAATAATACTACACAACAACATTGGTATGGTAAACCTGACTCAAAATATGCAACATCCCAAATATTTTTAAAAATTTTACTAGTGTTGTGAGTTTTGAATTTTCTAGGTTTTATATATTACACTACATAATGACATGTGAATTGGAAACCCAACTCAAAATATGTAAAACCGTAAATATTTTTAATTTTTCATTGGTTTTTGAATTGCACTATGTAAAAAGATTATTATGGGAGACCTAATTCAATATGGAATACCCCAAATATTTTATAAATTTGTTAGATGTAAATTATTCCAAATAATTAAATTACTATGGGAAATTTAACTCAAAATATGCAACACCCCAAATATTTTTAAAATTTGTCCTAGTGTTACTATTTGTGATGTGAGACAACATTGTTATGTGAAACATGACTCAAAATATGCAACACACAAATAATTATAAAAATTGTCTAAGTGATGAAAAATTCAATGTTAAATGACTTCATATGAGAAACTCAAATAAAAAAATGCAAAGCCCAAAATATTTCTAAAATTTCTCTTAGTGTTGTGAAGTTCTTCACATAACAATATTAGTACGAGAAACCCGACTCAAAATATGAAACACCCAAATGTTTTAAAATGTTTTCCTAGTTTTATTATTTATTCCATGTAATTGCATTGGTATAATAATCTTTATTTAGAATATGAAACATCCTAAATATATATAAAATATGTCATAGTGTTGTGAATTATATTATGCAATAGTGTTGATAGGGGAAGTTTGACTCAAAATCTACAACACCCCAAATGTTTCTAAAGTTTGTCCCACTATTGTATATATTCCATGTGATGATATTATTATGTTAAACATGAATAATAATATGAAACATCATAAATATTTTTGAAATTTGTCCTATAGTTATGAATTTCATCATGCAGTGATATTGTATGGAAACCTAAATTGAAATATATAACACCCAAATATTTTTGGAAATTTTCCCATTGTTGTGAAGTGAAACATATATATATATTGGTTCAATAAAATTTAATCAAAATATACAACACCATAAATATTTTTAAAAAAAATCTTACTATTTTGAATTGTACCACGTAATGACAATTTTATGTCTATATGGGAAACTTGACTGAAAATATGCAACACCCAATATCTTTCAAAAATTTGTCCTCATGTTAAAAATTACATTACATAATGACATTGGTAAGACAAACCTAACTAAAAATATGTACCATACCAAATATTTACAAAATTTGTGTTACTATTGTGAACTATGTTGTGAAAAGATATTAATATGTGAAACATGACATAATATATTATGATATAAACAATGCCCCTAATAATGTTCTTAATACCTTAAGAGTTGAAGGTAATAATGCATGTTAAAACATAATTTATCTACACATGCATAATATTATTTTTAAGTGGTGGACCTTAATTATGATGTTCCATATTTATACTTATAAGAGGGGGCATAATTGTTATAACATGTCTTCGGCAGACTTCCCAAATTACACTTGCACTTTTCAAATATGATCCATCCAAAACCTTCATCCTACTCACTTCAAATATTAATACACTTATTCAATGGGAGGTGATAGGGAAACATTGGAATCCATCTCTTATATGGATCTTCACAGCTAAAAAAAGTGTAGAAGAGACTAAAATGGGGGGGGGGGGGGTACTCACTGAGTTCATGGAAAAAGTCATGGATCATAATGTCTAAGTTGCCCATGATTTTTTTAAGTCTTGGATCAAATGTAAAGTGACCATTTGTTGAATCAAATTCACTATTTCATAGGAATACATTGGTGAACTAACGAGTATATCTTGTGAAGGCACCAAGGTGTTCAAAGACTAAATGAACGAACAAGAGTCATTACATGCTTCTTTCAGAATAATAACATTATGAAGATTGATAAGAAAGGCTTCCCATAGGAAAATATCCTACACTAATTTCCTAACATTTTTCTTCATGTTGTGCACTACATGACACCTAAAGGTAAATGCACACTTATATTTTCCCACCACTTTCTATTGTTGAATCATTTTATTGGTTATAAAATTAATTTGTCTTTCTTTATACTTAAGTTCATTTAAATCACTATTTTGCTACATCAAGTGAATGACCCTATCCCTATACTCCACCAAGGGTTGGTCCTTCTCCTTGTAAAACATTACCAATCCCTATATGGTCATGTGATTCCCCCTGAGGGATTCTCCTCTAGGGAAGACTTTGAAGAGGACTCGATAGTGGAGGATCCCAACTTGGGATCCCACTAGCCCTCTAAATGTACCTCTTATGTCAACATTTTTGTGTCCCCTCCTAATGACCTTCCCCTTATGTTATTAATCCCTAAACCTAATTTGTTCTTACTTGAAGTGGGTACCCCAATGGAGACTACACACAAAGGGAAAACCATTTTTGATTGATGAGATGGAAAGAAACAAATTGTAACTAGACAAATCTAATTGTAAGGTTCAACAAGTAGGGATGGCCCTTGCCAAGCTCATTTAGGACTAAAACTCTGTACATAGATATACTAAGTCCATGGTTCAAGATTTTTTTTCATCTTCACCACCCAACCAGATCCATAACATTCATTCACCTAAAGCCTCTAGAGTGTTACAAATTATGTCTTAAAATTACATTGATACATGAAACCTAACTCAAAATATGCAACCTCACAAATATTTTTAATTTTTTACAAGTGTTGTGAACTACCTATATAATGAAATTGATACGAGAAAATTGAATCAAAATATATGAA
The DNA here is from genome assembly GCA_037957365.1 of Torreya grandis. Classification (NCBI taxonomy): domain Eukaryota; kingdom Viridiplantae; phylum Streptophyta; class Pinopsida; order Cupressales; family Taxaceae; genus Torreya; species Torreya grandis. The sequence goes on from JARHVA010007521.1 coordinate 405,149, forward strand.
ACCACTTATATTTTTGAAATTTGTCATAGTGTTTTGAATTGTATTGGACAATGACATCGGTATGGGAAACACAACTAAAAATATCCGACACAAAAAAAAATTAATTTTTTCTAGTGTTGTGAATTACACCACATTGGTATGAGACATTAATCAAAATATAAAACACCCTAATTATCTCTTAAATTTGTGTCAGTGTTATGAATAGTGATGTGTAATGAGTTTGGTATGGGAAATCTAACTCAAAATATGTAACACCCCAAATGCTTCTAAAAAATATCCCAGTGTTACATATTACACATTGAAATAACATTGGTATAGGAAACTCAACATAAAATATGCAACACCCAAAATATTTCAAAAAAATTGCTAGCGGAGTGAATCTAACTACTAATGACATTTGTACCAAAAACCCACTCTAATTATAAAACACCCTAAATATTTATAAAATTTGTCTTAGTGTTATGAATTGTAATGAATAATAACATTAGTATGGGAAACCTGACTAGAAATAAACAAAATCCCAAATATATGTAAAATTTTTCCCAGTGTTGTAAATTATGAAATGCAATGACAATGGCATGAAAAATTGCTTCAAAATATTCAATAGCCTAAATATTTCAAAAAAATAACTGTGTTATGAATTACACTATACACTAACATTGGTAGAAGAAATTAAACTTGAATTATAGAACTTTCCAAAATATTCTAAAATTTATTCCAGTGTCTCAAAATATGTCATATAATGACATTGGTATGAGAAATTAATCTCAAAATATACAACGCCCCAAATTTTTTCAAAATGTTTCCTCGTGTTATGAATTGTGTTGTGTAATGACATCATTATAAGAAACATTACTAAAAATATGAAATAGCCCAAATGTATTCAAAATTTGTCTTAGTCTTATGAATTTTTCCACATAAAAACATTGGTACATGAAACCTGACTCAAAATATGAAACACCCCAAATATTTCTAATTTCTTCCTAGTGTTACAAATTATAATGCACAATGATGTTGGTCTAGGAAACCCAACTTAAAATATGTGACACATCAATTTTTTTAAAAATTCATCTCATTACTACAAACTATGCCCAAAAAAGACATTAGCATGGAAAAACTAACTAAAATTATGTAAAACCCTTAATATTTATTAAATTTATCCTAGTTTTATGTTTTCCATCACATTGGTATGTGAAACTTGAATCAAAATATTTAAAACTCTAATTATTTATGGAATTTGTCTTAGTGATGTGAATACCATTATGAAATGAAATTGGTAATAGGAACCCAAATTAAAATATGTAACACCCAAAACATTATCAAATTTTGTCTGAGTGTTGTATATTACATCATGTAAGGACATTGGTATGAGAAACCTAACTCAAAATATGAAATAACCTGAACATTTCTTAAAATTTACATAGTGTTGTGAATTGTAGTACATCATGAAATTAATATAAGAAAATTTATCCAAAATATGCAACACCACAAATATTTATGAACAAAATCCCAATCTTAAAAATTACACCAGGCAACAACATCAGTACAAAAAACTTGACTAAAAATATATGACACCCAAAATATTTATAAAACTTTTCCTAGTCATGTGAATTATGTAGCAATAAGAAAATGATATGGGAAACCTAATTAAAAATATGAAATGCTCAAAATATTTATAAAATTTGTAATAGTTTGTAAATTATGCCACATAATGAAATTGGTGTAATAAACTTTACTAAAAATATGAAATAGCCCAAATATTTCTAAAATTGGTCACAATATTTTGAATTATGACATCTAACAACATTAGAATGGAAAACCAAAATCCAAATATGCAACAACACAAAGATTTAAAAAGTTTTTTTATTTTGTGAATTACGTGAAAAATGACATTATTATAGGAAACACAACTAAAAATATACAATACCTCAAATATTTTTGAAATTTATCCTAGTGTGACAATTTTTGATGAGTAATGACATTGGTATGGGAAACATGACTCAAAATATGCAATGCCCAAAATAATTCCAAAATTTTTCCTAGTGATATGAATTTTTATGTGAAATGACATTGGTACTATAAGAATAATTATTAAAATGCCAAACCCTAAATATTAATAAAATTTCTAACAGTGTTGCAAAGAGTGTTACATAACAACATTGATATGGAAAACTTAATAAAAACATGTAACACCCCAAATATTATTTAATTTAGTCTTAGTGTTTTAAATTGTGATAAGAAATGAAATTGTTTTTGGAAATATAACATAAAATATGAAACACCCAAAGTATCTCATAGATATATCTTAGTGTTGTGAATTACACAACATAAAGACATTGGTACAGGAAACCAAACTTAAAATATGTAACACTTAAAATATTTATGAAAATTCTCCAAGTGTTATGAATTATAGTGCAAAATAAAAAATTTTACAAAAAAACTAACTCAAAATGTGCAAGACCCTAAATATTTATAAAAAATTTCTGAGTGTTGAAAATTATAGAGTTCAACAAAAATGGGATGAAAAACTTGAATTGAAATATTCAACACCATAAATATTTATAATATTTTTTATAATGTTTCAAATTGTGATGTGAAATTAAATTGGTATGATAAACCTCACAAAAAAATATGAAACAACTCAAATATTTAGTATTATAAATTGTAATAGGCAATGCCATCGGTACGAGAAATTGAACTCAAAATAGGCAACATCCCAAACATTAATGAAATTTGTCCTAGTGTTATGAATTGTGTTAAAAAATGACATTGGTATAATTAACAACCCAAAAATTTCTTTCATTTTGCACAACATGGTGAATTAAACTTTTAAATGACATCAATATGTTAAACCTAACTAAGAATATGTAACACCCCAAATATTTATAAAATTTATTGTAGTGTTGTGAATTGCACTATGCAATGACATTTTTAAGGGAAACTTGACTCAAAATATTTAATACCTAATATATTTATGAAAATTTTCCCAATTTTGTGAATTATAATGTGCGAAAACATAGGTATCAAAAACAAGACTCAAAGTATGCAATACCATTAAGAAAAATAAAATTTTCTCAATTTATGAATTGCATCACACAAAAAAATTATTACATATATACAAGAAACCTATCTAAAAATATGCAACAACTAATATCTTCCCAAAAAATTTCCATTGTTGTGAATTATGTCAAGCAAGGACATTGGTATGAGAAAACTTGATTAAAAATACACAACACCCCAAATATTTCCAAAACATTTCATAGTGTTTCAATTTGTGTCATGAAATGATATTGGTATGGAAAACTTGACTCAAAATACGCAACAATTTGATTATTTTTTAAAAATTTCCAAGTGTTGTGAAATATATCATGTAATGACAATGGTATGGGAAACTTAACTCAAAATATGAAACACCCACAAAATTTCTAATTTTTTTCCCACTGTTGTGAATTATAGACCACAATGACATTGATATGGTAATATTGACTCAAAATATAAAATATTTCAAATATTTCATATATTTTTTTCTTGTGTTATGAATTATGCCATGAAATAACATTGTCATGAGAAACATGACTCAAAATATGTAATGCCCCAATTTTTAAAAAAAAAAATCCAAGTGTTACAAATTACACTACATAGTGACATTAGTAAAGGAAAATTGACTCAAAATATGTAACACATTTTATATTTCTAATCATTAACCTAGTGTTTCAAATAATGTCATACAATTGCATTGGTATGGGAAACCCACGTTAAAAACTGCAAAACTACAAAAATCCTCAAAAATTTCCTAGTGTTGAAAATTTTGTTATAATGATATTGGGAACTTGACTCAAAATATGCAACACCTAAACTATTTCCTAAATTTGTTCTAGTGTTACAAATAGTGATGCACAATGAAATTGGTACAAAAACTTGAATCAAAATATACAACACCACAAATATTTTGTAAAATTTGTCCCATTGTTACATAGTTTGTTTCACAACCACATTGATACATTAAAATCAACTCAAAATATTTCATAGCCCAAGCATTTCTAAAAAAATCAAAATCTTTTGAATTGCATCATGTAATGGCATTCATATGGGAAACGTGAATAAAAACATGTAACACTCAAAATATTTTGTAAATTTATCCCAATGTTGTGAATTTTGATGTGTAACAACATTGGTATGGGAAAACAAGATCAAAATATGCAACACCACAAATATTTTTTAAATTTATTGAAATGTTATTACTTGCATAGTGAAATAAAAATGGTATTATAAACCCAACTCAAAATATGTACAACCATAAATATTTATATTTTTATAATTTTTTTTTAATTGAATCATGAAATAACATTGGTATAGGAAACTTGATTCAAAATATCTAACATGACAAATAATTACATTGTTATGAATTCCACCATGTTAGGATTACCCTTTATTTAGGATATTTTATTTTATATTAAGTTATCATTTTTTGTGTGTGGAATTTGTATTTATGTGACTTATTAATTCACATAAATATAGGCTCTATGAGGAGTCACTCACCTCTTTGTGCTCCCTTAGGATTTGATAGTTAATTGCATGAGTAACCCCTTTCCCCACTTGGCACACACCTCCCTTCTCTTTATATGGGACTAGGCCACAAATGGAACAAACATAAGAGGACTTTATGGTAATAATAAGATTCCTTGTAACTACAATTCTCTAGCTCTATAAAATATCCCCTCTTCTCCTCATTTCCTCACTAGAAACTCATAGCTCTCTCTATCTTTTCCTCTTGTGCTCTTGATTCAATCTTGTACTTGTGGATACTTTGGTAGCAAGCCTTATTATAAAATCACATGGGTTTTGGTCTAATACATTTGATTTCCCACTTTAAAATTCTTGTCTTATTTATGGTTTACACCTTATGAGATAATTTTGTATTTGTGATTTTCTTTATTTCTGCACTTTCATACTTTGTCTTTGATGAATATCTTGGGATAAATATTTCATGGTATTAGAGATAAGTTCATCATATTGAGTTTTTTTTTTAAAGTGTAAAGAATTTTTTTGAGGGATTTTACTAACATCTTTTACAAGGGATCTACCCTTGCTATCCATTTAATCCTTCTCTCTCTCTCTCTCTCTTTTTGTTTGAAATTATTGTTATCTAATTATTGGTTGAAGGCTACTAATAAGGAGTATTTTAAAACTTTTCTCCTGATTCTCCATGTATATTTTGTAATTTTTTAAGAAAACTCAAAAACAAGTATATCTATATTTTAATTTACATTATGTCTTCTGTAAAGGAAAATCTTATTTTTATAGCTTTGTATTTCTTTTTACCAGTTTTTTTGATATATTTATGTTCTTTTCTCATTTATGAGAAATTTAGTATCTTTCTCATATATTAATTCATGTCTATTTTTTTAAATTATAATTTAATTTATTTGTTTATATTTTCAAGTCTTTTTTGTTACTTGGCATCCCATTATTCCTTTTTCCTTTCATGGGCTTTCTATTGTTATGCTTGGTTGGATTGGTTCTCACTAGAATCCATTCTCCTTGTCTAGTGCATCACTCCTTTTGCTTGGTAAGCATGTTTTATTCTATGCCTCTCCCAAATTAGAAAAATTTTGGACTCCTATAAAAAAAATTATTATGTTTATCTCTTATTTTGTGAGCATTATTTCACCTTTTATGGATATACAGTTAACTTGGCATCTCATCATGCATACAATAATCACCATTTTTCCTCGTATCTATTTTTTTGATATTTTTTCTCAAATTATGCACACCTTCCCATTTTTTCAATTGTTTTATTATTATTTTCCTACCATATCACATTTATCTTCTACAACTTATTTTAGTTGGTCATGAAGGGTTCACGGAGTGGCATTTTTTATTGTGAGGTGTGACATTTTTCTTTTCCTCATTTGTCTGACCCTTTGTGTATGAGGCATGACACTCCTCCATTTGGTTCTTCATTATCTCTATATTTTTGATTAATTCATTATTATGTTACATTTAATTTCATTCATTATAGTTGTTCTTTGTTATATAATTTGCCTTTATATCTACAAAATAAAAAAATAACAACTCATTTAAAAATTCATATGAAATTCTTATGATTTAGCTCTACTTATTTCACTTTAAATATTATTCTCCAAACATTTTTTGTTTTCTTCCAATATAGAAAAAAATAACTTTTTTTCTCCAATTAGTTTTGGTAAGATATTAAAAAAATCTTCTAACTTATTAATTTCTTGTAAATGTAATAAAGTTTTTTTAATTAGTTCTCTAGTTTTAATAAAGCTTACATTTATAATAAGTTTCATTATTGGGTGTTTCAAATCATCCTAGACTCATTGTAATTATCATTTATATTAAAAAAAAATTATGTTTCAAATCCACAACATTACATTTGTTAAATCCATCTTGTAACTTCAATTATACTATTATGTTTTTTCCAATTCTCAAACCTTTTTTAATCTCACATGTTTCTTTTTCACTTAGGATTAGTCTATTATTTTTTGTCCCCTTTGTCCCTCCTCCATGCCTCTATTATTTCTTTTGAAGTGTTTTTTTCCTATTTGCTTTCTAGTATTGGGCGATATTTTGTGACATAATAAATCAATTGTTTTCCAAATTCAAACTCACATCTAACAATTACAATTTATATAAATTACATATGCATTACATATTCACTTTTAAAAACTTGTGTGTGTAGTGGATGTCATGAACCCTAAACTTGATTAAAATAATACAATAGCTAGAGTTCAAAAAAAATGGAAAGAAAACAATCATGAGGCCTTATTATTTATTGGCATGGCGATGAACCCTAAATTACATGTGAATATTGAATGTTATTTTATTGCATCCATTAAATAGTATAAACTTAAATTTGTTTATGATATTGTGAATGAAACTCATAAAATTCAAATTCAAGATTAACTATCTAATTTAACGTATAATGACTTCAAAATTATGAATGATTTTTTTATTAAAGTTCACTCTTTGCATTCTTAGTTATTTGGTTTAGGTGTTAAAATTAATATTATCATGAAAAAGTGTTTGCATCAACCTTTTCAGTAGTTTATTACAAATGTTCATTCCCAACTATATTTTCCTACTTTATCTACATTATTGATGTTTGAATTATTTTGTACTTTATTGTGTCAAGAATAATAAAATTTGATTCAATTTGGTAGTATTAATAATAATGAAATTGATTTTATTTCTAAACACAAACCCAAGAATGACAAGAAACATGTTAAGTATAATAATAAATGTGACAAGAAAGATAAAAAAATCTAAGTCAAAATCTAAGAAAAAGGTAAAGTGTAAGTATTGTGACAAAAAATATCATGATGAATATCATTTATTTAAGAAGAAACATGATATCAAAAGTGGAAAGCTTAAGGTCAGAGACAAAGCTAACACTAGTAACGCTAATACTCTATCTAAATAAAAGTCTAATACTAGAGATGATTTTACTTGTGATTTGTGTGCTTCTCCTATTGAATGGATTGTTGATTCTAGTGATACTCAAAATATGACATTTAATGCTTAGTTTTTTACTTATTTAAAACCATATATTTTTAATAATCATTTAAGTCTTCTAAATCATGCTTCTTATAATGTTGAATCCATAAGAACTATTAAAATCACTAATAGTGAATTGCATAATGTTTTGATTGTTCATAATTTAAAATTGAATGTCCTTTCTTTTCCTTAATTATGTAAACATTACTATAAATTAGAATTTTATAATGACACTTGTCATTTTAAATACACTAAGTAATATTTTAATGTAGTTGCTACTACTTTAATAAATAATAATTATTTGTTAAAGTTTATTGGGTTCTCTTCTTCTTCCTCTTCTCATGCTTCCATTTATTCTAATGATGATAACTTGTGACATTAAATACTATAACATATTAATCACCAATTTTTTTTAATTATGAATAAACTTAATATTATGCAAGTTTTACCTAAAATTCCTCCCATAATTCTAGTTTTAGTGGTTGTATGCCTAATAAAATTCATCGATAATATTTTCCTAAGAATCAAACATGGAATGATAATTAAAATATTTATTTAGTTCATAGTGATCTCTTAGGCCATATGTAAATTAATTAAATTAATGGTGTAAATTATTCCTTAAATTTTGTTGATGATTTCACTAGTGGAGTTTGGATTTACTTCTTGAAAAATAAATATCAAGATTTAGATAGTTTTATTGAGTTTCATTCCTTTATTGAAAAATAATACCATTATTTTTATGCATGTTATTCACTTATAATGTTGTTAAATATTTTAACAATGATGTTATTTCATATTTTATGAAACATGGTATTAAGCATGAAAAAACTATTTCCTACACACCTTAGTAAAATGGTGTTGATAAACGTAAACATAGGACCATTAGTAAAATGGATATATGTATGTTGCATTATAAAATATGAATTATAAATTTTGGGTTGGATCCATGTATTATTTATTCTACCTAATTAATATGAATCCTACTAAATTTGTTTTAATTATTACCCATAAAGAAGCTTGGAGTGGTAGGAAACCTAATTTAAGATATTTGTGTGTTTATGGTTGTGATGTATTTGTTCATATTCTAATATAAAAACATAAGAATTATATCATAAGGGAGTCACTTTTATTTATTTTTTGTTATGATGAATAATATAAATATTATAGGGTGTATGATTCTCAAATATTACAAAATCAAGATTAAAAGGGATGTTAGAATTTTTGAAAACGGTGTAGTTGATTTTCCTTCCAATTTATATTCTCTTGATATAATTTCTACTTATTTTCCTTTTGAAACAAGTGATGGTCATAATAATTTGGTGCTTAATGACGTTTCTCCTAAAGTTCCTTCTACTTATTTTAGTCCTGCTCTACCCAAGGCTATGACCAAGTGGGACAAAACGACTATACAAGATTCTAGAATTGATGGAGATCTTCATGATACTTATATAACTACACAATTTTTTTATAATTATGCTTTTATATCTGAAATTATGAATAAAAATGAACCTAAAACACTAAATCAATCTCAAGGTCGCCCTCATTAGGAAAGAGTAATGCATGATGAATACAAATCTATTATTTTTAATAAAACTTGGGACTTAGTCCCTCTTGATAAAGGGAATCATTTGGTAAGTTATACATGTTTTTTTAAAACTAAGATTAATTTTGATAATCAATGTTAAAATATAAATCTAGATTAGTTACTAGAGTTTTTTCTCAAATTGAAAGAATTTACTATAATGAAACTTTTGCTCTTATTGCCAATATGCCCACAATTAAAGTTGTTTTAGCTTTAGCTACTCACATACATTGGCTTCTTAATCATATGGATGTTAAGAGTAATTTATTAAATGGTGACTTGTATGAATAAATTTCTTCATCTCAACCCCTTGGTTTCAATAATAAAGGCATTTAAAATCTTGTTTACAAGTTAAACAAAGATATTTATAGTTTGAAACAATGTCCTAGAGAATGGTACTCTAAAATCTATCAAGTTTTTCCAACTCAAAGTTTTACTCATAGTTATAATGATCCTAATGTTTTTGTCAACAACACTCCAAATGGTATAATTATCATTGTTTCATATATTTATGGATTAATCATAACTATTAGTAGTATTTAAATGGTTTCTTACACTAAAAATGGTTTGAAAAATACCTTTTAAATGATTGATTTAGGTCTCTTACATTACTTTTTTGGCATTCAAGTTTCACAATAAAAAGATAGAATTTGTATTTATTAATCTAAATTTGCATATTCCATGTTATCTAGGTCTAATATGTTATATTTCAAAACTATTTCAAACCCTTTCAAACTTGGTGTCAAATTAATCAATGTTATGGAAATAAAAACTATTGATCCAACTCTTTATAAACAATTAGTTGGTAGTTTAAATTATATTATTCATAATCATCATGATATTACCTTTTCTTTTGGATTAGTTTCTCATTTTATGTATAAACCTAAATATATTCATTTTAAATCTACTAAAACAATTATTCACTATATTAAAGGTAATATAACTTTTGACATTGAGTATATATTGACTAGAAATTTCTCTTTGATAGGTTATTCAGATTCTAATTGGACCAGTGATCCTAATGACCATAGATCCATAAGTGTTTATTTTTTAATTTGGGTTTTGGTACCATTTCATGGAATAGTAAAAATAATTCTATTGTATCTCTATATTCCACAAAATATAAATATAAATCTTATGATCATGTTACGAAGGAAGATATTTTGATTAGAAGACTTTTCCATATTTGGACCACCGACAACATTCAGCTACTCTAATTTTTTGTGATAATCAAAGTGAAATTACCTTAATAAAAAAAATTCATTTTCCATGTAATGTCAAAGTGAATCGATATTACCCTTTATTGTGACAACATTGGAGACTTGTAAGGTAATAATGAGATTCCTTGTAACTACCATTATCTTCCTCTAGATTTATAAAATATCCATTCCTCTCATCATTTCCATGATATAAACTCATATCTCTCTCTCTCTTCTTCTCTTTTGATCTTAATTCAATCTTTTGTTTGTGGATAATTTGGTATCAATCCTTCTAATAAAATAACATGGGTTTTTATTTAGTATGTTCAATTTCCCACATTAAAATTATTGTCTCATTTATGGTTTACACCTTAATAGGTAACTTTGTCTTATGATTTTTTTTATTTCTAAACATTTATACTTTGTCATTGATGAATATTCTTGAGATAAATATTTTACTCCACATAATGACATGAATATGATAAATTTTACTCAAAATATCAAACACCCCATAAAAATTTAAAATTTGTCATAGTGATCTGAATTAGACTAAAAAAGGACATAGTTACAAGAAACCAAACTCAAAATACGAAAAAAAAAATTCAAACTTTTCCCTAGTGTTTTAAATTGCATCATTCAACGACATTGGTATAGGAAACTTGACTCAAAATATGCAACACCCCAAATTTTTCCAAAATGTTTCCTAGTGTTATGAATTATGATACATAATAAAATTGGTATGGAATACCCAACTCAAAATATATGACACCCCAAATATTTAAAATTTGTGTCCCATTTTTGTAAAGCACACCATATAACAACATTGGTATTGGAAACTTAACTAAAAATATGCAACACCCCAAATATTTAATAAATTTGTCCTACTATTGTTAAATGTACCATATTGGTCCATGAAACCAACTCAAAATATGTAACACCCCAATTATTTTTAAAATTTATCTCAGTGTTATGAATAACACTAGATAATGACATTGGTAAGGGAAACCTAACTCAAAATATGCAACACCACAAATATTCCAAAAAAAAATCCTAGTGTTACATATTATGTCAAAAAAAAAATGTGTATAAAATAATCAACTCAAAATATGTAATACCAATAGTATTTTTAATTTTTTTCTAATATTGTGAATTACACTACACAATGACATTGGTAAGGGAAAACTGAATCAAAATATTCAACATACCAACTTTTTTTCATAATTTTCCCAATGTTACAAATTACACCACATAATGAATTGGTATGGGAAAGTCAAATAAAAATATGAAACACCCCAGATTTTTCTTAAATTCATCCCATTATTATGAATTATGTAGTTCAATGACAATGGTATGGGAAACCTAACTCAAAATATGCAACATCTCAAATACTTGTAAAAATTGTCCTGGTGTTGTGAATTATGCCACCAATGGCATTGGTATAGGAAACATGATTGAAAATATGTAACAACCCAAATATTTTTGAAAAGTTTCCTAGTGTTTCAAATTGTGACATGTAAAAACATTACAATAGAAAACTTGACTCAAAATATGCAACACCCCAAATATTTCTAATTATTTTCCTAGTTTTATCAATTATGTCACTCAATGACAATATTATGGGAAACTCTAATCCAAATATGAAACAATGAAATGTTTTTGAAAATTTTATATGATATAAAAGATGACATAAATTGAAATTGGTATGGGAAACCTGACTGAAAATTTTTAATTCCCCAACTATTTTTAAAATTTTCACTAGTGATTCAAATTTTGATACATAATGAAAATTAGTATGAGAAACCTAGCTATAAAAATACAAAACAAGTATTCTAAATTAGACCATGTAATGAAATAGGTATGGGAAACCCAAATTAAAATATGCAACATTATAAATATATATTATATTTTTCCATGTATTATGAAATGCTATGCATAATGACATTGGTATGGAAATTTTATCTAGTGTTATAAATAATACCACATTGGTTTACAAATTCCAACTCAAAATATGCAACAACCCAAATAATTCTAAAAATTATTGCATTTTTGTGAATTATGTGGTGTATTGACATTGGTATGGGAAATATGACCCAAAATATGCAACACCCAAAATATTATTAAATTATTTACAAGTTGTGCAAAACACATCACATAATTACATTGGTATGGGAAAAATAATTGAAGATATGTAGTGCTCCAAATATTTCTAATTTTTTCCCCAGTGTTGTGAACTATGTCATAGAATGACATTGGTATGGGAAATAAGACTCAAAATGTACAACAAAACAAATATTTCTAAAAAATTTCACAGTTATAAAAATTTAATTTCATAATGACATTGGTATGGTAAACCTAACTAAAAATATCTAACATCCAAAATACTTCTAAAATTTGTCTTAATGTTTTGAATTTCATGACACAACAACATTTGTATGGGAAAACCAACTAAAAATGTGCAACAACCAACATATTTTTAAAATTGATCATAGTATTTTGGTTTAAATCATGTAATTACATTATTATGGGATACCCAACTCAAAATATGAAACAACCAAAATATTTTTAAAATTTATCTCATTGTTGTAAATTACATAATGCAATGATAATGGTATGGAAAACTTGACTCAAAATATGTAACACTCTAATATTTACAATTTTTTTCCAAATTTTATAAATTATGTCATGTAACAATATTAGTACGGGAAACTTGATTCAAAAAATGTAACATGACAAATAATTTTGAAAAAATTCCTAGTGTAGTAGATTGTGTCATGCAATGATATTGGTACAAGAAACATGACTCAAAATGTGTAACATACAAAATATTTATTAATTTTCTGCCATTGTTGTAAATTACATCATGCAACAACATTCTGACATGAACCCTAACTCATTATATGCAAAATCACAAATATTTTTTAAATTCATGTTATTATTTCTAATTATGTCATTCAAAGACATTGGTAGGGTAAAAATAACTAAAAATATGTAACACCCCAAATATTTATGAAATTTGTTCTAGTGATTTGAACTGTATAATGTAATAATATTGGTATGAGAAACCCAACTAAAAAAATACAACACCCCAAATATTTCTATTATTTTCCAAATATTGTGAATGACATTATGAAATGACATTGGTATGAGAAACTCCACTTAAAATATGAAACTCCCCAAATATTTACTAAATTTTTCCTAGTGTTAGTAATTATGCCATGAGATGGCTTTGGTACATAAAAACCAACTAAAAGTATGCATCACCCCAAATATTTCTTAAAAAATTCCAATTATCATGACTTGTGCCAAATTGATACATGACACCTAACTCAAAATATACAACACCTTGATTATTTAAATTTTTTTCCTAGTGTTGTGAATATCACTTTTTAATGACATTGAAAATTGAATCAAAATATGCAACACCCCAAACATTTCCAAAATTTGTCCTAGTGTTACATATTGTGCCAAACAAGGACATTGGTATAAGAAATCCAATTCAAAAGTTTCACCATCCTAAATATTTTAAAAAAAAAATAAAAGTGTTGTGAATTACACTCCATAATAACATTGGTATGAGAAGATTGACACAAAAGATTCAACACCCCAAATATTTATAAAATTTATCTTAGTGCTAAGAATTGACTACACAACAACATTTTTATGGGAAACATTACTGAAATTATAAGACACTCCAAATATTTATAAAATTTGTTAGAGTGTTACAAATTGTGAATCAAAATAATAATGGTATGGAAAACATGAATAAAAATATGCAACACCCCAAATATTTTCCAATGTTTCATAGTGCTAAAAATTGTTCCATGTAACAACATTAGTAAAAAAAATCTGACTTGAAATATGTAACAACCCAAATATTTCCAAAAAAAGCCAAGTGTTTCAACTTTAAATGCAAAAATATGCAACATAAAATTCATCCTAGTGTTATGCATTGTGCCACACAATGACATTGTTACGAGAAACTATTCTCAAAATATGAAACATTGCAAATATTTTTGAAATTTATCCTAGTGTTATGAATTATAATGTGCAACAACATTGGTATGGGAAATTTGAATCAAAATATGAAACATTTTGAATATTTTGGAAAATTATCCCATTGTTGTTAATTTCATAGTGAAATTACAATGGTATGGGAAACCTAACTCAAAATCTGTAACACCATAAATAATTTAAAAAAATAGTCCCAATGTTATGAATTACACTTTGTAATGGCATTGGTATAGGAAACATGAGTCAAAAATTAAACACACCAAATAATTATGAAATCTATCTTAGTGTTACAAATAATGTCATGCAACAATATTGGTATGTGAAATTTTACATAAAAAGTGCAACACCAAAAACATTTATATTTTTTTTCCATATTGGTAATTACATCACATAATTCCATTGATATGGGAAACCTTACATGAAATATGCAACATGCAAAATATTTCCTAAATCCATCCTATTATTAAAAATTACACCATATAGTGACATTGTTATGGGAAACCCGACTCAAAATACGTGACACACAAAATATTTATGAAATGTGTTCCAATGTTATGAATTTCACCCTATAATGACATTGGTATGGGAAACCCTACTCAAAATATCAAACACTTTAAATATTTATGAAAACTTTCCAAGAATTATGAATTACACTATGCAATGACATTGGTATGATAAACTTAACTCAAAATATGCAAACCTAAATAATTCCTAAACCTGTCCTAGTGTTACAAATTTTTCCTTTTAAAGATTTTGGAACAAGAAACTTAACTAGAACTGTGTAAAACCCCTAATATTTATGAAATTTGTCTAAGTGTTATGAATTGCATTACATTGGCATATGATTCCTGACTCAAAATATCTAACACCTTGATTATTTCCTAAAGTTTTTGTAGTGTTATAAATAGTATCACATAATCACATTTGTAGGGGAAACCTGATTCAAAATATCCAAAACCCCAAACATCTAAAAAAATACTTAGTGTTACATATTATGTCATGTAATGACATTAGTACAAGAAACCTTACTTAAAATTTGAAACACCACAAATATTTCTAAAATTTATTGTAATGTTGATAATTACAACTTAGAATGATATCGGTATGACAAACCCTATTGAAAATATGTAAAAATTGAAATATTTCTAAAATTTCCACCAGTGTTATGAATTATGCAGTGTAACAACAATCGTATGGGAAACCTAACTCAAATTATGCAACACCCAAAACATTTCTTAATTTTATCCAGTTGTTGTTAATTATGCCATGCATTTAAATTGGTACAATAAGGTTGACTCAAAATATACAATACCACTAATTTTTCAAAAAAAATTCCCAGTGTCACAAATTATGACATGTAATGACATTGTAATGGGAAACACAACCCAAAGTATGCAAAACCTCAAATAATTATCAAATATGTCACAGTGTTATAGATTATTCTATGCAATGACATTGTTATGGGAAACTTGAATTAAAATATAGAACACAAAAAATATTTTTGAATTTTGTCCTAATGTTTTGAATTTTGACATAAAATGGCATTAGTATGGGAAAACTCACTAAAAATATGCAACGATCCAATTATTTATTAAAAAATTTATTAGTGATGTAAACTATGATTCACAAATATATTGTAATGGTAAATCCAAGTAAAAAACTACAACATGCTAAATATTTATAAAATTTGTCCCATTACTATGAAGTGCACTACATAATGACATTATTATGGGAAACCCAACTAAAAATATGCAACACCCCAACATTTTTGGAAACTATCCTAGTGTTTTGAATTATCCATGTAAGGACATTAGTATGATAAACCTAACTAGAAACATGTAACACCCCAATTATTTATTAAATTTATGTTAGTGTTGTGAATAGACCCACATAATGGCATTCATAGGGGAAAATTGAATCTAAATATACAAATATTAAAACATTTCTAAAATGTATCCCAATGTTATGTATTATGCAACCCAACTCAAAATATGCAGTACCACAAAATTTTTATAATTGTTGTGAATTTCAATGCATGATGGAATTGGTAAGAAAAATCCAGCTCAAAATATGAAAAACCATAAATATTCAAAAAATTATCCCAATTATGTGAACTAAAATGTAGTACAACATTGGTATGGGAAACTTGACTCAAAATATATAACACCAAAAAAAAATCTAAAACGTGTCCTATTGTTGTGAATCCTATTGTCCAATGACAATGGTAGGGAAACTTGACTCAAAATATGCAACACACTACATATCTCTAAATAAATTCCTAGTGTTGTGAATTTCACCACAAAAAGAAATTAGTATAGGAAACATGATTCAAAATACGTAACATGCCTAACATTTATAAATTTTGTCCTAGTGTTACAAATTATGTTATACAATAATATTGGTATGGTGAACCTCACTCAAAATGAGAAAAATGAAAAATATTTCACATTTTTTATGATTATTTTGAATTAATTCATGAAATGATATTTGTATAAGAACCTGACTCAAAATATACAACACCCTAAATATTTCTAAAATTTGCCCAAGTGCTTTAAATTACACTAGGAAATGACATTGGTATGAGAAACCCAAATAAAAATATGTAACATCATAAATTTATTAAATTTGTCCTAGTGTTAGGAGTTATTTATGATAATGACCATGGTACCATAAACCCAACTCAAAACATGGAACACCCAAAATAAGTTTTAAATTTGTCCAAGTTTTTTGAATTGAACAACACAACTACATTGGTACAAGAAACCCAACTCAATATATGCAACACCACAAATATTTATAAAATTTATCCTAGTGTTATGAATTACATAACATAAAAACAATGGTAGGGAGAACCAAACTCAAAACATGTAACACACTAAATATTTATTAAATTTATCCTAGTGTTGTGAGTTACACCACATAATGACATTCTTGTGGGAAACTCAATTCAGAATATATAACATGCAAAATATTTTTGAAATTTATCCCTCTTTTGAAAATTATATCATGCCATGATATTGTTATGGGAAGCCCAAATCC